>OU026145.1:80765567-81159137 GCA_907269125.1 Eristalis pertinax | reverse complement strand
AATACAAATACAAATACAAATACAAATACAAATACAAATACAAATACAAATACAAATACAAATACAAATACAAATACAAATACAAATACAAATACAAATACAAATACAAATACAAATACAAATACAAATACAAATACAAATACAAATACAAATACAAATACAAATACAAATACAAATACAAATACAAATACAAATACAAATACAAATACAAATACAAATACAAATACAAATACAAATACAAATACAAATACAAATACAAATACAAATACAAATACAAATACAAATACAAATACAAATACAAATACAAATACAAATACAAATACAAATACAAATACAAATACAAATACAAATACAAATACAAATACAAATACAAATACAAATACAAATACAAATACAAATACAAATACAAATACAAATACAAATACAAATACAAATACAAATACAAATACAAATACAAATACAAATACAAATACAAATACAAATACAAATACAAATACAAATACAAATACAAATACAAATACAAATACAAATACAAATACAAATACAAATACAAATACAAATACAAATACAAATACAAATACAAATACAAATACAAATACAAATACAAATACAAATACAAATACAAATACAAATACAAATACAAATACAAATACAAATACAAATACAAATACAAATACAAATACAAATACAAATACAAATACAAATACAAATACAAATACAAATACAAATACAAATACAAATACAAATACAAATACAAATACAAATACAAATACAAATACAAATACAAATACAAATACAAATACAAATACAAATACAAATACAAATACAAATACAAATACAAATACAAATACAAATACAAATACAAATACGAATACAAATACAAATACAAATACAAATACAAATACAAATACAAATACAAATACAAATACAAATACAAATACAAATACAAATACAAATACAAATACAAATACAAATACAAATACAAATACAAATACAAATACAAATACAAATACAAATACAAATACAAATACAAATACAAATACAAATACAAATACAAATACAAATACAAATACAAATACAAATACAAATACAAATACAAATACAAATACAAATACAAATACAAATACAAATACAAATACAAATACAAATACAAATACAAATACAAATACAAATACAAATACAAATACAAATACAAATACAAATACAAATACAAATACAAATACAAATACAAATACAAATACAAATACAAATACAAATACAAATACAAATACAAATACAAATACAAATACAAATACAAATACAAATACAAATACAAATACAAATACAAATACAAATACAAATACAAATACAAATACAAATACAAATACAAATACAAATACAAATACAAATACAAATACAAATACAAATACAAATACAAATACAAATACAAATACAAATACAAATACAAATACAAATACAAATACAAATACAAATACAAATACAAATACAAATACAAATACAAATACAAATACAAATACAAATACAAATACAAATACAAATACAAATACAAATACAAATACAAATACAAATACAAATACAAATACAAATACAAATACAAATACAAATACAAATACAAATACAAATACAAATACAAATACAAATACAAATACAAATACAAATACAAATACAAATACAAATACAAATACAAATACAAATACAAATACAAATACAAATACAAATACAAATACAAATACAAATACAAATACAAATACAAATACAAATACAAATACTAATACAAATACAAATACAAATACAAATACAAATACAAATACAAATACAAATACAAATACAAATACAAATACAAATACAAATACAAATACAAATACAAATACAAATACAAATACAAATACAAATACAAATACAAATACAAATACAAATACAAATACAAATACAAATACAAATACAAATACAAATACAAATACAAATACAAATACAAATACAAATACAAATACAAATACAAATACAAATACAAATACAAATACAAATACAAATACAAATACAAATACAAATACAAATACAAATACAAATACAAATACAAATACAAATACAAATACAAATACAAATACAAATACAAATACAAATACAAATACAAATACAAATACAAATACAAATACAAATACAAATACAAATACAAATACAAATACAAATACAAATACAAATACAAATACAAATACAAATACAAATACAAATACAAATACAAATACAAATACAAATACAAATACAAATACAAATACAAATACAAATACAAATACAAATACAAATACAAATACAAATACAAATACAAATACAAATACAAATACAAATACAAATACAAATACAAATACAAATACAAATACAAATACAAATACAAATACAAATACAAATACAAATACAAATACAAATACAAATACAAATACAAATACAAATACAAATACAAATACAAATACAAATACAAATACAAATACAAATACAAATACAAATACAAATACAAATACAAATACACATACAAATACAAATACAAATACAAATACAAATACAAATACAAATACAAATACAAATACAAATACAAATACAAATACAAATACAAATACAAATACAAATACAAATACAAATACAAATACAAATACAAATACAAATACAAATACAAATACAAATACAAATACAAATACAAATACAAATACAAATACAAATACAAATACAAATACAAATACAAATACAAATACAAATACAAATACAAATACAAATACAAATACAAATACAAATACAAATACAAATACAAATACAAATACAAATACAAATACAAATACAAATACAAATACAAATACAAATACAAATACAAATACAAATACAAATACAAATACAAATACAAATACAAATACAAATACAAATACAAATACAAATACAAATACAAATACAAATACAAATACAAATACAAATACAAATACAAATACAAATACAAATACAAATACAAATACAAATACAAATACAAATACAAATACAAATACAAATACAAATACAAATACAAATACAAATACAAATACAAATACAAATACAAATACAAATACAAATACAAATACAAATACTAATACAAATACAAATACAAATACAAATACAAATACAAATACAAATACAAATACAAATACAAATACAAATACAAATACAAATACAAATACAAATACAAATACAAATACAAATACAAATACAAATACAAATACAAATACAAATACAAATACAAATACAAATACAAATACAAATACAAATACAAATACAAATACAAATACAAATACAAATACAAATACAAATACAAATACAAATACAAATACAAATACAAATACAAATACAAATACAAATACAAATACAAATACAAATACAAATACAAATACAAATACAAATACAAATACAAATACAAATACAAATACAAATACAAATACAAATACAAATACAAATACAAATACAAATACAAATACAAATACAAATACAAATACAAATACAAATACAAATACAAATACAAATACAAATACAAATACAAATACAAATACAAATACAAATACAAATACAAATACAAATACAAATACAAATACAAATACAAATACAAATACAAATACAAATACAAATACAAATACAAATACAAATACAAATACAAATACAAATACAAATACAAATACAAATACAAATACAAATACAAATACAAATACAAATACAAATACAAATACAAATACAAATACAAATACAAATACAAATACAAATACAAATACAAATACAAATACAAATACAAATACAAATACAAATACAAATACAAATACAAATACAAATACAAATACAAATACAAATACAAATACAAATACAAATACAAATACAAATACAAATACAAATACAAATACAAATACAAATACAAATACAAATACAAATACAAATACAAATACAAATACAAATACAAATACAAATACAAATACAAATACAAATACAAATACAAATACAAATACAAATACAAATACAAATACAAATACAAATACAAATACAAATACAAATACAAATACAAATACAAATACAAATACAAATACAAATACAAATACAAATACAAATACAAATACAAATACAAATACAAATACAAATACAAATACAAATACAAATACAAATACAAATACAAATACAAATACAAATACAAATACAAATACAAATACAAATACAAATACAAATACAAATACAAATACAAATACAAATACAAATACAAATACAAATACAAATACAAATACAAATACAAATACAAATACAAATACAAATACAAATACAAATACAAATACAAATACAAATACAAATACAAATACAAATACAAATACAAATACAAATACAAATACAAATACAAATACAAATACAAATACAAATACAAATACAAATACAAATACAAATACAAATACAAATACAAATACAAATACAAATACAAATACAAATACAAATACAAATACAAATACAAATACAAATACAAATACAAATACAAATACAAATACAAATACAAATACAAATACAAATACAAATACAAATACAAATACAAATACAAATACAAATACAAATACAAATACAAATACAAATACAAATACAAATACAAATACAAATACAAATACAAATACAAATACAAATACAAATACAAATACAAATACAAATACAAATACAAATACAAATACAAATACAAATACAAATACAAATACAAATACAAATACAAATACAAATACAAATACAAATACAAATACAAATACAAATACAAATACAAATACAAATACAAATACAAATACAAATACAAATACAAATACAAATACAAATACAAATACAAATACAAATACAAATACAAATACAAATACAAATACAAATACAAATACAAATACAAATACAAATACAAATACAAATACAAATACAAATACAAATACAAATACAAATACAAATACAAATACAAATACAAATACAAATACAAATACAAATACAAATACAAATACAAATACAAATACAAATACAAATACAAATACAAATACAAATACTAATACAAATACAAATACAAATACAAATACAAATACAAATACAAATACAAATACAAATACAAATACAAATACAAATACAAATACAAATACAAATACAAATACAAATACAAATACAAATACAAATACAAATACAAATACAAATACAAATACAAATACAAATACAAATACAAATACAAATACAAATACAAATACAAATACAAATACAAATACAAATACAAATACAAATACAAATACAAATACAAATACAAATACAAATACAAATACAAATACAAATACAAATACAAATACAAATACAAATACAAATACAAATACAAATACAAATACAAATACAAATACAAATACAAATACAAATACAAATACAAATACAAATACAAATACAAATACAAATACAAATACAAATACAAATACAAATACAAATACAAATACAAATACAAATACAAATACAAATACAAATACAAATACAAATACAAATACAAATACAAATACAAATACAAATACAAATACAAATACAAATACAAATACAAATACAAATACAAATACAAATACAAATACAAATACAAATACAAATACAAATACAAATACAAATACAAATACAAATACAAATACAAATACAAATACAAATACAAATACAAATACAAATACAAATACAAATACAAATACAAATACAAATACAAATACAAATACAAATACAAATACAAATACAAATACAAATACAAATACAAATACAAATACAAATACAAATACAAATACAAATACAAATACAAATACAAATACAAATACAAATACAAATACAAATACAAATACAAATACAAATACAAATACAAATACAAATACAAATACAAATACAAATACAAATACAAATACAAATCCAAATACAAATACAAATACAAATACAAATACAAATACAAATACAAATACAAATACAAATACAAATACAAATACAAATACAAATACAAATACAAATACAAATACAAATACAAATACAAATACAAATACAAATACAAATACAAATACAAATACAAATACAAATACAAATACAAATACAAATACAAATACAAATACAAATACAAATACAAATACAAATACAAATACAAATACAAATACAAATACAAATACAAATACAAATACAAATACAAATACAAATACAAATACAAATACAAATACAAATACAAATACAAATACAAATACAAATACAAATACAAATACAAATACAAATACAAATACAAATACAAATACAAATACAAATACAAATACAAATACAAATACAAATACAAATACAAATACAAATACAAATACAAATACAAATACAAATACAAATACAAATACAAATACAAATACAAATACAAATACAAATACAAATACAAATACAAATACAAATACAAATACAAATACAAATACAAATACAAATACAAATACAAATACAAATACAAATACAAATACAAATACAAATACAAATACAAATACAAATACAAATACAAATACAAATACAAATACAAATACAAATACAAATACAAATACAAATACAAATTCAAATACAAATACAAATACAAATACAAATACAAATACAAATACAAATACAAATACAAATACAAATACAAATACAAATACAAATACAAATACAAATACAAATACAAATACAAATACAAATACAAATACAAATACAAATACAAATACAAATACAAATACAAATACAAATACAAATACAAATACAAATACAAATACAAATACAAATACAAATACAAATACAAATACAAATACAAATACAAATACAAATACAAATACAAATACAAATACAAATACAAATACAAATACAAATACAAATACAAATACAAATACAAATACAAATACAAATACAAATACAAATACAAATACAAATACAAATACAAATACAAATACAAATACAAATACAAATACAAATACAAATACAAATACAAATACAAATACAAATACAAATACAAATACAAATACAAATACAAATACAAATACAAATACAAATACAAATACAAATACAAATACAAATACAAATACAAATACAAATACAAATACAAATACAAATACAAATACAAATACAAATACAAATACAAATACAAATACAAATACAAATACAAATACAAATACAAATACAAATACAAATACAAATACAAATACAAATACAAATACAAATACAAATACAAATACAAATACAAATACAAATACAAATACAAATACAAATACAAATACAAATACAAATACAAATACAAATACAAATACAAATACAAATACAAATACAAATACAAATACAAATACAAATACAAATACAAATACAAATACAAATACAAATACAAATACAAATACAAATACAAATACAAATACAAATACAAATCACAAATACAAATACAAATACAAATACAAATACAAATACAAATACAAATACAAATACAAATACAAATACAAATACAAATACAAATACAAATACAAATACAAATACAAATACAAATACAAATACAAATACAAATACAAATACAAATACAAATACAAATACAAATACAAATACAAATACAAATACAAATACAAATACAAATACAAATACAAATACAAATACAAATACAAATACAAATACAAATACAAATACAAATACAAATACAAATACAAATACAAATACAAATACAAATACAAATACAAATACAAATACAAATACAAATACAAATACAAATACAAATACAAATACAAATACAAATACAAATACAAATACAAATACAAATACAAATACAAATACAAATACAAATACAAATACAAATACAAATACAAATACAAATACAAATACAAATACAAATACAAATACAAATACAAATACAAATACAAATACAAATACAAATACAAATACAAATACAAATACAAATACAAATACAAATACAAATACAAATACAAATACAAATACAAATACAAATACAAATACAAATACAAATACAAATACAAATACAAATACAAATACAAATACAAATACAAATACAAATACAAATACAAATACAAATACAAATACAAATACAAATACAAATACAAATACAAATACAAATACAAATACAAATACAAATACAAATACAAATACAAATACAAATACAAATACAAATACAAATACAAATACAAATACAAATACAAATACAAATACAAATACAAATACAAATACAAATACAAATACAAATACAAATACAAATACAAATACAAATACAAATACAAATACAAATACAAATACAAATACAAATAAAAATACAAATACAAATACAAATACAAATACAAATACAAATACAAATACAAATACAAATACAAATACAAATACAAATACAAATACAAATACAAATACAAATACAAATACAAATACAAATACAAATACAAATACAAATACAAATACAAATACAAATACAAATACAAATACAAATACAAATACAAATACAAATACAAATACAAATACAAATACAAATACAAATACAAATACAAATACAAATACAAATACAAATACAAATACAAATACAAATACAAATACAAATACAAATACAAATACAAATACAAATACAAATACAAATACAAATACAAATACAAATACAAATACAAATACAAATACAAATACAAATACAAATACAAATACAAATACAAATACAAATACAAATACAAATACAAATACAAATACAAATACAAATACAAATACAAATACAAATACAAATACAAATACAAATACAAATACAAATACAAATACAAATACAAATACAAATACAAATACAAATACAAATACAAATACAAATACAAATACAAATACAAATACAAATACAAATACAAATACAAATACAAATACAAATACAAATACAAATACAAATACAAATACAAATACAAATACAAATACAAATACAAATACAAATACAAATACAAATACAAATACAAATACAAATACAAATACAAATACAAATACAAATACAAATACAAATACAAATACAAATACAAATACAAATACAAATACAAATACAAATACAAATACAAATACAAATACAAATACAAATACAAATACAAATACAAATACAAATACAAATACAAATACAAATACAAATACAAATACAAATACAAATACAAATACAAATACAAATACAAATACAAATACAAATACAAATACAAATACAAATACAAATACAAATACAAATACAAATACAAATACAAATACAAATACAAATACAAATACAAATACAAATACAAATACAAATACAAATACAAATACAAATACAAATACAAATACAAATACAAATACAAATACAAATACAAATACAAATACAAATACAAATACAAATACAAATACAAATACAAATACAAATACAAATACAAATACAAATACAAATACAAATACAAATACAAATACAAATACAAATACAAATACAAATACAAATACAAATACAAATACAAATACAAATACAAATACAAATACAAATACAAATACAAATACAAATACAAATACAAATACAAATACAAATACAAATACAAATACAAATACAAATACAAATACAAATACAAATACAAATACAAATACAAATACAAATACAAATACAAATACAAATACAAATACAAATACAAATACAAATACAAATACAAATACAAATACAAATACAAATACAAATACAAATACAAATACAAATACAAATACAAATACAAATACAAATACAAATACAAATACAAATACAAATACAAATACAAATACAAATACAAATACAAATACAAATACAAATACAAATACAAATACAAATACAAATACAAATACAAATACAAATACAAATACAAATACAAATACAAATACAAATACAAATACAAATACAAATACAAATACAAATACAAATACAAATACAAATACAAATACAAATACAAATACAAATACAAATACAAATACAAATACAAATACAAATACAAATACAAATACAAATACAAATACAAATACAAATACAAATACAAATACAAATACAAATACAAATACAAATACAAATACAAATACAAATACAAATACAAATACAAATACAAATACAAATACAAATACAAATACAAATACAAATACAAATACAAATACAAATACAAATACAAATACAAATACAAATACAAATACAAATACAAATACAAATACAAATACAAATACAAATACAAATACAAATACAAATACAAATACAAATACAAATACAAATACAAATACAAATACAAATACAAATACAAATACAAATACAAATACAAATACAAATACAAATACAAATACAAATACAAATACAAATACAAATACAAATACAAATACAAATACAAATACAAATACAAATACAAATACAAATACAAATACAAATACAAATACAAATACAAATACAAATACAAATACAAATACAAATACAAATACAAATACAAATACAAATACAAATACAAATACAAATACAAATACAAATACAAATACAAATACAAATACAAATACAAATACAAATACAAATACAAATACAAATACAAATACAAATACAAATACAAATACAAATACAAATACAAATACAAATACAAATACAAATACAAATACAAATACAAATACAAATACAAATACAAATACAAATACAAATACAAATACAAATACAAATACAAATACAAATACAAATACAAATACAAATACAAATACAAATACAAATACAAATACAAATACAAATACAAATACAAATACAAATACAAATACAAATACAAATACAAATACAAATACAAATACAAATACAAATACAAATACAAATACAAATACAAATACAAATACAAATACAAATACAAATACAAATACAAATACAAATACAAATACAAATACAAATACAAATACAAATACAAATACAAATACAAATACAAATACAAATACAAATACAAATACTACAAATACAAATACAAATACAAATACAAATACAAATACAAATACAAATACAAATACAAATACAAATACAAATACAAATACAAATACAAATACAAATACAAATACAAATACAAATACAAATACAAATACAAATACAAATACAAATACAAATACAAATACAAATACAAATACAAATACAAATACAAATACAAATACAAATACAAATACAAATACAAATACAAATACAAATACAAATACAAATACAAATACAAATACAAATACAAATACAAATACAAATACAAATACAAATACAAATACAAATACAAATACAAATACAAATACAAATACAAATACAAATACAAATACAAATACAAATACAAATACAAATACAAATACAAATACAAATACAAATACAAATACAAATACAAATACAAATACAAATACAAATACAAATACAAATACAAATACAAATACAAATACAAATACAAATACAAATACAAATACAAATACAAATACAAATACAAATACAAATACAAATACAAATACAAATACAAATACAAATACAAATACAAATACAAATACAAATACAAATACAAATACAAATACAAATACAAATACAAATACAAATACAAATACAAATACAAATACAAATACAAATACAAATACAAATACAAATACAAATACAAATACAAATACAAATACAAATACAAATACAAATACAAATACAAATACAAATACAAATACAAATACAAATACAAATACAAATACAAATACAAATACAAATACAAATACAAATACAAATACAAATACAAATACAAATACAAATACAAATACAAATACAAATACAAATACAAATACAAATACAAATACAAATACAAATACAAATACAAATACAAATACAAATACAAATACAAATACAAATACAAATACAAATACAAATACAAATACAAATACAAATACAAATACAAATACAAATACAAATACAAATACAAATACAAATACAAATACAAATACAAATACAAATACAAATACAAATACAAATACAAATACAAATACAAATACAAATACAAATACAAATACAAATACAAATACAAATACAAATACAAATACAAATACAAATACAAATACAAATACAAATACAAATACAAATACAAATACAAATACAAATACAAATACAAATACAAATACAAATACAAATACAAATACAAATACAAATACAAATACAAATACAAATACAAATACAAATACAAATACAAATACAAATACAAATACAAATACAAATACAAATACAAATACAAATACAAATACAAATACAAATACAAATACAAATACAAATACAAATACAAATACAAATACAAATACAAATACAAATACAAATACAAATACAAATACAAATACAAATACAAATACAAATACAAATACAAATACAAATACAAATACAAATACAAATACAAATACAAATACAAATACAAATACAAATACAAATACAAATACAAATACAAATACAAATACAAATACAAATACAAATACAAATACAAATACAAATACAAATACAAATACAAATACAAATACAAATACAAATACAAATACAAATACAAATACAAATACAAATACAAATACAAATACAAATACAAATACAAATACAAATACAAATACAAATACAAATACAAATACAAATACAAATACAAATACAAATACAAATACAAATACAAATACAAATACAAATACAAATACAAATACAAATACAAATACAAATACAAATACAAATACAAATACAAATACAAATACAAATACAAATACAAATACAAATACAAATACAAATACAAATACAAATACAAATACAAATACAAATACAAATACAAATACAAATACAAATACAAATACAAATACAAATACAAATACAAATACAAATACAAATACAAATACAAATACAAATACAAATACAAATACAAATACAAATACAAATACAAATACAAATACAAATACAAATACAAATACAAATACAAATACAAATACAAATACAAATACAAATACAAATACAAATACAAATACAAATACAAATACAAATACAAATACAAATACAAATACAAATACAAATACAAATACAAATACAAATACAAATACAAATACAAATACAAATACAAATACAAATACAAATACAAATACAAATACAAATACAAATACAAATACAAATACAAATACAAATACAAATACAAATACAAATACAAATACAAATACAAATACAAATACAAATACAAATACAAATACAAATACAAATACAAATACAAATACAAATACAAATACAAATACAAATACAAATACAAATACAAATACAAATACAAATACAAATACAAATACAAATACAAATACAAATACAAATACAAATACAAATACAAATACAAATACAAATACAAATACAAATACAAATACAAATACAAATACAAATACAAATACAAATACAAATACAAATACAAATACAAATACAAATACAAATACAAATACAAATACAAATACAAATACAAATACAAATACAAATACAAATACAAATACAAATACAAATACAAATACAAATACAAATACAAATACAAATACAAATACAAATACAAATACAAATACAAATACAAATACAAATACAAATACAAATACAAATACAAATACAAATACAAATACAAATACAAATACAAATACAAATACAAATACAAATACAAATACAAATACAAATACAAATACAAATACAAATACAAATACAAATACAAATACAAATACAAATACAAATACAAATACAAATACAAATACAAATACAAATACAAATACAAATACAAATACAAATACAAATACAAATACAAATACAAATACAAATACAAATACAAATACAAATACAAATACAAATACAAATACAAATACAAATACAAATACAAATACAAATACAAATACAAATACAAATACAAATACAAATACAAATACAAATACAAATACAAATACAAATACAAATACAAATACAAATACAAATACAAATACAAATACAAATACAAATACAAATACAAATACAAATACAAATACAAATACAAATACAAATACAAATACAAATACAAATACAAATACAAATACAAATACAAATACAAATACAAATACAAATACAAATACAAATACAAATACAAATACAAATACAAATACAAATACAAATACAAATACAAATACAAATACAAATACAAATACAAATACAAATACAAATACAAATACAAATACAAATACAAATACAAATACAAATACAAATACAAATACAAATACAAATACAAATACAAATACAAATACAAATACAAATACAAATACAAATACAAATACAAATACAAATACAAATACAAATACAAATACAAATACAAATACAAATACAAATACAAATACAAATACAAATACAAATACAAATACAAATACAAATACAAATACAAATACAAATACAAATACAAATACAAATACAAATACAAATACAAATACAAATACAAATACAAATACAAATACAAATACAAATACAAATACAAATACAAATACAAATACAAATACAAATACAAATACAAATACAAATACAAATACAAATACAAATACAAATACAAATACAAATACAAATACAAATACAAATACAAATACAAATACAAATACAAATACAAATACAAATACAAATACAAATACAAATACAAATACAAATACAAATACAAATACAAATACAAATACAAATACAAATACAAATACAAATACAAATACAAATACAAATACAAATACAAATACAAATACAAATACAAATACAAATACAAATACAAATACAAATACAAATACAAATACAAATACAAATACAAATACAAATACAAATACAAATACAAATACAAATACAAATACAAATACAAATACAAATACAAATACAAATACAAATACAAATACAAATACAAATACAAATACAAATACAAATACAAATACAAATACAAATACAAATACAAATACAAATACAAATACAAATACAAATACAAATACAAATACAAATACAAATACAAATACAAATACAAATACAAATACAAATACAAATACAAATACAAATACAAATACAAATACAAATACAAATACAAATACAAATACAAATACAAATACAAATACAAATACAAATACAAATACAAATACAAATACAAATACAAATACAAATACAAATACAAATACAAATACAAATACAAATACAAATACAAATACAAATACAAATACAAATACAAATACAAATACAAATACAAATACAAATACAAATACAAATACAAATACAAATACAAATACAAATACAAATACAAATACAAATACAAATACAAATACAAATACAAATACAAATACAAATACAAATACACATACAAATACAAATACAAATACAAATACAAATACAAATACAAATACAAATACAAATACAAATACAAATACAAATACAAATACAAATACAAATACAAATACAAATACAAATACAAATACAAATACAAATACAAATACAAATACAAATACAAATACAAATACAAATACAAATACAAATACAAATACAAATACAAATACAAATACAAATACAAATACAAATACAAATACAAATACAAATACAAATACAAATACAAATACAAATACAAATACAAATACAAATACAAATACAAATACAAATACAAATACAAATACAAATACAAATACAAATACAAATACAAATACAAATACAAATACAAATACAAATACAAATACAAATACAAATACAAATACAAATACAAATACAAATACAAATACAAATACAAATACAAATACAAATACAAATACAAATACAAATACAAATACAAATACAAATACAAATACAAATACAAATACAAATACAAATACAAATACAAATACAAATACAAATACAAATACAAATACAAATACAAATACAAATACAAATACAAATACAAATACAAATACAAATACAAATACAAATACAAATACAAATACAAATACAAATACAAATACAAATACAAATACAAATACAAATACAAATACAAATACAAATACAAATACAAATACAAATACAAATACAAATACAAATACAAATACAAATACAAATACAAATACAAATACAAATACAAATACAAATACAAATACAAATACAAATACAAATACAAATACAAATACAAATACAAATACAAATACAAATACAAATACAAATACAAATACAAATACAAATACAAATACAAATACAAATACAAATACAAATACAAATACAAATACAAATACAAATACAAATACAAATACAAATACAAATACAAATACAAATACAAATACAAATACAAATACAAATACAAATACAAATACAAATACAAATACAAATACAAATACAAATACAAATACAAATACAAATACAAATACAAATACAAATACAAATACAAATACAAATACAAATACAAATACAAATACAAATACAAATACAAATACAAATACAAATACAAATACAAATACAAATACAAATACAAATACAAATACAAATACAAATACAAATACAAATACAAATACAAATACAAATACAAATACAAATACAAATACAAATACAAATACAAATACAAATACAAATACAAATACAAATACAAATACAAATACAAATACAAATACAAATACAAATACAAATACAAATACAAATACAAATACAAATACAAATACAAATACAAATACAAATACAAATACAAATACAAATACAAATACAAATACAAATACAAATACAAATACAAATACAAATACAAATACAAATACAAATACAAATACAAATACAAATACAAATACAAATACAAATACAAATACAAATACAAATACAAATACAAATACAAATACAAATACAAATACAAATACAAATACAAATACAAATACAAATACAAATACAAATACAAATACAAATACAAATACAAATACAAATACAAATACAAATACAAATACAAATACAAATACAAATACAAATACAAATACAAATACAAATACAAATACAAATACAAATACAAATACAAATACAAATACAAATACAAATACAAATACAAATACAAATACAAATACAAATACAAATACAAATACAAATACAAATACAAATACAAATACAAATACAAATACAAATACAAATACAAATACAAATACAAATACAAATACAAATACAAATACAAATACAAATACAAATACAAATACAAATACAAATACAAATACAAATACAAATACAAATACAAATACAAATACAAATACAAATACAAATACAAATACAAATACAAATACAAATACAAATACAAATACAAATACAAATACAAATACAAATACAAATACAAATACAAATACAAATACAAATACAAATACAAATACAAATACAAATACAAATACAAATACAAATACAAATACAAATACAAATACAAATACAAATACAAATACAAATACAAATACAAATACAAATACAAATACAAATACAAATACAAATACAAATACAAATACAAATACAAATACAAATACAAATACAAATACAAATACAAATACAAATACAAATACAAATACAAATACAAATACAAATACAAATACAAATACAAATACAAATACAAATACAAATACAAATACAAATACAAATACAAATACAAATACAAATACAAATACAAATACAAATACAAATACAAATACAAATACAAATACAAATACAAATACAAATACAAATACAAATACAAATACAAATACAAATACAAATACAAATACAAATACAAATACAAATACAAATACAAATACAAATACAAATACAAATACAAATACAAATACAAATACAAATACAAATACAAATACAAATACAAATACAAATACAAATACAAATACAAATACAAATACAAATACAAATACAAATACAAATACAAATACAAATACAAATACAAATACAAATACAAATACAAATACAAATACAAATACAAATACAAATACAAATACAAATACAAATACAAATACAAATACAAATACAAATACAAATACAAATACAAATACAAATACAAATACAAATACAAATACAAATACAAATACAAATACAAATACAAATACAAATACAAATACAAATACAAATACAAATACAAATACAAATACAAATACAAATACAAATACAAATACAAATACAAATACAAATACAAATACAAATACAAATACAAATACAAATACAAATACAAATACAAATACAAATACAAATACAAATACAAATACAAATACAAATACAAATACAAATACAAATACAAATACAAATACAAATACAAATACAAATACAAATACAAATACAAATACAAATACAAATACAAATACAAATACAAATACAAATACAAATACAAATACAAATACAAATACAAATACAAATACAAATACAAATACAAATACAAATACAAATACAAATACAAATACAAATACAAATACAAATACAAATACAAATACAAATACAAATACAAATACAAATACAAATACAAATACAAATACAAATACAAATACAAATACAAATACAAATACAAATACAAATACAAATACAAATACAAATACAAATACAAATACAAATACAAATACAAATACAAATACAAATACAAATACAAATACAAATACAAATACAAATACAAATACAAATACAAATACAAATACAAATACAAATACAAATACAAATACAAATACAAATACAAATACAAATACAAATACAAATACAAATACAAATACAAATACAAATACAAATACAAATACAAATACAAATACAAATACAAATACAAATACAAATACAAATACAAATACAAATACAAATACAAATACAAATACAAATACAAATACAAATACAAATACAAATACAAATACAAATACAAATACAAATACAAATACAAATACAAATACAAATACAAATACAAATACAAATACAAATACAAATACAAATACAAATACAAATACAAATACAAATACAAATACAAATACAAATACAAATACAAATACAAATACAAATACAAATACAAATACAAATACAAATACAAATACAAATACAAATACAAATACAAATACAAATACAAATACAAATACAAATACAAATACAAATACAAATACAAATACAAATACAAATACAAATACAAATACAAATACAAATACAAATACAAATACAAATACAAATACAAATACAAATACAAATACAAATACAAATACAAATACAAATACAAATACAAATACAAATACAAATACAAATACAAATACAAATACAAATACAAATACAAATACAAATACAAATACAAATACAAATACAAATACAAATACAAATACAAATACAAATACAAATACAAATACAAATACAAATACAAATACAAATACAAATACAAATACAAATACAAATACAAATACAAATACAAATACAAATACAAATACAAATACAAATACAAATACAAATACAAATACAAATACAAATACAAATACAAATACAAATACAAATACAAATACAAATACAAATACAAATACAAATACAAATACAAATACAAATACAAATACAAATACAAATACAAATACAAATACAAATACAAATACAAATACAAATACAAATACAAATACAAATACAAATACAAATACAAATACAAATACAAATACAAATACAAATACAAATACAAATACAAATACAAATACAAATACAAATACAAATACAAATACAAATACAAATACAAATACAAATACAAATACAAATACAAATACAAATACAAATACAAATACAAATACAAATACAAATACAAATACAAATACAAATACAAATACAAATACAAATACAAATACAAATACAAATACAAATACAAATACAAATACAAATACAAATACAAATACAAATACAAATACAAATACAAATACAAATACAAATACAAATACAAATACAAATACAAATACAAATACAAATACAAATACAAATACAAATACAAATACAAATACAAATACAAATACAAATACAAATACAAATACAAATACAAATACAAATACAAATACAAATACAAATACAAATACAAATACAAATACAAATACAAATACAAATACAAATACAAATACAAATACAAATACAAATACAAATACAAATACAAATACAAATA
The DNA here is from genome assembly GCA_907269125.1 of Eristalis pertinax. Classification (NCBI taxonomy): domain Eukaryota; kingdom Metazoa; phylum Arthropoda; class Insecta; order Diptera; family Syrphidae; genus Eristalis; species Eristalis pertinax. Next base: position 81,139,125 of record OU026145.1, on the reverse strand, counting down.
CAAATACAAATACAAATACAAATACAAATACAAATACAAATACAAATACAAATACAAATACAAATACAAATACAAATACAAATACAAATACAAATACAAATACAAATACAAATACAAATACAAATACAAATACAAATACAAATACAAATACAAATACAAATACAAATACAAATACAAATACAAATACAAATACAAATACAAATACAAATACAAATACAAATACAAATACAAATACAAATACAAATACAAATACAAATACAAATACAAATACAAATACAAATACAAATACAAATACAAATACAAATACAAATACAAATACAAATACAAATACAAATACAAATACAAATACAAATACAAATACAAATACAAATACAAATACAAATACAAATACAAATACAAATACAAATACAAATACAAATACAAATACAAATACAAATACTAATACAAATACAAATACAAATACAAATACAAATACAAATACAAATACAAATACAAATACAAATACAAATACAAATACAAATACAAATACAAATACAAATACAAATACAAATACAAATACAAATACAAATACAAATACAAATACAAATACAAATACAAATACAAATACAAATACAAATACAAATACAAATACAAATACAAATACAAATACAAATACAAATACAAATACAAATACAAATACAAATACAAATACAAATACAAATACAAATACAAATACAAATACAAATACAAATACAAATACAAATACAAATACAAATACAAATACAAATACAAATACAAATACAAATACAAATACAAATACAAATACAAATACAAATACAAATACAAATACAAATACAAATACAAATACAAATACAAATACAAATACAAATACAAATACAAATACAAATACAAATACAAATACAAATACAAATACAAATACAAATACAAATACAAATACAAATACAAATACAAATACAAATACAAATACAAATACAAATACAAATACAAATACAAATACAAATACAAATACAAATACAAATACAAATACAAATACAAATACAAATACAAATACAAATACAAATACAAATACAAATACAAATACAAATACAAATACAAATACAAATACAAATACAAATACAAATACAAATACAAATACAAATACAAATACAAATACAAATACAAATACAAATACAAATACAAATACAAATACAAATACAAATACAAATACAAATACAAATACAAATACAAATACAAATACAAATACAAATACAAATACAAATACAAATACAAATACAAATACAAATACAAATACAAATACAAATACAAATACAAATACAAATACAAATACAAATACAAATACAAATACAAATACAAATACAAATACAAATACAAATACAAATACAAATACAAATACAAATACAAATACAAATACAAATACAAATACAAATACAAATACAAATACAAATACAAATACAAATACAAATACAAATACAAATACAAATACAAATACAAATACAAATACAAATACAAATACAAATACAAATACAAATACAAATACAAATACAAATACAAATACAAATACAAATACAAATACAAATACAAATACAAATACAAATACAAATACAAATACAAATACAAATACAAATACAAATACAAATACAAATACAAATACAAATACAAATACAAATACAAATACAAATACAAATACAAATACAAATACAAATACAAATACAAATACAAATACAAATACAAATACAAATACAAATACAAATACAAATACAAATACAAATACAAATACAAATACAAATACAAATACAAATACAAATACAAATACAAATACAAATACAAATACAAATACAAATACAAATACAAATACAAATACAAATACAAATACAAATACAAATACAAATACAAATACAAATACAAATACAAATACAAATACAAATACAAATACAAATACAAATACAAATACAAATACAAATACAAATACAAATACAAATACAAATACAAATACAAATACAAATACAAATACAAATACAAATACAAATACAAATACAAATACAAATACAAATACAAATACAAATACAAATACAAATACAAATACAAATACAAATACAAATACAAATACAAATACAAATACAAATACAAATACAAATACAAATACAAATACAAATACAAATACAAATACAAATACAAATACAAATACAAATACAAATACAAATACAAATACAAATACAAATACAAATACAAATACAAATACAAATACAAATACAAATACAAATACAAATACAAATACAAATACAAATACAAATACAAATACAAATACAAATACAAATACAAATACAAATACAAATACAAATACAAATACAAATACAAATACAAATACAAATACAAATACAAATACAAATACAAATACAAATACAAATACAAATACAAATACAAATACAAATACAAATACAAATACAAATACAAATACAAATACAAATACAAATACAAATACAAATACAAATACAAATACAAATACAAATACAAATACAAATACAAATACAAATACAAATACAAATACAAATACAAATACAAATACAAATACAAATACAAATACAAATACAAATACAAATACAAATACAAATACAAATACAAATACAAATACAAATACAAATACAAATACAAATACAAATACAAATACAAATACAAATACAAATACAAATACAAATACAAATACAAATACAAATACAAATACAAATACAAATACAAATACAAATACAAATACAAATACAAATACAAATACAAATACAAATACAAATACAAATACAAATACAAATACAAATACAAATACAAATACAAATACAAATACAAATACAAATACAAATACAAATACAAATACAAATACAAATACAAATACAAATACAAATACAAATACAAATACAAATACAAATACAAATACAAATACAAATACAAATACAAATACAAATACAAATACAAATACAAATACAAATACAAATACAAATACAAATACAAATACAAATACAAATACAAATACAAATACAAATACAAATACAAATACAAATACAAATACAAATACAAATACAAATACAAATACAAATACAAATACAAATACAAATACAAATACAAATACAAATACAAATACAAATACAAATACAAATACAAATACAAATACAAATACAAATACAAATACAAATACAAATACAAATACAAATACAAATACAAATACAAATACAAATACAAATACAAATACAAATACAAATACAAATACAAATACAAATACAAATACAAATACAAATACAAATACAAATACAAATACAAATACAAATACAAATACAAATACAAATACAAATACAAATACAAATACAAATACAAATACAAATACAAATACAAATACAAATACAAATACAAATACAAATACAAATACAAATACAAATACAAATACAAATACAAATACAAATACAAATACAAATACAAATACAAATACAAATACAAATACAAATACAAATACAAATACAAATACAAATACAAATACAAATACAAATACAAATACAAATACAAATACAAATACAAATACAAATACAAATACAAATACAAATACAAATACAAATACAAATACAAATACAAATACAAATACAAATACAAATACAAATACAAATACAAATACAAATACAAATACAAATACAAATACAAATACAAATACAAATACAAATACAAATACAAATACAAATACAAATACAAATACAAATACAAATACAAATACAAATACAAATACAAATACAAATACAAATACAAATACAAATACAAATACAAATACAAATACAAATACAAATACAAATACAAATACAAATACAAATACAAATACAAATACAAATACAAATACAAATACAAATACAAATACAAATACAAATACAAATACAAATACAAATACAAATACAAATACAAATACAAATACAAATACAAATACAAATACAAATACAAATACAAATACAAATACAAATACAAATACAAATACAAATACAAATACAAATACAAATACAAATACAAATACAAATACAAATACAAATACAAATACAAATACAAATACAAATACAAATACAAATACAAATACAAATACAAATACAAATACAAATACAAATACAAATACAAATACAAATACAAATACAAATACAAATACAAATACAAATACAAATACAAATACAAATACAAATACAAATACAAATACAAATACAAATACAAATACAAATACAAATACAAATACAAATACAAATACAAATACAAATACAAATACAAATACAAATACAAATACAAATACAAATACAAATACAAATACAAATACAAATACAAATACAAATACAAATACAAATACAAATACAAATACAAATACAAATACAAATACAAATACAAATACAAATACAAATACAAATACAAATACAAATACAAATACAAATACAAATACAAATACAAATACAAATACAAATACAAATACAAATACAAATACAAATACAAATACAAATACAAATACAAATACAAATACAAATACAAATACAAATACAAATACAAATACAAATACAAATACAAATACAAATACAAATACAAATACAAATACAAATACAAATACAAATACAAATACAAATACAAATACAAATACAAATACAAATACAAATACAAATACAAATACAAATACAAATACAAATACAAATACAAATACAAATACAAATACAAATACAAATACAAATACAAATACAAATACAAATACAAATACAAATACAAATACAAATACAAATACAAATACAAATACAAATACAAATACAAATACAAATACAAATACAAATACAAATACAAATACAAATACAAATACAAATACAAATACAAATACAAATACAAATACAAATACAAATACAAATACAAATACAAATACAAATACAAATACAAATACAAATACAAATACAAATACAAATACAAATACAAATACAAATACAAATACAAATACAAATACAAATACAAATACAAATACAAATACAAATACAAATACAAATACAAATACAAATACAAATACAAATACAAATACAAATACAAATACAAATACAAATACAAATACAAATACAAATACAAATACAAATACAAATACAAATACAAATACAAATACAAATACAAATACAAATACAAATACAAATACAAATACAAATACAAATACAAATACAAATACAAATACAAATACAAATACAAATACAAATACAAATACAAATACAAATACAAATACAAATACAAATACAAATACAAATACAAATACAAATACAAATACAAATACAAATACAAATACAAATACAAATACAAATACAAATACAAATACAAATACAAATACAAATACAAATACAAATACAATACAAATACAAATACAAATACAAATACAAATACAAATACAAATACAAATACAAATACAAATACAAATACAAATACAAATACAAATACAAATACAAATACAAATACAAATACAAATACAAATACAAATACAAATACAAATACAAAAATACAAATACAAATACAAATACAAATACAAATACAAATACAAATACAATACAAATACAAAAATACAAATACAATACAAATACAATACAATTACAATACAATTACAATACAATTACAATACAAATACAAATACAATACAAATACAAATACAAATACAAATACAAATACAATACAAATACAAATACAAATAAATACAATACAAATACAAATACAAATACAAATACAAATACAAATACAAATACAAATACAAATACAAAACAAATACAAATACAAATACAAATACAAATACAAATACAATACAAATACAAATACAACAATACAAATACAAATACAAATACAAATACAAATACAAATACAAATACAAATACAAATACAAATACAAATACAAATACAAATACAAATACAAATACAAATACAATACAAATACAAATACAAATACAAATACAAATACAAATACAAATACAAATACAAATACAAATACAAATACAAATACAAATACAAATACAAATACAAATACAAATACAAATACAAATACAAATACAAATACAAACACAAATACAAATACAAATACAAATACAAATACAAATACAAATACAAATACAAATACAAATACAAATACAAATACAAATACAAATACAAATACAAATACAAATACAAATACACATACAAATACAAATACAAATACAAATACAAATACAAATACAAATACAAATACAAATACAAATACAAATACAAATACAAATACAAATACAAATACAAATACAAATACAAATACAAATACAAATACAAATACAAATACAAATACAAATACAAATACAAATACAAATACAAATACAAATACAAATACAAATACAAATACAAATACAAATACAAATACAAATACAAATACAAATACAAATACAAATACAAATACAAATACAAATACAAATACAAATACAAATACAAATACAAATACAAATACAAATACAAATACAAATACAATACAAATACAAATACAAATACAAATACAAATACAAAAACAAATACAAATACAAATACAAATACAAAATACAAAATACAAAATACAAATACAAATACAAAACAAATACAAATACAAATACAAATACAATACAAATACAAATACAAATACAAATACAAATACAAATACAAAACAAATACAAATACAAATACAAATACAAATACAAATACAAATACAAATACAAATACAAATACAAATACAAATACAAAAATACAAATACAAATACAAATACAAATACAAATACAAATACAAATACAAATACAAAAACAAATACAAATACAAATACAAATACAAATACAAATACAAATACAAATACAAATACAAATACAAATACAAATACAAATACAAATACCAACTACAAATACAAATACAAATACAAATACAAATACAAATACAAATACAAATACAAATACAAATACAAATACAAATACAAATACAAATACAAATACAAATACAAATACAAATACAAATACAAATACAAATACAAATACAAATACAAATACAAATACAAATACAAATACAAATACAAATACAAATACAAATACAAATACAAATACAAATACAAATACAAATACAAATACAAATACAAATACAAATACCAATACAAATACAATACAAATACAAATACAAATACAAATACAAATACAAAACAAATACAAATACAAATACAAATACACAAATACAAATACAAATACAAATACAAATACAAATACAAATACAAAACACTAATACAAATACAAATACAAATACAAATACAAAATACAAATACAATACAAATACAAATACAAATACAATACAATACAAATACAAATACAAATACAAAAATACAAAACAAATACAAATACAAATACAAATACAAATACAAATACAAATACAAATACAAATACAAATACAAATACAAATACAAATACAAAACAAATACAAATACAAATACAAATACAAATACAAATACAAATACAAATACAAATACAAATACAAATACAAATACAAATACAAATACAAATACAAATACAAATACAAAATACAAATACAAATACAAAATACAAAATACAAAATACAAAATACAAATACAAATACAAATACAAATACAAAATACAAATACAAATACAAATACAAATACAAATACAAATACAAATACAAATACAAATACAAATACAAATACAAATACAAATACAAATACAAATACAATACAAATACAAATACAAATACAAATACAAATACAAATACAAATACAAATACAAATACAAATAAAATACAAATACAATACAAATACAAATACAAATACAAATACAAATACAAATACAAATACAAATACAAATACAAATACAAATACAAATACAAATACAAATACAAATACAAATACAATACAAATACAAATACAATACAAATACAAATACAAATACAAATACAATACAAATACAAATACAAATACAAATACAAATACAAATACAAATACAAATACAAATACAAATACAAAATACAAAATACAAATACAAATACAAATACAAATACAAATACAAAATACAAATACAAATACAAATACAAATACAAATACAAATACAAATACAAATACAAATACAAATACAAATACAAATACAAATACAAATACAATACAAATACAAATACAAATACAAATACAAATACAAATACAATACAAATACAAATACAAATACAAATACAAATACAAATACAAATACAAAATACAAATACAAATACAAATACAAATACAAATACAAATACAAATACAAATACAAATACAAATACAAATACAAATACAAATACAAATACAAATACAATACAAATACAAATACAAATACAAATACAAATACAAATACAAATACAAATACAAATACAATACAAATACAAATACAAATACAAATACAAATACAAATACAAATACAAAAACAAATACAAATACAAATACAAATACAAATACAAATACAAATACAATACAAATACAAATACAAAATACAAATACAAATACAAATACACATACAAATACAAATACAAATACAAATACAAATACAAATACAATACAAATACAAATACAAATACAAATACAAATACAAATACAAATACAAATACAAATACAAATACAAATACAAATACAAATACAAATACAAATACAAATACAAATACAAATACAAATACAAATACAAATACAAATACAAATACAAATACAATACAAATACAAATACAAATACAAATACAAATACAAATACAATACAATACAATACAATACAAATACAATACAAATACAAATACAAATACAAATACAAAATACAAATACAAATACAAATACAATCAAATACAAATACAAATACAAATACAAATACAAATACAAATACAAATACAAATACAAATACAAATACAAATACAAATACAAATACAAATACAAATACAAATACAAATACAAATACAAATACAAATACAAATACAAATACAAATACAAATACAAATACAAATACAAATACAAATACAAATACAAATACAAAATACAAATACAAATACAAAAACAAATACAAATACAAATACAAATACAAATACAAATACAAATACAAATACAAATACAAATACAAATACAAATACAAATACAAATACAAATACAAATACAAATACAAATACAAATACAAATACAAATACAAATACAAATACAAATACAAATACAAATACAATACAAATACAAATACAAATACAAATACAAATACAAATACAAGTACAAATACAAATACAAATACAAATACAAATACAAATACAAATACAAATACAAATACAAATACAAATACAAATACAAATACAAATACAAATACAAATACAAATACAAAAACAAATACAAATACAAATACAAATACAAATACAAATACAAATACAAATACAAATACAAATACAAATACAATACAAATACAAATACAAATACAAATACAATACAAATACAAATACAAATACAAATACAAATACAAATACAAATACAAATACAAATACAAATACAAATACAAATACAAATACAAATACAAATACAAATACAAATACAAATACAAATACAATACAAATACAAATACAAATACAAATACAAATACAAATACAAAATACAAATACAAATACAACTACAAATACAAATACAAATACAAATACAAATACAAATACAAATACAAATACAAATACAACTACAAATACAAATACAAATACAAATACAAATACAAATACAAATACAAATACAAATACAAATACAAATACAAATACAAATACAAATACAAATACAAATACAAATACAAATACAAATACAAATACAAATACAAATACAAATACAAATACAAATACAAATACAAATACAAATACAAATACAAATACAAATACAAATACAAATACAAATACAAATACAAATACAAATACAAATACAAATACAAATACAAATACAAATACAAATACAAATACAAATACAAATACAAATACAAATACAAATACAAATACAAATACAAATACAAATACAAATACAAATACAAATACAAATACAAATACAAATACAAATACAAATACAAATACAAATACAAATACACAAATACAAATACAAATACAAATACAAATACAAATACAAATACAAATACAAATACAAATACAAATACAAATACAAATACAAATACAAATACAAATACAAATACAAATACAAATACAAATACAAATACAAATACAAATACAAATACAAATACAAATACAAATACAAATACAAATACAAATACAAATACAAATACAAATACAAATACAAATACAAATACAAATACAAATACAAATACAAATACAAATACAAATACAAATACAAATACAAATACAAATACAAATACAAATACAAATACAAATACAAATACAAATACAAATACAAATACAAATACAAATACAAATACAAATACAAATACAAATACAAATACAAATACAAATACAAATACAAATACAAATACAAATACAAATACAAATACAAATACAAATACAAATACAAATACAAATACAAATACAAATACAAATACAAATACAAATACAAATACAAATACAAATACAAATACAAATACAAATACAAATACAAATACAAATACAAATACAAATACAAATACAAATACAAATACAAATACAAATACAAATACAAATACAAATACAAATACAAATACAAATACAAATACAAATACAAATACAAATACAAATACAAATACAAATACAAATACAAATACAAATACAAATACAAATACAAATACAAATACAAATACAAATACAAATACAAATACAAATACAAATACAAATACAAATACAAATACAAATTACAAATACAAATACAAATACAAATACAAATACAAATACAAATACAAATACAAATACAAATACAAATACAAATACAAATACAAATACAAATACAAATACAAATACAAATACAAATACAAATACAAATACAAATACAAATACAAATACAAATACAAATACAAATACAAATACAAATACAAATACAAATACAAATACAAATACAAATACAAATACAAATACAAATACAAATACAAATACAAATACAAATACAAATACAAATACAAATACAAATACAAATACAAATACAAATACAAATACAAATACAAATACAAATACAAATACAAATACAAATACAAATACAAATACAAATACAAATACAAATACAAATACAAATACAAATACAAATACAAATACAAATACAAATACAAATACAAATACAAATACAAATACAAATACAAATACAAATACAAATACAAATACAAATACAAATACAAATACAAATACAAATACAAATACAAATACAAATACAAATACAAATACAAATAAATACAAATACAAATACAAATACAAATACAAATACAAATACAAATACAAATACAAATACAAATACAAATACAAATACAAATACAAATACAAATACAAATACAAATACAAATACAAATACAAATACAAATACAATACAAATACAAATACAAATACAAATACAAATACAAATACAAAACAAGACAAACAATACAAATACAAATACAAATACAAATACAAATACAAATACAAATACAAATACAAATACAAATACAAATACAAATACAAATACAAATACAAAATACAAAACAAATACAAATACAAACTACAAATACAAATACAAATACAAATACAATACAAATACAAATACAAATACAAATACAAATACAAATACAAATACAACTACAAATACAAATACAAATACAAATACAAATACAAATACAAACAAAACAAATACAAATACAAATACAAATACAAATACAAATACAAATACAAAATACAAATACAAATACAAATACAAATACAAATACAAATACAAATACAAATACAAATACAAATACAAATACAAATACAAATACAAATACAAATACAAATACAAATACAAATACAAATACAAATACAAATACAAATACAAATACAAATACAAATACAAATACAATACAAATACAAATACAAATACAAATACAAATACAAATACAAATACAAATACAAATACAAATACAAATACAAATACAAATACAAATACAAATACAAATACAAATACAAATACAAATACAAATACAAATACAAATACAAATACAATACAAATACAAATACAAATACAAATACAAATACAAAAATACAAATACAAATACAAATACAAATACAAATACAAATACAAATACAAATACAAATACAAATACAAATACAAATACAATACAAATACAAATACAAATACAAATACAAATACAAATACAAATACAAATACAAATACAAATACAAATACAAATACAAATACAAATACAAATACAAATACAAATACAAATACAAATACAAATACAAATACAAATACAAATACAAATACAAATACAAATACAAATACAAATACAAATACAAATACAAATACAAATACAAATACAAATACAAATACAAATACAAATACAAATACAAATACAAATACAAATACAAATACAATACAAATACAAATACAAATACAAATACAAATACAAATACAAATACAAATACAAATACAAATACAAATACAAATACAAATACAAATACAAATACAAATACAAATACAAATACAAATACAAATACAAATACAAATACAAATACAAATACAAATACAAATACAAATACAAATACAAATACAAATACAAATACAAATACAAATACAAATACAAATACAAATACAAATACAAATACAAATACAAAACAAATACAAATACAAATACAAATACAAATACAAATACAAATACAAATACAAATACAAATACAAATACAAATACAAATACAAATACAAATACAAATACAAATACAAATACAAATACAAATACAAATACAAATACAAATACAAATACAAATACAAATACAAATACAAATACAAATACAAATACAAATACAAATACAAATACAAATACAAATACAAATACAAATACAATACAAATACAAATACAAATACAAATACAAATACAAATACAAATACAAATACAAATACAAATACAAATACAAATACAAATACAAATACAAATACAAATACAAATACAAATACAAATACAAATACAAATACAAATACAAATACAAATACAAATACAAATACAAATACAAATACAAATACAAATACAAATACAATACAAATACAAATACAAATACAAATACAAATACAAATACAAATACAAATACAAATACAAATACAAATACAAATACAAATACAAATACAAATACAAATACAAATACAAATACAAATACAAATACAAATACAAATACAAATACAAATACAAATACAAATACAAATACAAATACAAATACAATACAAATACAAATACAAATACAAATACAAATACAAATACAAATACAAATACAAATACAAATACAAATACAAATACAAATACAAATACAAATACAAATACAAATACAAATACAAATACAAATACAAATACAAATACAAATACAAATACAAATACAAATACAAATACAAATACAAATACAAATACAAATACAAATACAAATACAAATACAAATACAAATACAAATACAAATACAAATACAAATACAAATACAAATACAAATACAAATACAAATACAAATACAAATACAAATACAAATACAAATACAAATACAAATACAAATACAAATACAAATACAAATACAAATACAAATACAAATACAAATACAAATACAAATACAAATACAAATACAAATACAAATACAAATACAAATACAAATACAAATACAAATACAAATACAAATACAAATACAAATACAAATACAAATACAAATACAAATACAAATACAAATACAAATACAAATACAAATACAAATACAAATACAAATACAAATACAAATACAAATACAAATACAAATACAAATACAAATACAAATACAAATACAAATACAAATACAAATACAAATACAAATACAAATACAAATACAAATACAAATACAAATACAAATACAAATACAAATACAAATACAAATACAAATACAAATACAAATACAAATACAAATACAAATACAAATACAAATACAAATACAAATACAAATACAAATACAAATACAAATACAAATACAAATACAAATACAAATACAAATACAAATACAAATACAAATAATACAAATACAAATACAAATACAAATACAAATACAAATACAAATACAAATACAAATACAAATACAAATACAAATACAAATACAAATACAAATACAAATACAAATACAAATACAAATACAAATAAAATACAAATACAAATACAAATACAAATACAAATACAAATACAAATACAAATACAAATACAAATACAAATACAAATACAAATACAAATACAAATACAAATACAAATACAAATACAAATACAAATACAAATACAAATACAAATACAAATACAAATACAAATACAAATACAAATACAAATACAAATACAAATACAAATACAAATACAAATACAAATACAAATACAAATACAAATACAAATACAAATACAAATACAAATACAAATACAAATACAAATACAAATACAAATACAAATACAAATACAAATACAAATACAAATACAAATACAAATACAAATACAAATACAAATACAAATACAAATACAAATACAAATACAAATACAAATACAAATACAAATACAAATACAAATACAAATACAAATACAAATACAAATACAAATACAAATACAAATACAAATACAAATACAAATACAAATACAAATACAAATACAAATACAAATACAAATACAAATACAAATACAAATACAAATACAAATACAAATACAAATACAAATACAAATACAAATACAAATACAAATACAAATACAAATACAAATACAAATACAAATACAAATACAAATACAAATACAAATACAATACAAATACAAATAAAATACAAATACAAATACAAATACAAATACAAATACAAATACAAATACAAATACAAATACAAATACAAATACAAATACAAATACAAATACAAATACAAATACAAATACAAATACAAATACAAATACAAATACAAATACAAATACAAACACAAATACAATACAAATACAAATACAAATACAAATACAAATACAAATACAATACAAATACAAATACAAATACAAATACAAATACAAATACAAATACAAATACAAATACAAATACAATACAAATACAAATACAAATACAAATACAAATACAATACAAATACAAATACAAATACAAATACAATACAAATACAAATACAAATACAAATACAAATACAAATACAAATACAAATACAAATACAAATACAAATACAAATAAAAAAAAATACAAATACAAACAATACAAATACAAATACAAATACAAATACAAATACAAATACAAACAATACAAATACAAATACAAATACAAATACAAATACAATACAAATACAAATACAAATACAAATACAAATACAATACAAATACAAATACAAATACAAATACAAATACAAATACAAATACAATACAAATACAAATACAAATACAAATACAAATACAATACAAATACAAATACAAATACAAATACAAATACAAAAATACAAATACAAATACAAATACAAATACAAATACAAATACAAATACAAATACAAATACAAATACAAATACAAATACAATAAAATACAAATACAAATACAAATACAAATACAAATACAAATACAAATACAATACAAATACAAATACAAATACAAATACAAATACAAATACAAATACAAATACAAATACAAATACAAATACAAATACAAATACAAATACAAATACAAATACAAATACAAATACAAATACAAATACAAATACAAATACAAATACAAATACAAATACAAATACAAATACAAATACAAATACAAATACAAATACAAATACAAATACAAATACAAATACAAATACAAATACAAATACAAATACAAATACAAATACAAATACAAATACAAATACAAATACAAATACAAATACAAATACAAATACAAATACAAATACAAATACAAATACAAATACAAATACAAATACAAATACAAATACAAATACAAATACAAATACAAATACAAATACAAATACAAATACAAATACAAATACAAATACAAAATACAAATACAAATACAAATACAAATACAAATACAAATACAAATACAAATACAAATACAAATACAAATACAAATACAAATACAAATACAAATACAAATACAAATACAAATACAAATACAAATACAAATACAAATACAAATACAAATACAAATACAAATACAAATACAAATACAAATACAAATACAAATACAAATACAAATACAAATACAAATACAAATACAAATACAAATACAAATACAAATACAAATACAAATACAAATACAAATACAAATACAAATACAAATACAAATACAAATACAAATACAAATACAAATACAATACAAATACAAATACAAATACAAATACAAATACAAATACAAATACAAATACAAATACAAATACAATACAAATACAAATACAAATACAAATACAAATACAAATACAAATACAAATACAAATACAAATACAAATACAAATACAAATACAAATACAAATACAAATACAAATACAAATACAAATACAAATACAAATACAAATACAAATACAAATACAAATACAAATACAAATACAAATACAAATACAAATACAAATACAAATACAAATACAATACAAATACAAATACAAATACAATACAAATACAAATACAAATACAAATACAAATACAAATACAAATACAAAAAATACAAATACAAATACAAATACAAATACAAATACAAATACAAATACAATACAAATACAATACAAATACAAATACAAATACAAATACAAATACAAATACAAATACAAATACAAATACAAATACAAATACAAATACAAATACAAATACAAATACAAATACAAATACAAATACAAATACAAATACAAATACAAATACAAATACAAAAACAAATACAATTACAAATACAAATACAAATACAAATACAAATACAAATACAAATACAAATACAAATACAAATACAAATACAAATACAAATACAAATACAAATACAAATACAAATACAAATACAAATACAAATACAAATACAAATACAAATACAAATACAAATACAAATACAAATACAAATACAAATACAAATACAAATACAAATACAAATACAAATACAAATACAAATACAAATACAAATACAAATACAAATACAAATACAAATACAAATACAAATACAAATACAAATACAAATACAAATACAAATACAAATACAAATACAAATACAAATACAAATACAAATACAAATACAAATACAAATACAAATACAAATACAAATACAATACAAATACAAATACAAATACAAATACAAATACAAATACAAATACAAATACAAATACAAATACAAATACAAATACAAATACAAATACAAATACAAATACAAATACAAATACAAATACAAATACAAATACAAATACAAATACAAATACAAATACAAATACAAATACAAATACAAATACAAATACAAATACAAATACAAATACAAATACAAATACAAATACAAATACAAATACAAATACAAATACAAATACAAATACAAATACAATACAAATACAAATACAAATACAAATACAAATCAAATACAAATACAAATACAAATACAAATACAAATACAAATACAAATACAAATACAAATACAAATACAAATACAAATACAATACAAATACAAATACAAATACAAATACAAATACAAATACAAATACAAATACAATACAAATACAAATACAATACAAATACAAATACAAATACAAATACAAATACAAATACAAATACAAATACAAATACAAATACAAATACAAATACAAATACAAATACAAATACAAATACAAATACAAATACAAATACAAATACAAATACAAATACAAATACAAACAAATACAAATACAAATACAAAAACAAATACAAATACAAATACAATACAAATACAAATACAAATACAAATACAAATACAAATACAAATACAAATACAAATACAAATACAAATACAAATACAAATACAAATACAAATACAAATACAAATACAAATACAAATACAAATACAAATACAAATACAAATACAAATACAAATACAAATACAAATACAAATACAAATACAAAAATACAAATACAAATACAAATACAAATACAAATACAAATACAAATACAAATACAAATACAAATACAAATACAAATACAAATACAAATACAATACAATACAAATACAAATACAAATACAAATACAAATACAAATACAAATACAAATACAAATACAAATACAAATACAAATACAAATACAAAAACAAATACAAATACAAATACAAATACAAATACAAATACAAATACAAATACAAATACAAATACAAATACAAATACAATACAAATACAAATACAAATACAAATACAAATACAAATACAAATACAAATACAAATACAAATACAATACAAATACAAAAACAATACAATACAAATACAAATACAAATACAAATACAAATACAAATACAAATACAAATACAATACAAATACAAATACAAATACAAATACAAATACAAATACAAATACAAATACAAATACAAATACAAATACAAACACAAATACAAATACAAATACAAATACAAATACAAATACAAATACAAATACAAATACAAATACAAATACAAATACAAATACAAATACAAATACAAATACAAATACAAATACAAATACAAATACAAATACAAATACAAATACAAATACAAATACAAACACAAATACAAATACAATACAATACAACAAATACAAATACAAAACAAATACAAAACAAATACAAATACAAATACAAAAAACAAATACACATACAAATACAAATACAAATACAAATACAAAACAAATACAAATACAAATACAAAACAAATACAACAAACAAATACAAATACAAATACAAATACAAATACAAAAAACAACAAACAAATACAAAACAAATACAAATACAAATACAAATACAAATACAACTACAAAACAAAAACAATACAAAACAACAAATACAAATACAAATACAATACAAATACAAATACAAATACAAATACAAATACAAATACAAATACAAATACAAATACAAATACAAATACAAATACAAATACAAATACAAATACAAATACAAATACAAATACAAATACAAATACAAATACAAATACAAATACAAATACAAATACAAATACAAATACAAATACAAATACAATACAAATACAAATACAAATACAAATACAAATACAAATACAAAAACAAATACAAAATACAAATACAAATACAAATACAAATACAAATACAAATACAAATACAAATACAAAAACAAATACAAATACAAATACAAATACAAATACAAATACAAATACAAATACAAATACAAATACAAATACAAATACAAATACAAATACAAATACAAATACAAATACAAATACAAAACAAATACAAATACAAATACAAATACAAATACAAATACAAATACAAATACAAATACAAATACAAATACAAATACAAATACAAATACAAATACAAATACAAATACAAATACACATACAAATACAAATACAAATACAAATACAAATACAAATACAAATACAAATACAAATACAAATACAAAAACAATACAAATACAAATACAAATACAAATACAAATACAATACAAATACAAATACAAATACAAATACAAATACAAATACAAATACAAATACAAATACAAATACAAATACAAATACAAATACAAATACAAATACAAATACAAATACAAACAAATACAAATACAAATACAAATACAAATACAAATACAAATACAAATACAAATACAAATACAAATACAAATACAAATACAAATACAAATACAAATACAAATACAATACAAATACAAATACAAATACAAATACAAATACAAATACAAATACAAATACAAATACAAAAACAAATACAAATACAAATACAAATACAAATACAAATACAAATACAAATACAAATACAAATACAAATACAAATACAAATACAAATACAAATACAAATACAAATACAAATACAAATACAAATACAAATACAAATACAAATACAAATACAAATACAAATACAAATACAAATACAAATACAAATACAAATACAAATACAAATACAAATACAAATACAAATACAAATACAAATACAATACAAATACAAATACAAATACAAATACAAATACAAAACAAATACAAATACAAATACAATACAAATACAAATACAAATACAAATACAAATACAAATACAAATACAAATACAATACAAATACAAATACAAATACAAATACAAATACAAATACAATACAAATACAAATACAAATACAAATACAAATACAAATACAAATACAAATACAAATACAATACAAATACAAATACAAATACAAATACAAATACAAATACAAATACCAATACAAATACAAATACAAATACAAATACAAATACAAATACAAATACAAATACAAATACAAATACAAATACAAATACAAATACAAATACAAATACAAATACAAATACAAATACAAATACAAATACAAATACAAATAAAAATACAAATACAAATACAAATACAAATACAAATACAAATACAAATACAAATACAAATACAAATACAAATACAAATACAAATACAAATACAAATACAAATACAAATACAAATACAAATACAAATACAAATACAAATACAAATACAAATACAAATACAAATACAAATACAAATACAAATACAAATACAAATACAAATACAAATACAAATACAAATACAAATACAAATACAAATACAAATACAAATACAAATACAAATACAAATACCAATACAAATACAAATACAAATACAAATACAAATACAAATACAAATACAAATACAAATACAAATACAAATACAAATACAAATACAAATACAAATACAAATACAAATACAAATACAAATACAAATACAAATACAAATACAAATACAAATACAAATACAAATACAAATACAAATACAAATACAAATACAAATACAAATACAAATACAAATACAAATACAAATACAAATACAAATACAAATACAAATACAAATACAAATACAAATACAAATACAAATACAAATACAAATACAAATACAAATACAAATACAAATACAAATACAAATACAAATACAAATACAAATACAAATACAAATACAAATACAAATACAAATACAAATACAAATACAAATACAAATACAAATACAAATACAAATACAAATACAAATACAAATACAAATACAAATACAAATACAAATACAAATACAAATACAAATACAAATACAAATACAAATACAAATACAAATACAAATACAAATACAAATACAAATACAAATACAAATACAAACACAAATACAAATACAAACACAAATACAAATACAAACACAAATACAAATACAAATACAAATACAAATACAAATACAAATACAAATACAAATACAAATACAAATACAAATACAAATACAAATACAAATACAAATACAAATACAAATACAAATACAAATACAAATACAAATACAAATACAAATACAAATACAAATACAAATACAAATACAAATACAAATACAAATACAAATACAAATACAAATACAAATACAAATACAAATACAAATACAAATACAAATACAAATACAAATACAAATACAAATACAAATACAAATACAAATACAAATACAAATACAAATACAAATACAAATACAAATACAAATACAAATACAAATACAAATACAAATACAAATACAAATACAAATACAAATACAAATACAAACATAGGACTTGTTCTTCGGTACGATATTGTCGTCCGATTTATATCAAAATAAACACCTGAAAAAACATGAACTGTAGTTAATGATATATCAAACACAAGCTTTATTTTAACAACTATCAATGATCTAATGTTGTTAATGAATCATAACGTATTTTCAGCGAAAGGACGCAGTTTACTTACCTATAGTCAAACAGCTGGCTGGCTTAGTTGCGGGGTCCCCGGTTGGAATACCAGTATAAGAAAAGTTAATACGCCTATCCGGTATATTCAATCTGGTCCAGTCACCATTTGCCGTTGGGATAAAATGAATGGCACTATCACTGGAGTTGTCGATCAGTGGTAGTAGTATGTGCATCACGGACCAACAAGATCTAAGTGTACTGGGGATTTCACTGGCAGCCCATTTACCTACCTATAGTCCAAGGGAGTTGCACAAAATTCCATCTAGATCCAGGATAAATGTTGCGAATAGTACCTACGTACTGTATTCACTTTTCCTGAAGCAAACAGTTTATTTTAATATCAACGCAATATATTTTTAAAATCATAGACAGCTAGGAGTTTGAAGTTTACATATGTAAGTATCAATATATAACAAATATATTCGGCTAAGACAACAATTAATAATGATTTGTGACACACATACAATATCATGGTATTCCGATTAATTTAAGGAAATAATAGAACATATAGCCATGTAGAATATAAATGTAGTATGCAAATTATAATTTTTAAGAACATTTATATAAGATAGATGATAGTTTGATTGAAATGGTGCTGTCTATGGGGTAATTTGGTTTTCGTGTATTATTTTCTTTTCCTTGTAATAGATCTCTTCTGATTCCTTGTCACATAATAATAGTACTACACCACCAAATAGGAAAATTGCAGCTCCCCATCCAACACCATAGGCCCATCCGAACTCCCAAATAGGCCTGTTACCTACAAGAAAAAAACAGGAAAAGACATTAAACTTTTTATCTGACCAAAGGAAAAGTAATGATATGAAGTCGGTAATTTCAGTTCATCAGATCAAAAAGCAACAACCATTCTGATGGAATTAAATCAGGTCATATTATCAAGAAAATATTTGGATAATAGAAACTTCGTATTCATGCAATTAAAGGGAGGTAACATCTTGTCATATAGGGGTGTTGTTAAGAGGCCATCAATGATGCAGCCACTGACGTAATGGGTTCTACACTACTCATGAAAAGGCCAATTGTTTGGCAACGAGTACAGGCAGAAGTTGTGTATCACGTAGTAAACACATGAGAAGGGATTGGTAAAGTTCCACTTCTTTATGATCACAACAAAGCTGTGGTGTGGTAGTTGATTTAGCCTCTATGATTAGTGTTATCGCTGCTCTGGTAGAAGCCATGCAGCTCGTTGTTACATATCGTTGGGAGGTTCTGCTCGCTTAGCAGATTTAGCGCGTTGAGGTAGTGTTGTCCGGGGATGGTGTTTCTCAGGTTCCTGATTGTCTCGTTAGGATGATTGTTTATGTCTAGAAGCAGCTTTCTGAACATTGTCACTATGTACCGTTGCAAGGGGACGATGCGTGCTTCGCCGTAAAGCTTCATGTTGCTGTGGTGCTTTCGTCGGTACCTGTAGAGTGTGAGACCAGCCGTATTTTCCTTTCGAAAATTGCGAGCTTCTCCATGCTGTGCCATATGGGAAGCCATACCTCAAGATTGGTCGTATTAGCTGCATGTAGAGTATCAGCTTCGTCTTCTGGCTTAATCCATTTTCTTTACGCATCAAAGTATAGATGCAATGAAAGCCTAGGTTGGTCAGTTTCGAGTCGCAATTGAATTTTAGTCTTTAACTTAACGCCAAGATACTTGACCTCTTGGCTGTTGTTATTTCCGTTAGGAAGCACTATCTTTATGCTCCGACATTTAGCTGTTGATCTGCATCCACCTAGGGATGGTCTCATTAAGCACATAAGTATCGATTTTACAGCATTGATTCGATTACCCCATTTGGGGTAGTGAGACGCAGTGAGACATCTGCGAATAGACAACAGCTCACTGTGTTGGCTGGAGCCGGTTTATCTGCCGTGTAGATGTTGAAGAGCATCGGTCCCAGCTTCGACCTTTGCGCAACTCCTGCCTTGGTGCTCCGCTCAGTTGATTGGCTGCCTTCCACTTGAACGTAGGATCTTCTGGAAAGCCGAAAGCTGTAGATTATTTTGATGGGGTTGGAGGGGGATCTCATCTGATTCAACTTGTAGATGAACCCCTCTATCCAGACCGTGTCGAAGGCCTTTTCCACGTTCAGGAAGCAGGCAACGGTCACTTTGTGTTTGTTCATGGCAGGTACACCATCCTGGTGGAACTTCATTAGAAGATGTAGCATCGAATGTTTTCGCGGAATATATACTGCGTATCCGGGATGATGTTCAGGTCGATGTAGCATCGCTTAATTTCTGCGCTACCAGGTACTCCGGGATCTTGCTTATATTGCTCCAGAGCGATATAGTCCGGTACCCTGAAACACTAGCAGCATTCCCCTTTTTTGCTATTGCAACAATTTTAACTACTTTCCACTTGCTAGGAAAGTAGCAATTGTTGATACAATTGTTCATGATGATGGCGCGAAGTATCATCACCGTTTGTGGCATTCGATTTTGTCGGCTCCGGCTGCCTTCCTCGTTATGCTGCGTTGAATAGGTCACTTCTTGACATCAAGCCAAATGCATGTAAACAACATCCCGTAATACCTACTTGCCGACAACAAACCGAATTTAGAACTGCATGCATAGAGAATGGGACAGTTATTTTTTATAGAACTAGACAACATTTTTAGTAAGAGACAACCTCAAATCATGATAACGGATATGAACGAAAAATGGGAAAGAGAGAATCTTGAATTGGTTTTAAAAAGCAGAATAATCTAATTGGTGAATTAAAATGTATAAAAGAGTTTAAACACTAAAACAGAGAGGTTTATTATGAGGTTGTCGAACTAGGAGAGTGCGATTAAAAAAAATGTACTCGACAACCGAAAGATAAACATAGGGTGGGAGAAATGTCGTGTGTTTGAGCATTTCAATTTGAGTCGATGTAACAACTTCTGTGGTTATCACCACACTGCGAAGAACTGAAAAAATACTGAGAAATGTGCGAGATGTGGAAGTAAACACGATACGAGAGAATGTAAATTAACTGAGTTAAATTGTCCAAATTGCACATGGTAGAAAGAAAGATACTCGTTGAGCCTGGGTACAAAACATGAGTGCAAGGACATAAAATGATCCGCGTACGATAGATTACTACAAACAAATTAACAGAAACAAAAAAACAGATTTGATTTGAAACAGAAGAAAAATTAGAGGCGTAGAGACTGTAATATTCAAGAACTCACCGGCAACAGATTTGTGATGATGTAGCAAAAAAGAAAAGTTAGACGCGTATACTGTAATATTCAAGGACTCACCGGTAACTTAGCAGAAACAGAACAGCATTTTCTAGATAAAAAGTTTGATTTTATAATTCTTTCCGAAACACATGTTACGAAAAATATCGAAGATAGTGAAGTGCAGCTCAAAGACTACAACTTGATTCGATGTAACAGCGAGTCGAGACACACAGGAGACTATGTATATATGTTAATAAGTCATTTTATATGTTCTTGATTAAGAATGAGGTTATCGAGCGACAACTTCAATGGCTCATAGTAAAAATTCCACTGCACACCCAATCACTATATATTGCATAAGTCTGTCGATCACACAAATCATCAAGAAGACTCTTCTGCAATGTGTTTAAAGAATGGTTAGAGGAATTAGTTCAATTGAATAAGGAATTTATTGTAGCTGGCGATATAAATATTGATTGGTTTAATGATTCAGACATACACGAGAGATAAAAACAACAGTGTAAATAGAAAACTCTTGCAAGCAAATTGTTGTAGAGCCAACAAGAATAACAAACAAGTCGAGAAGTCTGATCGACTATATAATCACAAATTCGGAACATGTGCAGGCCAAAATGGATGTAAGCCTAAAAAATAGTGACCACGAAACAATAATGATAGAGTGCCAATATGAAAGGAGAAACAAAAGTACCAAATCAGACAAAATTAAGGTATTCAAATATAATAAACCATCGTTCATGCATCAGCTGAGTAATAGCGATATAGTGACTAGCAGTGAGGAACCAATCAAATTTGGAAGCATTGTTCAAAATGAACTAATCCGAATAACAAATTCCATGATTATTATAAAACCAACCTAGAATATGGAAATAAGGTGTTTAAATATAACCTACTACAAATGAAGCGAGAAAAAATACAAATATACCAAGAATTCCTGGCGACTGGCTGCGACGTAGAACGACTCAACGTAGAAAGTAATCAAGTCATACGTCTTAAATGACTCATGGCCATCGATCAAAAATATTTACTTCCATAATAAGTACGTCAATGACTATGAATCTATTGCTAAAGAATTTAATGTATTTTATTTTTTGTATTTAATGAATTAATATGTCGATACCAAATGTGCATACATTAGCCAACGTAAGTACAAACTTTGAGTTCAAAGATATAAGGGTAGCTGATATAGAAAAAGTTCTTAGATTGATCAGTCAAAATAGAGACTACAACAGAATGAGCACTAAAATGCTGCTAGATAATTTATCTGTAATTGGACAGGTACTGAAACGACTTTTCAATCTATCTATGAGAAATGATTGCTTTCCCATAAAATGGAAAGAATCAGTTATTTCTCCGGTAGCCAAAGTAAATGGATCCAATAGATGAGAAGATTTCTGACCAGTTAATGCTCTTCCAATTTATGAAATACTATTGGAAAAAGTAATTCAGCTTGAGGAATATCTTGAAACTAATGAAATATTAATAGAAAACCATTAAGGGTTTCGTAAAAAAAATCTCTTTCGAATCAGCAATAAATAGTGTTCATAAGATGGTAGGAGGAGATGGCTGCTGGTAAATATGTCCTAGCAGTATTTTTGGATCGTTTTCTGTTACAACAGCTTCAAAAATATGGTCTTAGAGGCAATGCACTAAAGTCGTTTAGGTCTTTTCTAAGTGATAGGACCCAAAAATAAGTGTAAATGGAGTGATGTCTAGCAGTGTTGAAACAACTTTCGGAGTTCCCCATGGATCCATACTTGGCGCTCAGTTATTCTTCATGTATATCAATGATATAAAAAAGAGCAAGCTCTCACAAATTGCATTATTTGCTGATGATGCTCTACTGTTCATTTCCGGTAACAACTTCGAAGAATGTTTAAGACTGCTACAGGATGACTTAATATGAGTGAACATATTGTTAATGGCCAAAATCAAGATAAATGTTACCAAATCCAAATGTATGGCTATAAAACACCAAGTGCAATTAAATCTAAACGTAGATAACGAGCGCTTGGTTTATCTACATCCATGGTGAGGCATGCCACCTCCGGTTGCGCAGGTTCGGGTTCGAAAAGTATTTCCTCTGATCCTTGTCTAGCAATCTCATTTTCCGTAATCCCGTGGTGGCCCGGGACCCGGACAAGTCTTAGCGAATTGAACCTGCCGATCCATTTCTGAATGCAGGGAAAGTCAACTTTGTATGTGCGTCGCAGCTGGGCTGCTGGTGTCCATGCGTCTGTGGTCAATAGAAATACGGCGCGCAAGGTCATCGAAACTCCAGTGCGAGTTGTACCAAAGACCACTTCTTTTTAAACGGAAGATTGCATTGAGTGCACCCCATAATGTGGATATCCTGGGGAGAGATTCAGAAGTGCATCAAGAGCAGAGCCAGGCGTGCTAGGAAAGGCCCCTATGCAGACGAGACAAACCATTTTTGAAGCTTAGTGAGCAGCAGTTACGTATTTACGAGAGTCTCAGCTTTTGACTCAGTGTAGGTACTGTCAGGTTTCCTTAGTGTTTCTAGTCTGACTGGTTTATCTTTCGTGAGAGCTTTGACCAGTCTGCTGGATTTATTGAGTGTTTCGATTATTCCACAGAAATCTCTATTAGAGGCACATTTCGATATTAATTAACAGATTCGATACATTGCGTAGATAATACTTGCCACAACTAAAGAATATATCAATATATTATTCAATGCAGAATGAAACATACTTCTAATGTAACTATTATTTCTTGCAAATACTCTCCAGTTCTGCGTTCCACCATTGAACAGCAAGGTTATGGCTTTGCATTCGATTCGGAATTCAATGTATCTATAGTCAAACATGGACACTCCCCACAGAACCTTAAGAAGACTTCCTGCCTTCTAGTAGTAACAAAAGTTGGCCGGGAACCAACTCTTTTGATGTCCAAATTAGACGATAGTATGAAGTCCAGAAGATTAGCCCCTGTCATGTTACATTTGCTGCTACCCCAGAAGCAATTCTGAGTATTAGCGTGGCAACAGGTGACTATTTTGTTAAATAAATAAATTCTGTGAAATACATTCTATACCCAAATGCAACCAATGGCAAATATTAATTGCAATAATATTTTCAAGATCATTTACAACAAAAAACTCAAATAAGAAATGTCGCCCTTTAAACATTGTATAGCGGAAAAATCTGCGCTACCAAAATCCATACAATCTATATATTGTGTTTGACTTTATGTATATGGCAAAGAACAGCCATATATACGGAAAAAATGCGATAGACACCGATACATCATGTAGAAGTTTCAAATTGGGGTGGAAGTAAGCGGTTTTACTGAAGAGAACAAACTTAAGCGTTTGATGCTCTTATATAGGTTGGCAGTTATAAGAGAGCGCGTTTGAATGATTGAAATAGACTTACTGATATAAAATTGTTCGTTGTATGGGCTTCAATGTCGACATTGTTGTTGGGACAAACCAAAAATGAAACAACAGAGATATTACCTAAGCTAAACTAACTAACAATCCTTCCCTAAAAACTGACATTTCATAATTTATTATACTTAATGGCTTTAATCCTCACAATGGTGAGAATTCTTGATGTTTGGTTTTCTTTAAATTCTTAGTAAATAAATCAGCTGTCATTTTATCGTTTGGTACAAATTTCGGCATAAGGATCCCTTTTTAGATAAGTTCACGAATGTAATGGGCCTGGATGTCGATGTGCTTCTGAGCCTGATGTTGTCACCAAAAGGTTCTGTAGTAACGTCAACTTGGTGATTGAATCCAAGTTCCTTCAAAAAACGACGCAATTACACAACTTCTCTTGCTGCTATTGAAAGAGCAAAAAAAATTAAATTAATGGTAGAGTGAAGGTACCTTAGTATGTGCTTTGAAGCATTCAAATGCTCCACATGCGGATCTGTATTAAATTGCATTAGTTTGTTAACGGAGTGCATTATGTTCGGCCGAGAGCAAATACTCAAATACGTCAAAGACCCAATCAGCGACTGCTATTGCTTCTGATCCACCTTTTTCCATTTAGTACCTCGAATCTACAACCAAATTCGTGCGTAATGTCTTCAAGTGTCTTGGAATCGGAGCATGCAAGCACTTAAGCCGCCACAATGATCGTCCCACCCGGTCTCTTAGGCACGTACACACACGCATCTCCATGACATCTCTCGAACTTACGACCTTTAACAAAACGATGCAGCTCCTCGTTCCAATTCCTTCCTGACTGCTTCAAGCCGTATAATACCTTCCTCAATTTGCACACCTTAGTTTCATTTTCTTCATCTTCAAAACACTTGGGGTGGTACATGTAAACTGCCTCTTGAAGATTCCCATTCAGGTATGCCGATGATACGTCCATTTGAATAAGTTGTACTCTGCCGCCAGTGCCAAAATCAGTAGAATTGACGAGTACTACAGGTCAAAAAATATCGGTGTAGTCTCCTTATTTCTGTGTAGACTCCGTATTTCTGGGTGCATCAATTAGCCACTGTGCTTTATGGCGAACTGCATGTCCATTTTTGTCATACTTGACATTGAAAGCCCACTTTGATCCACTAATTCCCATGTCTCATTCTTAACAAGAGAGTTGTATTCCGCCACCAATGCTGCCTTCCACTTGTCTTGTCTTGCAGTGATTGGATTTAGATATTTTTGTAATTTTGTCCAAAACAATGCCCATCCTGCCAAAAACCTGTAAATAGGAAACATTAGGTTTTGTACCGCACCATGCTTCATATGGTGTCAAGTATACAAGAATACAGCATACTTTACAGCCTCAGCCCACAGAGATGCATCTATTATCATGCATCGTCCCATCTCTACCAATGTCCGATTAACCCTCATTTTGCTGTGGTGTATACGGAACAGTAAGTTGTCTGCGGATGTCCTGTTGCTTTACGATGTCAGTAAATTGTTTAATAATATACTCCCCACCATTATCTGATCGTAACATCTTCACCTTTTGACCTGTTTCCAATTCAACCGCTTTTTATAAAATAAGCGAATATTTTTGGACTAAAATCTTCTACAAATGTGACAACGAAACTTGCCCCATCAAGAGATGACGTTTTCATGAGCCCGCAGACGTCGCTAAGTACAATATCTAAAATTCCACACATCGCAATCAAAATCTTTAACTTTCTTCACAATCATTCTTTTACATTTAAATGGCCAAAGCGTCTATGCCACTCGCGAATATTAACATTTGATGCGGCTAAACACAAATTATTTTTTGTCAATTCATAAATAAACAAATCCCTCTTCTTACAATTGCATGACTTTTGTGCCACTATTCGATGTTACGAATACACTGCCTTTATTAAGCACCACAATGCAATTGCTCTCCGCTTTAAAAAAAATAGTTTTCAGCTGCAGAACTTATAGCACATTATGCAAACGAACCTTGCTGGCCTCGGTTTCTAATAAAACTTCGGAGTATTATTATTCCGACATGAAACTGCATAATGTCCTCTCTTTTGTCACTTGTAGCACTTTTGCTTTTTTTTTTTTTTTGTTAAATTCGTATTGCCTTTAATTTCGTTCATTGCGTTGTTTATTCGCCAAAAATGCTGTCTCGTGATACATCATCGTATTTATTTTCACTTTGTC
The DNA here is from genome assembly GCA_907269125.1 of Eristalis pertinax. Lineage (NCBI taxonomy): Eukaryota > Metazoa > Arthropoda > Insecta > Diptera > Syrphidae > Eristalis > Eristalis pertinax. The sequence continues at coordinate 81,108,304 of OU026145.1, read as the reverse complement.
TTAGTTCTTCTTCTTCGATTAATTTAATCTTTAATTTGGTTGTGCTTGGCAAACTATCCCCCGATTCGATGGCTATGATACAATTTTCGAGGCTTTTTGGTAAGCTTGAAAGGCGAATAATTGCAAGCAGTTCATCATTCAATTTTATTTCTAGCTCTGCAAGTTTTTCTGAAAAGTCGAAAAACTTGTTTAGATGCTCACACATGGATGTTTCTTCGCACATTTTAAGATTTATTAGTGATTTGAAAACCGCGACTTTTCGTGCTGGTCCACTTGGGTTATGCAGTTCTGAAAGTCGGCTCCATGCGTCCTTTGATGTTATGGCATTTTTAATGTGAGGGAGTTGACTGAGCTTTACGGACAATATAAATGTTGCTAACGCCTTTTCATCCTGAGATCTCCAAATTGCTAATTCAGCAGGATCAGTTGGTTGCTGTTTTATACCGGCTACGTAATCCCACAGATTTCAGTGCACTATAACGGAATTCATAAGAATTTTCCATCCGTCGTAATTGGTATTATCTAGTTTATCTATCTGATGCAAACCGGAACTCATCATTTATGATTAAATAAATGACTTCTTTCTTTATGAAAAAAAACTATGATTTTTTTTATACTGTCTAAAATTATCCTGGGCTCATAACCATTGTTGGGACAAACCAAATATAAAACAACAGAGATTTTACCTTTATGATTTTGCCAGAAAGAGTAAGAGGACAGTTTTTATTTTCTTTCGCTTTTATAGTCTTGAATGTGGCATAGTATAGTGGTTCTTATATGAAAACAAATTATGATTGAAGAAATTTAACCTCTAAAATGACAGCACCATTTAAGGCCATAAGCTGATACTCATCTTAGAGACTTATATTTCACTTAACCAGTGAAGTTAGTCGTACCAAACTGTGATTTTTTCTGGATGCATTGGTAGCTCTTGCAATGCTTCTGGCTGATATTCACTCCAAAATGGACAATTCTGCTTATTTACGTACGCATTGAGCCAAAAATGAGCTGACCATAAAATGGAAGAAGCGCGCGATGAACTTTCTTAACAGAGCACGCATTTTGATAATAAAATTCAATAATTTGCAAGCGTTGTTCGTTTGTAAGACGATTCCTGGTTAAATTATAGACCAAACTGAAGATGTTTGACAGTGAAACAAAACACGAAACGTGCGGAAGCTGTTTAAACCAGTGTTGCCAAAAAGATAATAGCTAAAAAATCACACTTTACAATCCAGTCATAGAAAATGTTGTGACCGTTGATCGACGTTATCAATAAAAATCAAAAAAATACGTTTTTTTTGTTTGATGTCACACTTCCTCAGAACTCGTAGCTAACCCAATGCTTGAGGCCAGGAATCGCCACTGCCCAAGTGCAAAGATGATTCTCCATAGAGAACGAGGATATAATTTGTTGGATATATGTCATTTGTACTATACAAGTGTTAAATGTGGCCATCACGATATAAAAGATGTGGCATAAAACTCTAAAAAAGAAATACATGGGCCAATCGCGCAAATATAATAATAAATTTGCGAACATATTCGCTAAATGAATTCAAAGTGCGTCATTAGTCCAAATCAATCGTATTAAGCAAATAAAAAAATAAAAGCACAACAAAAAACTACCACGTCGGCATCATTAAGGATACTAAATCAATCAAGCAGAAGCCTGTTTCAAGCATTAATGTCATCCCAGATGGAAGACCCGAGAGCGACTATGCTGAGCAACCAAACCGGATGAATCTTTAAGGTTGGAATTAGTCTCAATATTAAATTAAGTACTATGTTATCTATATATATTCGTATTTCTATAAATTTAAAACGTTTTAAAGTGATGAAGTATTTTATGTATAATTTGAGCACGTTAATTGTATAGATTGTCTTAATAAAATAAGGTTGCAAATGGATAAGTGGGCCAAAGTTCTTGATAATATTTTACCTCACAAAGAAAAATTCGACAGATCGTATAAATGTATTAATAAAAATGCCCCAATAACCGATAAAACAGTTCATAATAATATAATATATATTATGGGTGGCGCTACAGCAGCTTCTCAGCAACCACTCCTGTTGTGCGAGTTACGTACCACCTACCAAAAAGAATTGTGAAATTGCAAGATGGCACTTTTGCATTAACAGAATGCGAGGAATCGAGAAACACTGAAAAGTGCTAATCCAACAAAATCGGCTACCTCCGAATTGAAATATGAGAAGTGCTAGGCTAATCAATTTTATGATATAAAACTGACCGAATGTCATCAAATCGGTGATTATTTTGTTGGATTTAAAGAGTGTGCGGCCAAGCTATAGACAGCGGCACTCTGGAAATAAAATTGAATAAATATTTTTGCTGTGGTGTATATAATTTTGTTTCATTTATTTCCAACAAATAATTTAAGTGGCGCAGTCGGTTTTGGGTCTTTTTTCGGTCGAAATAAATATCCACATCGAACCAAATCGGTACGATTATTAGTATTGCAGAGTGAAATTGCGAGAGCTAGTAGTTCGGAGTAATACAATACCAAATCAAAAGTGAACATTCGATGCATTTTCAACATCAAGATCGTGGGGAAAGCCAAAAGTATTCTGTACATGATGTCTCCTGCATCGTGGGAAGCAGCCAGGGACCAGGTGATCCAACATTTCCGGCCCATCAAAAATATCAACGAAACTCTTTCCAACATACAAAACATAAAGGTAAATACCATTTTAGAACTATGTAATAAAATAGATTATATAATTAAGGAAGTTCACGAATATGCGCTAAGAATAAAGAAATAGTAAATTCGAGTGAGCAATTGATAATTGCAAAGATAAAAAAGCTTTCAATTGGACAAGTGGCTAGGGAAATCAGAAATTTGTACAATCTAGACACAATTATCAATATATTAAGATCATATATTCCAGATAGTGACTGGAATTTGACAAAAATATATTATAAGCCTAACACTACAACCATTCCGTTTAGAAATACAAATTTGCAATCGACTAGTTCACGGTCAGGTAGGCAACAGAGAAATTTTGACCAAAGTAGGCAAAATAACAGGTCAGTTCAACAGAATAGGTATCAATCTAACCTGAGAAATAGAGTGGAAGACAGGCCATCAGGTAGACAAAATGTTTTCAATCCATCAGGGCAGGTGAGGAATAGCGCACAGAATCCACATCCGATGGAAATAAATACTATACAAGCTGAAGCTAATTAGAAAGAAATTAATAATATAGAACCGACGGTTTTTCTCAATTAAGCCTCGGAAATAAGCTATATTGTTATCTTACTATTAACGAATATAAATATAGAACTCTAATAGATACAGGATCGACTATTAGTATTATTAATTCAAACACGGTAAATTGTGAGAAGTTTAAGGTTCTTGAAGAGAAAGACATTTCCCTAAGTACGATAAATAACATAACAAGAGAGCGAGTCCAAATTGTCAAAACTGACGCTCCGAAAGAGTTCCGCATGGATTGGTTAAACAAAATCAAATGGCACAAGATGGCATTGAAAAATAAAACTTATGATTTGCTGATAGGAATGGACTTTATTAGTAAGTCCGTTACTGAATTAAACATTAATAAACGATTCATGCAACTGAAAAACACAGTCAAATTGGAACTATTTTCGGAAGACTATGAATCAATTCAGTGTTTCGAGTTGAATGACGAAAAACGCAAGAGTATAGATATGACACATTTAAATACGGATGAAAAGCAAAAACTGGGCAAGCTAATCAAGCAATATACACATTTGTTGTATACAGATGGGGATCAATTAACCGATACGGAAACGGTGATGAATGAAATAAAAACTACAACGGATCAGCAGATAAATGGCCGTTTATACAGATTACCACCGAAGCATGAAGAGGAGGTGAGGAAACAAATAGAGTACATGGAAAGACAAGGAATTGTGAGAAAATCGAATAGTCGGTATGTATCACCAATAGTGGTCGTTAAAAAGAAAATGGAGAGGTCTGGCGAAGAGAAGCTTAGACTTTGTGTTGACTATCGGAAATTGAACGAAATCACTGTAGACGATAAATACCCAATCCCTAATATAGAATCTGTATTAGACAAGTTGGGTAGAGCTCAATATTTCACAACACTGGATTTGGCAAAAGGGTATTACCAGATTAAAATGCATCCCAGAGATTTACAAAAAACCGCATTTGTTTCACCAAACGGTTTATTTGAATTCACTCGGATGCCTTTTGGTCTTAAAAATGCCCCAGCTACATTTCAGAGGTTTATGAATAATATATTGAGAGAACACATAAATAAGATCTGTGTAGTCTACATTGATGACATTCTCATATTTGCCACAAGTCTAGAAGAACACCTTAATGCCATTCATACTATTTTCGATGTGTTAAATAAACACAATCTGAAGGTCCAGCTTAGTAAGTGTTCATTTTTAAAGAAAGACACCGAATTTTTGGGACACGTTTTAACTAAAGGTGGGATGAAGCCCAATCCCAATAAAATAAAGTGCATACTGGATTATAAATTACCACAAACAGAAAAACAGCTGAAAGGTTTCTTGGGGATGACGGGTTACTATAGAAAATATGTCATCAATCACCCCATACTCAAGTTTCCAAGGTTTGATAAACCTTTCACATTATTTACTGATGCTTCCAATTATGCAATATGTGCAGTGCTCACTCAAGAAGGACAGCCTGTATGCTACGCGTCAAGAATACTGAACGACCATGAAAAGCAATACTCAGCAACAGATAAAGAATTTTTGGCGACAGTTTGGTCAGTGACTTATTTCCGACCTTATCTTTGGGGAAATAAATTTAAGATAATTACCGACCACCAACCAATTAAATACCTCAATAAAAAATATAATGGGAAAGAGTTCTCACAGAGAAATCAAAGATGGTTGTTGAAATTGGCTGAATTCAACTATGACATAGAGTATCTCAAAGGAAAGGAAAATAAAGTAGCTGACTTCCTGAGAAATGTAGGCCACTTAGAAGATGAAGTAACGTCCAATATAGCTAAGATTCATTCTGTACCAGAGCAATTACTTGATCACTTCCCAATAAAAGAAGAAATTGTCAATAAGTACAAAATGCAGTTAATTTTAACGAACACAATTACCGAAGAGGTCGAAGTTATACATGGAAGAACGATAATTCAAGTTGATATGTCTAAAAATCAGTCATATTGGAAAGACTTGTTTATCAGAACCATGAAACCTGGAAAAATCGGTATATACACGGAATTATCATATCGGGAATATAATAAAATACAGCATGTTTTAGTAAGTCTCTTTAGTCATAATAGACACATATCATTTATAAAATGCAGACTTAGAGCAAAAGAAGTAAGAAGTCAGGAAGAATTACACCAGCAAATTTCCAAGTATCACACTATAGAGAGTATTCATAGTGGCATAGTAGAAACATATAATACACTGACAAAGAAGATCTATTATCCCAATTTAATAAAAGAAATTCAAACAATTATAAATAACTGTAGAACTTGTTTAGAAACTAAATATGAAAGAAACCCCATAAAGCCAAAATTCTGTCTAACCGAAACACCTGAGTTTCCAAACGAGACTCTACACATGGATGTATTTACATTCCAAGGACAATCTTTCGTAACATTAATTGATAAATTAACCAACAAAGCGTATGCCTATCATTTGCCAAACAAAAATTGGGTAAAAAGAATAGAAATATTAGAAGAACATTTTTCAAAATTTAATAAGCCGAAGAAAATAATAACTGATAATGAGTTTAAAGCACATCAGCTAATAGAATATTTAAATAATCAAGCTATAGAACTACATTTAACCAAACCTAACAGCCACACTGGAAATGCTGACATTGAAAGGCTTCATTCAACAATTCAAGAGAAATTGGTCAGTTTAAAAGACACATCACTCACATTAATTGCTAAATTACATAAAGTAATAAGTAATTACAATAATAGATATCATAGCAGTATTAAAATGACTACACAACAAGCTATGAATGCAGATAATCAAAAACTGAGGGAAATAATTATTCAGAATAAACAAAAATACATTAGTAAGGCAAATAAAAATAGGGAGGATTACACAGAAGATCGAATTATAGCACCAATTAAAAATTATAAGCGACTTAGACATAAATATGAACCGGGGTTTAGAATAAAACAAATATCTAATGAACTTCATACAAATATTAAAAGAAAACGTAAATTTACAGATGTACCTATCCCGATACTCCAAGCGAAACTTATAACTAAAGTGGAAACGAATAATGGATACATCAAATTAAATATGGGTTCAATAGAGATGATAAATGAGACCACTACAATTCTCCATGTGATTAACCTGCAAGAGTTAAAAGACGCCGTTGAACAAGTCGAAGATAATTCAAGGCAAGTTTCTACTGGCATTGAAAAAGCTTTACTCAGGGAAATAGAGTCTGTCGAATCTAAAATATCGACGATTCTTCCTAAAAGAAATAAAAGAGGTTTAGCTAACTTTGTAGGTACAGCGAGTAAATGGCTGTTTGGAACAATGGACGATAACGACCGACAGGATATTATAGGGCATATGAGAACAGTAGAAATAAATAATCATAATTCAATCGACAATTTAAATAAGCAAGTTAGGATTAACACTTATTTCAATGAAACTATATTCGACTTAAAGAAACTTATAGAAGGAGATAGGGAAAAAATTTCCAGAGCAATTAATCAATCAGACAATACACAAAAACAGATAATATATCAACAAATAAAATTAGATCAACTTTTTAAATTAAAATTATTAGAAGATAAAATAGATCAAATATTAGACAATGTTGCCTCAACTAAACATAACATCTTACATCCAGGGATACTAACCCCAGAAGAAATAAATAAATTCAACATTGATTACTATAAAATAAAACATTCTAAACTAGGTATGATGAGCTATAGAGAAAATGTCCTGATCATGGCAATTAAAATACCTACGGCGGTTGTAGATATAAAATTAAAATGTCTAACAAGTTTTACAACTAAGGAAGGCCTTGAAATAATTCAAAACGATAAAAAAATTGTAGAGTATAAACATGTAAATTACGAATTTAATGATGAAGTATATGTAAACGACTTAAAACTAGTTAGTAATTGTGTTACTCTGAATAATTGTAAGCTTAGAGAAAATTATAAAAAACAAATAAAAATAATTGATGAAGAAACAATAATATGTGTAAATATGAATAAGGATGAAATTTTTAATATTTAAGTGGGCATATGATAATCAACTTTAATAATTGTTCAATTAAAGTATTCAATAAAACCTTTTCGAATCAAAACTTTGAAATTAAGGCCAAATACCATTACCAAAATCCATTTCTTTCGACAGTATAATATTAAAACATTTTGAAAACATAAGAGAAATTAAAGAATTAAAATACCATAAAACTACTAATTATATAATAAGTTCAACAATTGTAATAGTTTTAATAATTATATCAACTATTATACTAATAATGTTAAGAACTAAGAACAAAAAACTAAAAATTGTAGTAAAAAATATCCAAGAAAATGTAAAACCTAGCATTTCCCATGAAATTCAGGAGAATTTCCAATCTGAGCGGGGTGAAGTTACGTACCACCTACCAAAAAGAATTGTGAAATTGCAAGATGGCATTTTTGCATTAACAGAATGCGAGGAATCGAAAAACACTGAAAAGTGCTAATCCAACAAAATCGGCTACCTCCAAATTGAAATATGAGAAGTGCTAGGCTAATCAATTTTATGATATAAAACTGACCGAATGTCACCAAATCGGTTATTATTTTGTTTTATTGAAAGAGTGTGCGGCCAAGCTATAGACAGCGGCACTCTGGAAATAAAATTGAATAAATACTTTTGCTGTGGTATAAATAATTTTGTTTCATTTATTTCCAACAAATAATTTAAGTCGCGTGCTATTGTTCTATCACGAGTGAACGGCCAAGTTTGAGAAGCTTTTTCTAGACAGTTATACTGTTTGAGCATTGTCAGTGACTCGAAAGAGGTGGTGCCGTGAAAAGTATTTCGTACCAGAAATCGAACCTAGACAGGTAGGTCTAAGTGCTTAGGAGTCGACGCACATACACACAACGCCACGAGCCACCACACTACAATAGTTTAACTACATATTAATATACTTGTAGGAAATTACAATAACATAAGAAGTTTTCTAAATTCACCATTCAGTAAATTAATTAACAACTGCTCATAAAAAACAGCCTTAACAAGCCTAATTTGAGAGATAAATTACTTAATGTTAGTAGCAAGCACAGGATAGAACTAGATATTCCCTTGAGTATACATAAGGAATTTACTTACAACCAGGAATTGAATTTCACCTATAATGACGAACATAAATTCACAATGGTTGTCACACCAATAGAGTTCATGAATTCGGCTGCAAACATTTTGCGGCAACCCTAGTAATCTAAAAGGTTTCCTAGACGGGATTTCTCTAATTAAGACAATAAAGTAAACACATGAGCCTATAGCAGTTACCCTGGTAAAAACTAAATTAAAGGGTCCTGCTTGCGATCTCATTGCAGGGGAAAACTGTCTGTAACAGTTCATAGCCAAATTAATATCAGAGGTGAAGGCTACGTCATCCGAGATTATAATGGCAAAACTAACAAGTACACAGCATGTACAAAGTAACCCAGCAGAATATGCCACTAAAGTAGAGGATTTGGCGAATGCCCTCAACTCCGCTTATATATCAGAAGACTTCACGCCTGAGACAGCTAAGAAAATATCTACACAGGCTGCAGTAAGGACTCTTATAGACAATGCAACCAATTCCGAACTGCGAATTACCATGCGCTGCAGTAATTTTACAAACGCAAGTGAGGCAGTTGCCAAGTACGTCCAAACTCATATGGAGATAACTAAAAGGCAAGGTGAAATCAGATATTATAGACATCGAAGAACACCAAATCATCAATCTGAAGGTCGAAATACAGGACGTAACAGAGGCTACTAACAACAACGATTTAACAATCGTGTTCGTGGTAGATATGTTGGAGGCAGAAAATACAACCGCCGAGAAAATAATAACAATAATAACAGGGGCGAAGATATCAAGAGTCTCCACATAGACGGCAAGGACAAGTCCGAAATTTCCATGACATCAGTATCCCAATCAAAAGTTCTCCCTACACAAATTCAGTTATAATCCCATCTACAGCAGAGGTAATCAGAAAAATAAATGTGAGATCATATGAACGTGAGGTTCTGATTCCAAATCAAGAGCTAGTGAATGGTGTTTTAATGGCTAATACAAAAGTTTCTGCTGAGAGTCCATTTGTGCGTCTGATAACTGGAAGGGACGTAGTAATTCAAGTTACAAAGAAGCTACAAAAGTTAAACAAAAATGTTCCAGACATTGCTAAATCAAAACTAAATAAGCTACGAGTATGTTCCGATTTCGTAGATATTTTCGCGTTAGAAAATGATAAAATTTCAACAAAGACAAAATGCTAAGATATAATAGAGCCATCAATTTCAGAATACAATAGTCCGGTACTTTTGGAACTTACCAGGTAAAACTGAAAAACGTTGGCGTTTGATAATTGATTACAGACAAATCAATAAAAAACATTCTGCAGATAAATATCCCCTTCCCCGTATTGATGATATTCTCGATCAGTTAGGAAAGTCGAAATACTTTTCACGTCTTGATTTGATGTCGAGATTCCAGCAAATTTAACTGGAACTCCTAATACTAGACTTTTCTAGGACATAGGTGCACAGATAAAGGTATTTATTTATTTATTATTTCGAGAGTTCTCAGTAACTGTAAGATACAATATCTTATAAACTAGTTATAGGCTAATTTCTACAAAAAACTGAGCAAGCTTAAAATTTAGTATATAATTAAAACTAATAATGAATTCAATTAAAATAAAATTAAGTTTAATTAAATATTTACTGAGAAGTAACTTTTTAAAGCCCTTTCAATACTTAATACATTTTGATTTTCCTTTATATGACGCGGTTACCACAGACGGTAAGAGTATTGACGCTCGGATGTTAAAAATGAGCAGCGAGGGGGAATCAGTTGACGAGATCTATTCGATGCTGCAATTCTAATTTTTTTCGAAACAATGGGTGGTAAGCAGTGTTTCAGATAACATAATGAGACATAGAAAGCAATGCAATTATCAAGAGGCATGTCCAAGAGGCGTGTAGATAAAATTCAGATACTCGATCGAGCCTTCGTAGCCCGAAATCATATCGTATCGCACTATTGTAAGCAACATTGAGTTTTCGTTTGCTTATATAATTACAGTTACATTAGATTTCGCAGCCGTGTAATAAAATAGGAATTACCAATGTTTTCGCAAGAAGGATACGTGTTGTTACTGGTGTAAATAACTGAGTTGCCCATAAAGTACGCAGAACACCATATACCTTGCCTACAATTACATTAATGTGGTTATCCCAAGTCAGAAACCGATTAAAGGTCACACCGAGGTTTTTTGCGGTATTGACGTATTCGATAGGAGCATTGTTCAGTGCAATCAGAGGAAAATATGATAGATCCAGAATTTTTCTCGAGATTACAATACATTCGGATTTTTTTGGATTTAGGATAAGACCATTTCATCGCACCCATATTGAGATTTTCTCAAGATCATCGTTGACACAGCAAACTGCATGTTCAATGAGCCCGAGTGGACAACTAAAGTATTATTGAACATCATCAGCATACATATGAGTGGAACATTTATCGATTAAAGATGGAAGTTCTTTAACATAAAGGGATACCAGTGGAATTCGGGAGAAAGTCAGACAAGTTATTCCCAACTTGCACTGATTGTTTCTTATCGGTCAGGTAGGAATGAATAAGCTTCGTAGCACTTGCCGAAAAATTAAAACTTTGCACAAGTTTTTTACCTAAAAAATGATTAACAGTACCGAAAGCTTTTGAAAAATCAAGTAAGACCAAGAATGTTACATCATTCTTATCAAGTTTTTGCCTTATATCCTCCGTAACGTTTAGGAGCGCGTGATACAGCTGTGCTTCTTACGAAAACCAGATTGTTTCGGGGTAAGTATAGAGTTCGCCGAGAGATAGACACTGATTTGCTTAAGTAAGATCTTTTCGAAGGCTTTTGATAAAAAAGGAAGGATTGGGATAGGCCTAAACTCATCACCTTTGGCATTTATTGGAAGTGGTAAAATCTTAGATTATTTCCACAAATCGTTGTATGTGCCTGTTGTTAGTGTTGTGTTATGTACAAAAGTGAGATAAGGCAGTATAAGGGGCAAAATCATGAGCACGAATTTAGGGTGTATGTTGTCCAAACCGACAGCATTTGATTTTATGGAAAGTAGGCTTTTGACTACATCAGCACTATCTACAGCAGAAAAACCAAAGCCAGAGCGATCAGACTCATCCATGAAGGATAAAGGGTTTTCTGCATTCGACGGCGGAGCCCGAATTGAGGAAGAAACAAATATTTTGTTGAGACTATTACCGTCGATTTCATCCGGTAGCTTGCTCCTTGGCTTACCTATACCCGTTAAGCTGGCGAGAATAAATAAGAGATTTGACATTTCATATTTCTACTACAATCCTATTACGAAGTGAAAAGTACCGACGACGCAGATCGTTTAATCGGTAACGTTTCCACGCGTTATACGCCTGATCCCGTTCTTGTATTAAAACTCGAATACGTTCTGTGAACCATGGTTTATTACTTGGTTTAAGAACTTTGATGTATGTACTTGAGTGTACTTGAGTATCAAAAACAGAATTGATATTCTCAGTAATTAACTGTAACTGTTGATTAGAGGACGGCATGTAGTAGATATTATCCCAATTTATAGAAAGTGCATGCTCTTTTAGATGCTTCGCGTTTATATTATAGAATTCACGATATTTTATAGTTTTAATGGAGAAGTCCACACTAAATTTTAAAGTTATGAAAAATGTGGGAAGTTTGTCATACAAGGCAACGTCATGTACATCACTAACGAAAAATAAGTCCAACAATGTTGCATCTACTCCCCCGATGTTTGTTGGTGATATTGTATTAACAGATCTCATGTTGTGAGTAAAGGTATTGTCCTGTAAAAGGTTACAATTAAAGTCTCCACATAAAACAGTATTAGGGGAAACCAGCGAAGTATCTGCTAAGAATGTAAGCAAAGCTTAGAAATCGGTGTTATTATTTGGTCTATAAATTACACCTAAAAGTAAGTTATCATCACTGCCTACTACTTCGAAAAACAAATACACAATGCTTCTGCCAACGTCAGAAGAAAGTTTATGTTTGCATTTGATACCCTCTTTAACATAAACTGCCACACCACCCCCCACACGATCAGACATATTTAGACGAAATACTCGGTAGCCTCCCAAGCAACATGCCTCATCAACAGATTCATCACTCAGCCATGTTTCAGTGACACACATAACGTCGGATTCTGTAAAGGTATCGCGAAATGCATCAATTCTTGGAAGCAGGCTTTGAGCATTGATGTTACGAAGCCGAAATCCACATTTCTGCTTAGTCAGAACTTTGACCATGGACCGCAGAGCTCTGCTGTGAGTCATGACAGGTTTAAAAAGAAAACAGAGAAAAAAAAGGAAAAGGAATATGAGAATATATTAGTATAAATGTATTCAAAAGTTTAATAAATGTATGAAATATGTATGAAAAGGTATATTGCCTGATGAAAGTAAATTTGATATTATAACACAACATACTCGTACATGCACGTCATTTAACAAGATTAAGAATGTTTTCATGGATCGAAGACTGTGAGACTGCTTTTCAATATTTAAAAGATCAATTAGTCGGACTGTTCTGCAATACCAAACATACCTGTGAGGCGGTACTTACCTAACAACATGGTGAAAAGTACATGCTTATATCTTATGCTTCTAGAGCCTTCACAAGGGATGAAAGCAATAAATCCACCATTGCTCAGGAACTAACAGTTATACATTGGGGAATTACCAACCTTAAACCGTACATTTATGGGAACAAATTTTTAGTAAGATCTGACCACAAACCATTATCGTATTTGTTTTAAATGAATTAGATTTGGAGGAATAGGATTTTGAAATACAATATCTTCGGAGAAAGGAAAATTATGTAGCTGATGCTCTTTCACGAATAGATTTTAGTGATATTAAAACCATTAGAGCAGAAAATAACATATTCAAAGTATCGACTCGGCAAAAACAACTGCATATATCAGACTCCGTAACTTAGTACGCAAATTAACACAAATGAAATACTTAACCTGAGAGATGTTAAGAAATGTCCTCAACTTAAATTTCGGCAACATCATTTTTATTTTAAATGTGGAAGAAAGATTATTGGTTCACTACAGTTCGATCGATGTTAATGGGAAACTTTGTTTAGACAAATTCTTTCCAGTGAGTAGTTACTTTATGTACATATGTTCTGGACGAGGAAGTGGTTGTGTTGTTTATGTTATTTTATGTATGTTCTGTACCAGTAAGTGTGATGTTTATGTGTGTCGCGTGTCAATGCGTTACTTTATATATGTTCTGTACCAGTAAGTGTCTTGTTTATGTTGTTTATGTTACTTAATGTATGTTCTGGAGCAGGCTGTATATGAGTTGTTTGGGGATGCCGACGTGAGTTTTTAGTGTGTCGGGTGTAGTTCTTTGGTGTTTTGTCGTGTGCCATGTGTGGGTTGATGTCGGCGTTGTTTGTTTGAAAGGATGCCGCGGTATATGTATGTTCTGGACCAGTAAGTGGTTTGTGGCTAGTCGCGTGCCAATGCGGGAAAAAGTATTGTGTGGTGTGTCGTGTGTGGTGTGTGGTGTGTGGTGTGTGGTGTGTGGTGTGTGGTGTGTGGTGTGTGGTGTGTGGTGTGTGGTGTTTTTTGTTTTTTTTTTTGGTTACGTCCATGGATGTGGCAATCTTCGAAAGATACTAATAGCCCGTGCCATTAGCATGCACGATTCGCAAACCCAAGTTCTCGATTTCGGGAATAGGCCTACGTACTAACCCACACCCTGCACTCTTCTACCACTCTCCCCGCGGAACTGCCGTTAGGTATTACTTCGCGGGGCTGGTTAGCGACTCAAGCTGGATCGACTGTGTTTGCCTGTTCGGCTCGCCTTACTCTTTCAAGCCTTCTTAGCTCGATCTGCAAGTTTGATATGAAGGAACAGATTTCCTCCCACTTCTCGGCTGACTCCGTCATATGACCGACTAGGAGCTCCGGTGTTGGTAAGTTTATTCTTGTCCCTTCAAATCGTCTGCAGTGGAAAGTCGTGTGTTCTGCGTCTTCTTCAGAGTCCTCACATTCTGGACAAAGGGAAGAGCTATCGTGCCCGAACCTATGGAGATACTTTCGATAGACCCCGTGGCCCGACAGAAACTGCGTAAGGTGGAAGTTGCAGTTTCCACTTGCTCTCTTTGTCCACGTTTCGATTGTTGGAATCAGTCTGTGAGTCCATCTACCTTTGTTTGAGGTGTCCCATCTGGCTTGCCACATTGTCATTGAGGCTGCTCTTTCTTCCTTCCTTATCCTGTTTACGCCAGTCTCTGGCCGGTTCGTCGATCGCCTTAGGTAGACCCTATGCATCTCATTTGCGAGAATGTCGATGGGGACCATACCCGCAATCACACAGGCTGCTTCGTCCGAAATTGTCCGGAAGCCGCTGATTGTTCTTATGGCGCAGAGCCTGTATGGTGACGAGAGCTTCTTAGCTGTCTCCTTTATAGAGAGAGCACTCGACCAGACTGGCGCAGCATATAGGAGAATTGAACTTACCACTCTGGAAAGCAGAATCCTTCTTGGGTATCCAGGTCCTCCTACGTTTGGCAGCATACCAGAAAGTGCTGCCTGCATCTTTGAAGCTTTCCTGCTGCAGTATTCGACATGCTTTTTGAAATTAAGTCGGTTGTCGAGCATCGCTCCTAGGTATTTCAGTGATTCCTTGGATCTAATTAGCTGGGAGCCAACCCGGAAGTTTGCATATTCCACAGTCTTTCGGCTGGTTATTAAAACAGCCTCTGTCTTGTGGTCAGCCAATTCAAGGTCGGAAGATTCCAGCCAATTTTTTATCCTGGCGATTTGCTTCGATTGCTGCGATGTCGTCAGCAAAGCCGATGACTTTGACTCCATGTGGCAGCTTTAGTCTCAGTACTCCGTCGTACATTAAGTTCCACAGGAGGGGTCCAAGGACTGAACCCTGTGGAACGCCTGCAGAGACGTCGTAGTATTCAGTACCATCGTCAGTCTGGTATCTCAGTTTCCTGTTGGTAAAGTAGCTGACAATAATCCTCTTCAGGTACTGCGGTGTGCTCATCCTATTCAGGGCTCTCGTTATGCAGGACCTGGTCTACCTCTGGAACGCTGGGATCTACGGCGTGCTTTAAGGCAAATTGCCCTGAGGTTCTTGATATTGTCGTTGCACCAATAGCAAGGTTCACCCCTTCCGCTAATAGACCTTTTCGGCATTGCTGCATCGCATGCTGTCGAAATTGCTTGGATCAGTTTACTCGACATGGTTTCCGCTGATGTTGTGTTGGGTGGGAAGTCAGAGCTAAACGTTTCCTCAAACATTTCTTTGTCGAAAGCGGTGTCCTTCCACTTCGGCCATGTTCGTTTGGGTCTCTGTCTGGGCCTCTCACTACCAATGTTGAATACAATCGCCTGGTGGTCGCTGTGTGTGTATTCCTCGCTGACTCGCCATTTTGTTTTGTGCAGTAGCGAGTTGCTTGCGAATGTTATGTCGATTATGGAGCTTCTGCCTGCCTTGCGGAAAGTTTGTGCTGAACCTTTATTTACAAGGCCGATCTCCAACGATGCGAATGCTTCTAGGAGGGCAATCCCCCTTGCATCCGTGAATCTACTGCCCCATTCCGTAGCCCACGCGTTGAAATCGCCGGCAATAATGACCGGGTGCTTTCCTCGTGCGTCAGCTACTATATCGTCTAAAAGCTTCAGATAGTCCGCGTGTGATAGACTAGGAGGAGCATAGCAGCTATAGAAGTGGATTCCATTTATCCGGGCAGACGCAACATAATTCGTTACGCTGTTGGTGCTTTGGAAAACGTGGTTTCCACAGGTCCATATTGCTGCTCTCTTCGCTGTGTCCTCTGTCCAGTTGGGCTTTGTACGGCTCGCTGATGAGGGCAACATCCGCTTTGTTTTCTTTTGACATTTGTGCCAGAAGATCTTGTGCGGCCGCACAGTGATAAAGGTTAATTTGTATAACCTTCATCATGTTTTATTGGTGAGGGCCCTTCGGAAAACCGGGCATTTTGCACTCCCAGCTACATGTCCTGCATTGTCGGGGTTGGTGGTCTTGCACCAAAAACACTTCGGCTCGTGGGAGCAGTTCTTAGCTATGTGACCCTCCGTGCCACATCTTCCACACATTTTCGAGCGGTCTTGCTCACTTTTGCACTGGCGTGCGGTGTGTCCAAAGCCTAAGCACCTAAAACACTTTGTTAGTGCCGTGCGTTCGCGAATACGACAGTTAGTCCAGCCAATCTTTAGCTTTCCCACCTTCAGCAGTGTATTTGCACTCTCTGGGGGTAATCCAATCGTTGCGACTTGGGTGCCGCCATAGGCTTTGGGTAGACTTAATATGTCGATTTCTTTCAGCCCGGTCGGCTGGGTCTGGGATGCTAATGCGTTGCAGATATCCACTTTGGTTGTTACCTCGTCTATATCCTTGATTTCAATTGTGACACTATGGGTAAATGTTCTGACTTCCGCGTCTTTTCCCAAGGTTTCGCCAATTATACCCTTGAACTGGTGTGTTGTGTGGTGTGTGGTGTGTGGTGTGTGGTGTGTGGTGTGTGGTGTGTGGTGTGTGGTGTGTGGTGTTTGGTGTGTGGTGTGTGGTGTGTGGTGTGTGGTGTGTGGTGTGTTTTTTTTTTTTTTTTTGTTTGCACCAATGGATGTGGAATCTTCTTCAAGATACTGGTAACCCGTGCTAGCAGCATGAACGATTCATGGGATATTATTCTCCTATGTCCTCGCGCCTACGTCCTAAACCTCACCTCTGCACACGTCTACCACACTCCCCGCGGAATTGCCGTTAGGTATTACATCGCGGGGCTGGTTAGCAATTATGCTCTATTCTGTACAGCCGCCTCTTGGGCTCTTCTTAGAGCTTCAGCTCTTCGTAGTGCAATCTGCACGTTTGCTATGAAAGAGCAGACCGTGGCACATAGGTGAGGAATCGTGTCCAAACCTGTGGAGGTATTTCCGATAGCCACCATGCCCCGACAGGAACTGTGTAAGATGAAAATTACAGTTCCCTATTTTTCTTTGCGTCTATTGTTCAATGGTGGGAATGAGCCTATGGGTCCACCTGCCCTTTGTGGAGCCATCCCAACTGGTTTGCCACAGCGTCATCGATGCCGCTCTTTCCTCCGTCTTTACTCTTTTTGCCTCCTGACGATTCAGGGGCCGCCGAAGGTACACCCTCTGGCTCTCGTTTGCGAGTATGTCAATGGGGATCATTCCGGCTAGAACACATTCTGCATCGTCAGATATGGTTCGGAAGCCGCTGATGGCTCTGATTGCGCAGAGCCTGTACTGCGCCGACAACTTCCTCCTGTACTCATTTATTGCCAGTGCGCCTGCCCATATTGGGACAGCGTACATCAGGACTGAGCTGACCACTCTGGACCGTAGGATCCTACGTGCGTATCCAGCCGCCGATATTTGGAAGCATTCGGGAGAGTGCCGCCTGCATCATCGATGCCTTTTGACTTGCGTACTCAATGTGGGGTTTGAAGCGAAGTCTATTGTCAATCATGACACCGAGATACTTCAATGATTCCCTTGATCTTATTGTCTGATTTCCGATCCGGAAGTTTGCGTACTCTACCCTCTTGCGGCTGGTTATTAAGACAGCCTCAGTCTTGTGGGCAGCTAGTTCCAGACCGGCAGACTCCAACCAGTCCTTCATTTTTTCTATCGCCTCGTCAGTAGCAGACTCCACCTCGTGAACGTGCTTGGCAACTGTGACCACTGCGATGTCATCAGCGAAGCCTATTACCTTCACTCCATCTGGTAGCGGCAGACGTAGAATCCCGTCATACATGGTATTCCATAGGAGAGGTCCAAGGACAGACCCTTGCGGGACTCCCGCGGAAACGCTGTAGTACTTAGCGCCCTCATCAGAGTGGTACCTTAGCTTCCTGTTACTGAGGTAGTCTGAGACTATCCTCCGCAGGTAGTACGGTGTATCCATTCTGGCAAGGGCTCTCCTAATAGAAGACCAGTTCGCCGAGTTGAATGCGTTTTTGACATCCAGCGTCACCACTGCGCAATATTTCTTCGTCCCCCATCTCCATCTTTCCCCCTGTATGCCTTCAGCGGCTGTATCTACTACCGCCTTTATGGCATCGACGGTAGAACGCGATTTTCTGAAGCTGCCCTATTCGGGATGCCATCCGGCCCAGGTGCTTTGCTGTCGCCGATCTTCTTAGTTGCTTCGAACAGCTCAGCAGGCGTTACTGCCGGGATGTTCTCTCTCGTGATGGGAGCGCTAGTAGTTGGTCTGTGGGGAAATAGGTGCTCTACTATGCTCCTCAGCATTCTTGGGCAGGTTAGTTGTGGGGACCTGCTGCCTTTGATCTTCTTCATGACCACTCTATAAGCCATGCCCCAGGGGTCTGAGTCAGCTTCGTCGCAGAGCTGTTTAAAGCACTTTGACTTGCTGTCCTTAATGGCCCGTTCCAGTTCCCGTCTCGCCACTTTAAATGTGTTGAGCTGTTCCTGGAAATCCGGTCTGCCTCTGAATCTTTAGGATCTGCGTCGAGCTCGTAGGCATATCGCTCTCAGTCTCTTGATCTCCTCGGTCCACCAGTAGCAGGGCTCGCCTCTTTTACTCGGAGTCCTTCTGGGCATTGCTGCGTCGCACGCTGTCGTTATGACCTGTGTCAGCTGTTGTGAGAGGGTCTCAGCTGAGCCATTGTTCGCTATGACGTTGGTATTCATCATTTTATTGAACACGTCTCTATCAAAAAGCGTGTCTTTCCATTTTGGCCCTGTTGAGACGGGGTGCAGCTTCCGTTTCTGCTTCCCGACGCTGAAGATTATCGCCTGGTGATCACTGTGCGTGTAGTCCTCGCTAACCCGCCATTTGGTATGGTGTAGTAGAGAGCTGCTCATGAATGTAATGTCGATGATTGACGCTCTACATGCCTTACGAAACGTTTGGCCTGCGCCCTTGTTGGCTAGACCAATGTCTAGCGATGCAAAGGATTCGAGGAGAGCTCTTCCCCTTTCATCCGTGATCCTGCTGCCCCAGTCGGTGGCCCAGGCGTTAAAATCGCCAGCAATGATCACTGGATGCTTCCCGCGTGCGTCGTTTACGATGTCATTCAGCAGCTTCAGATAGTCTGGCAGTCCAAGACTAGGGGGTGCATAGCAACTATAAACGTGCACCCCTTTTATCTTACAGACACGAAGTGATCAGCCGGGTGGCCGACCGATTGCAGGGCATGGTTCCCGCAGGTCCATATCGCCGCTCTTTTCGTGGTGTTTTCTATCCAGCTGTTACCATCTATAGATTTGTAGGACTCACTTATCAGCGCTATGTCGATCTTCTTTTCTCTCACCGTTTGAGCCAGAAGATCCTGCGCAGCTGCACAGTGGTTTAAATTTATCTGGATGATATTTATCATATTAATTTAGCCAAAGCCTTCTTGAGTAGCGGACACTTGCTGCTACCAGCTACATGTCCAGCATTTTCTGGTGTGGCTATCTTGCACCAGAAGCATAGTGCATCTTTTTTGCAGACCTTGGCTATGTGACCTTCTTCTCCGCATTTTCTGCATTGTTTCGATCGGTCATGCTCGCTTTTACATTGCCGCGCCGTCTGGCCGAACCTGAAGTATTTGGTGAGGGCTTTACGGACTCGGATGCGGCAGCTCACCCAGCCGACTTTAACTTTGCCTGATTCTAGCAGTTTATTCGCCTTTTCTGCCGGTAATCCCACTGTCGCGATCTGTGTGCCACCATAGGCTTTCCTAAGGCTAAGCACGAATGCTTCGCTGATCTCAGTGTTATACTGGGCCTTGATAGCGTCGCAAATGTCTCTTCTAGTGGTGACTTCGTCGAGATCTTTAATTTCCACCGTCGACCTCTGTGTTAAGGATCGTATCTCCGCATCACCCCCAAGGTTCTCACCGATTATTTTTTTAAATTGCTCCGTTTGGTCGCCAGCTTTCCGTAGCTGGAACAGAAGGTCGCCTTTCTGGGTCCGTCTTATTTTCGTGACCGATTCACCCAAGTTATGAAGTTTGGGGTCGGCCTTGACTCTCCGGAGTATTTCGGCGTATGATATTTCTCCCTTCCTTGCAACCACGATTGCGTCCGGTCGAGTTTTAACCACTGTCGCCTTTTTATCTTCCTTTCTCTTCGTTTTATTTCTAACGACCTTCGACCAGGAGCTATCATCTCCCTGCTCGTTGCTTACTGCGGTGACTAGTTTTTTCCTCACTGGGGCTAGCTCATCTTTCTTAGCATTTGGAGCTTTTTTCTTATTTTTTCCTCCTTTGTGGAGTGCCTCGTTCTCTTCGCGGAGCGCCTTAATTACTTCGCGAGGCGCAATTGCTCCTTCTCCTGAGTTCTGCCTACGTTTTGAGTTCGGTGACTCACTGCTGGGATCCGACCTTCGTTTGGGCCCTAGAAGCGCCTTTAGCCATGGGGATGTTTGAGAGGCATTGTTTCTCCGGATAACAGTTTTAGCATGTTCATCATGCATCTCGATCGCCGATAACTCATACAGCGCCTTGATGCTTTCTATAGCATCCCGCATAGGTTGGTGTATCAACCGCCTTTTACCATCCCCCAGCATTTCTACCAGAATTTTAATCTGCTCTCCAAGTTGATGGAATACCGACTGTTGGTTGGTTTTAGTCGGTGTTGCAGTTTTATCATCTGGGGTTGGGGTTGATGACTGGATGATTGGCGACCTTTGCACCTTTGGTGTGTGGTGTGTGGTGTATGGTGTGGAGATGTGTTGGCTGTGTAAAGAGGGGGGTAGTGTTTATCATGTTTATGGATTTTTTTATATATTTTGTTATTTGTTATATTTGTTGTTTTTTCTTTTTTTGTCGTTTGCCATGTGTCATTCAAGTTGGTACTCAAAGGAAGTAGATAGAGCAAAGAGTGTGTCTGCAAGGTCTTTGTGAATAAAAGGTGGTGGATAGCAAGTATTTGGGACATGAGTTCGGCAAGAGCACATGATAGCAAATGTATTACGAGAGGCGTTCTGAAGAATTTGACGAGTGTATGGTAAAGTGTGATTCAAGTTTCACCTGTAAGAAACGTTTGAGAAATTTGAAGCTCGGATTCAGTTTCGGAAGATACCTGGGAGCTTTGTTAAGCAGATGATGTTTGGGAGTATCGAAAGTGGCGAAAATGAGCAGTTGACAAAATACGATGAAATGATAGATATGAGAGATGTAAAGCAAGCATACCATATGAATTTAATATAAATAAAAAACGTTTTTATTGTACTATTTGACTTTTATTTATCCATGAGTTATGATTGTCTGTGAAGCCAAGCCATTTAACAAATATTTGATTGGCTTTGCTCTAGAGTACTTTTTCCACTAGAAAAACATTTGGGTGATGGGTTTTCTGTAGTTCCAGTTCATAAAAGGACAACTGAATTGGTTGACATTGAAAGTCGTTCAGTGAATAGTTGATGGGATTGGTGACATTAACTTCATTAATGCTAAATACTTCTGTTGTCCAGTTGGGTGTGTACTCCTTTTCAAAAGCATACTTATATTTGCTGATGCGTACTTGATCACCAGTTTTAAATTTGCCCTTGATAAATACTTTCGTGTGATTGTAGACCGTGGTCAGATCAATCAACAGATCATTGGAATCTCATTCTCATTTTTATTGTTCTATGCTTGGAAGGGTTGAATGTGTGCAGAATATTTTTCAAAATGTCTAACCATTTTTAGTTGGAATTAAAACTGAATTCTAACCACATTTTTTCTTTAATGGCTTAAAGCGTTCCACAATTGATGCTTTCAGGGCGCTGAATGTCGAGTAGTGATTGATTTTTAATTTATTCATGTGAGTTGTAAAATTTTTGTTGAAAAATTCGCTTCCATCATCGGTTTGTAAATTCGTTGGTATTCTTTTTGAGTTGGCAAAGATGGATTCTATGGCTTCTGTAACAGATGGCCCAGTTTTATTTTTGATAGGAATAGCCCATGCATACTTTGAAAATGTGTTAATTACAGTCAATAAATATTTGAAGCCTTTATTTTGATTGCTGTAAGGTATCATTTCTACCAAATCGGCCTGCCACAAGTCATCAAAGCCCTTAATAATAACTCGGCGTCTACTGAAATTTCTTCTTGCAGGTTTATGCAGCTCCTCAACAACATTCCGTTTGCTCATCCTGAGCGATAATAAATGAGAAAACAAAAGACGGTTGTATTTTATAAATTTATTTTATTAGATAAAAAGCTTTTTAACATGTAGACATTTTGAAGGGCGCAACATTTAGAATGAGATAAACATTTTACGGAATTTGGGTAGAGACGTTTTAGTTCTTTAAAACTAAGACATCCAAAATCTTCTACATTGACTACTTCAACATTTTCGTTAGAATGAAGTAGAAGTATTTCCTTTAACCATTGGGATTTTTCAGTGCCTTTCACGTATACCGATGTGTGTTGAATAACATCACGTAGATATTGTTTGACCTTTCGAAATTCGGTAAATCCCCCATCCCACATCAGTCCATGATGATTTTGGTAGAGCCATTGACCTTGTTTCTTCAATTCAAATGGCAATTGCTCAAAGTTGAAAGGAGGCAATTAAATGAAATGATAATGATGACCTTGTTGGAGGATAACCAATTCCTTTACAATGAATTTATTTTTTGGATCTTTAAATCCTTGAATATCCAGAATAAAATGCATGTTGTTATTGTTTCTACAGATGATTGACTACTGACTTACACTTCTCGTCAGACAGTTTGTGCCATGGGATTATAAAGGGTGGTTAAATTTTAAGGGCCGATGTTAAATGTGAACCACGCCTAAACGTCAAGTTTTTTTCTGCATTTCATTTGACATTTCTCAATTTCAGACTAATTCAATTTGAACCGTGGAAAGATAAACAATTGAGCAACGCGATAAAGTTATTCAGGCTTATTATGAAAATGAGAGTTCAATCAAAATGCATTTCGTGCACTTCGTGATTTTCATCATCTTCAGTGATGAGACACATTTTCACCTCAGTGGATTCGTCAATAAGCAGAATTGCCGCATTTGGGCGAATGATAATCCAAGAGTGATTGTCGAAAACCCAATGCACCCACAAAGAGTGACTGTTTGGTGCGGTTTATGGGCTGGCGGTATCATCGGGCCGTATTTTTTCCAAAATGAGGCCGGTCAGGCAGTTACCGTGACTGGTGTTCGCTATCGTGAAATGATAACGAACTTTTTATGGTCCGAATTGAAAGATATGAATGTGGACGATATGTGGTTTCAACAGGACGATGCCACTTGCCACACAGCTAACAAAACAATGGCTCTTTTGCTCGACAAATTCCATGGCCGTGTTATCTCACGTGGTGGCGATGTCAATTGGCCGCCAAGATCATGTGATTTGACACCGTTGGATTATTTTCTTTGAGGTCATTTGAAAGGAAAGGTGTACGTGCACATTACCGGCATAGAACCTCAATTATGCTTCAGCGTCTTCGAAAATTTGGACCATCGGATGGAGGTGTGCCGCCGAGGTCGCGGCGGCCATTTGGTCTATATTTTGTTCCGTACATAATTGAACCATACCAATATTACCATAATAAAAAGAAATGACACTAATTTCCTAAATAATTTGAGTTTTATTCAAAATCAAAATCGGCCCTTAAAATTTAACCACATATACAATTTTCATAGATAGGCTTATACAGTACTAGTTTGTAGGAAGCTTAGAGAGTAATATGTGGAACTTTCTATTGAACTTTAAGTAAATTTATTCTCACTTTCTCATCTTCCCCGCTGACTAATGAGTTTGCATCGGTGCGTGCTAAAGTTAAAGTTATATCATGACGACCGTTTGGAATAACTTTCTTGTAATCTTCAGCAAATCCGAGCAGTTTATTGAGTGGGATACAAAAATTAAAATAGAATCCATTCACGTTGATTGATGAATTTGGTGACCAATTTCGATTTCGTTTTTATTTAAAGATATGTTGTTATGATATAATCTTATTGCAACATTACGATGGACATCGATTTCAAAGCCATTTAATTCATAACGAATTTCATCAAAGAGGAAGGCTATCCCGTTTGCGATTGCACTACCATCAGATTTTGATACAGTACCTTCAATATAAATATAACTTTTCGAAAGTAAGATGTTAAGATTTTGATGTTGGACTCAAATTTTATAATGTCATTATTTTCGAAATTATTTAAAAGCGGTGAGTATGTGTGATATTCCAATTTCGTGATGCTGTCTTCAAAGGATGGTTCTTCGATTATGTTGAGCATGATTTACTTTAAGTTGTAGCCCAGTGTTAATAGGAATTGCTTATTTGTTTGGGAGAGTCTTACGGCTGTTGTTCTTCTATTCAGCGTCAATGATGTATTGATAGGTTTGACGTGGTTTGAAGCTATTTGATAGTTAAGTTGACGATTGTATATAATCATTGTGCTTTAAGATATATTCGAACTATAATATTTCCCCCCTGGAAATTTATTTGGTTACCGTCCTGATCCAGAAGGTTTATTGTCACAGGACTTATCCTCCTTGTGTTCACAGGCAGATAGATAACATTATGGGGGACTTCTATTATTTTATAGCCTGGACTGACCTTAACCGAAAACTGATGTAGTATGTGTGCCGGTTTATTATTTATGTATATTTCATCAATTAAATTGCATTCAACCCGCACCGCATTCACTCTATTGATATCGACGTACATATGTGATTCATGTATTTTGTTAGCGGCAAGCCTTTTCTTGCTGAACCCCAACAACGAACCAATACAGTTAGGTTGTGAAAAAATCAATATCTACGTTGCTACTCTATTTTGACAATCAATTTATCAGATCGATCCTTGTTGTGTAATTTGAGAACTTGCCGAATAAATTCATTAATATCTTCAATCTCATATCACCCCATGGGGAAACTTATGATGACGTCATCGGAGATATGAAATAAATTATTAAACACATCCACATTTGGTATAGAGTTGTATGTCTGCAGATCGACTAAGCCGCAAACGTAATCCGAGTTTAGAATAATTGGCGGAAAGTAGTCGGTGGTTAGAGAGAATTGGTCTCCACTTAACGTGAGTGTTAGCGACATTCTGGCTTTGAATGAAATGAAACAAGTTTTTATTGCACATTCAATTTATTTAGTAGTATAAAGCTTAAACATAGATGACCAAATATGAATATATTCAATTTTTGACAGTTGTTGTAATTGTATTGAACATTTTTACCAAGATAACGCACAACTTCTGAAGGAGGTCTCAAGTTACCGAAGCTATCAAAATATTTCGCAATATTACCCTTTTTTACTTATGCCACCCAATGAGACCCGGGACCACTGTTATTGTCCAGATTTATTACCCCACACTCTTTATTTTTTGTTATTAGAATCTCCAATATCGTGTTCGCGACTGGCCTCATCCAATGGATTTACACCTCGACCACCCCTAGAAAGACGGTCTGTTCCAGGTCAGGTTTGTTCCAGGTCAGTAAAAATTATACGATAGAATATGTAATTCAAACGATAATCTATCGATTAAATTATTCAGCAATACATACCCTTGAAAGGTGTGTTTTCGACTAAAATGTCCCTGACAGTAATCAAACATAATATAGAACTTTATTGCTATGCAACTAACTATAAGATAAGTACTTTTATATCGAATATTTCAGAAGTTAACATAAAGTTAATCAAGCAAAGTGTAATAAAAGTCCAAAACTACGATAATAGCGTAGTTGAGGTAAAGAGAAAACATGGTGAATTCTTTCCAAATAGTGTTCGCGGAATAATTGTGGGTCCATCAAATTGTGGCAAGACAAATGTTCTGTTGAACATGCTTTTAGATTCGCATGGATTGAAATTTGAGAGAAGTTACATTTTTTCGAAAACCTTACATCAACCAAAATATAGATACTTGAAAGACCTATCCATCAAAGGTATGGAGTGCGACAAATAATTGCGACATTATACCCCCGTCGGAGGCAAAACGCAATTCCATATTTATCTTTGATGATGTGGCCTGTGATAAGCAAAATAACATTCGTGAATACTTCTGTATGGGGCGCCATAATGATCAGTCGTTCACAGACCGTTGAACTGTTCGCAAGTGTTTCGACTTCAGAGAGTTAAGAAATAATAATTGAAAAAATGAAATAGTGCTAGTGTCACTAGGATCCGCAACTAGAGGGTAGCCGAGTGCGTAGAGCTTACAGCCGTGAACCAGAGGGGGCTGAGTTCGAGACCCAGTGTGGGGGTGTGTGCTTTTTTCGTTTTTTTTTTCCGCCAATCTCACAACTGCACTGGCAAAGTGAGTGAGTGCAAAGTATGGAGGAGAACGGGCAGTCCGCTCGCTTAGAAACGGACAACGAGAACCAGCAGCCGGTGGCAGTAAAATTACGCCACCAACCAACGGTGCCCAAAGACGGCACAACGAAAAGGAGGAGGAAAAAGCAGACCTCCATCGGTTCAAAGCGACGTAGCAGTTACGCGTCAGCCGAAAATCGCCAAGAGGAAGGGAGTGCAGCGTCCACGTCATCGAACGAGACGTCACAAGAGGCCGATGCAGAAGACGATGCATATTCATATGTGTCCGACGGGAGGGAGGGCCGATTTGCAATAAGCAGTATCAGCTTTGAATCGGTGCCCTCCGACACCGAAGACGAGACTGAGCCAAAGAAGCGCAGGTCTCTGATCTGAGAGAGGAAACGCAAACACTGCTCCATGAGATCAGAAAGCTGAGAGAAACTAATCTCGCAAGGAGAATGAAGGAGGACGAGCAAAGGGTCCCACAACTCGGGCAACAAAAAACACAGTTGCCCAATTCAAATCAGCTGCAAAAGCAACAACAACAGCTCTCAACAACTAAGAAGCTGCATCAACAGTCAGCAGCTCAGCAACAACAACAGAAGCAGCCGCCAAAGAAAGCTGTCCTACAACAACAGCAAGCAGCAACGCAACAACAGAAACAGCAGCAACATGCAGCAACACGACAATATCAGCAGCCAGCAGTACATCAGCAAAAAAAAAAGGAAAAAATGCCACCAATCAACTTGTACAAGCCGGACGTCATTCAAACTGCACAGGTATGTAGGACGGCCATAGGTAGTGGTCATTTTAGTATTAAAAAAAATAAAGGCTTCGAAAAATACTCAATAAGCTGCAAGACAGTAGAGCATCATGAAGCTCTTAAGAGGTGTCTAAAGCGTTCGAAGACGGGTTTCTTCTCCTTCACACCAAAAGGAGGAAAACTCCAGTCAAAATTATTAATGATCGCTGCACCGCTCGAAGCGGATGAGATTTTCCAACTGCTCAAAGAGCAAGTGTGTGACGGTCTCGAGTTCGTCGGGGTCAAGCCCTTCACCACAGCCAAGGCAAAAAGAGAGGGATGGAAATTACCGTTCTCCAGTGAAAAATCCACTCGGGGCAGCCAACCCCTCAAGTGACCTACGCCCAAATGGCATCTGGTCAGAGGAGATCGGGAGAGCAGCAGCTGCCGAAGGTAGTGCACCAACCTTCATTGCCAAGAGCACACGATCCAACGCCTGATTGGAAATCCTCCATTGAAAGGCGTATGAGCACATATAAGATCCTTGCAGTGAATGCAAATTCATTGATAGGGATCCCGCGAAAAAAACGAGCTCTATAGATTGTTGGACGATAAAAGCCCAGAGCTATTTCTGATTAGCGAAACTAAGCTAACCCAGAGAGGTACATTGGAGCACAGTAATTATAATGTTATTAGAAGAGACCGGCCCAACTCCAATGGTGGAGGCGGTGTTGCGATCTTCATTAAAAATAACATTAAACTCAAAGTAGTGTACAGTAGTGAAGTTCGACGGTTTCAGGAGTTGGAGGCCTGCATCGTGTGCATTTCTCTCCGCAGTGGAAAGAAGCTGTATGCGGTGTCGGTCTACTCCTCCGGCTCCCCTAGTTCCAGAACGACTATATCAGAGCTCGATTCACTCTTTCGATGTCTAAGACTGGACTCGGAGGAGAACTATTTCATTTTGGCCGGGGACTTAAATGCCCGACGTGGATATTGGGGAAACATAGTTTCCAATTATAGAGGGGACCAGCTTTACAACTGGTATTGCTTACACAGTGTCGAGTACAGACTCGATTTGAAAGCAACAGAGATCTCGTCCTACCCCAGAAGCGGTTCTTATCTGGATCTCCTGCTAATTGACGCAAGACTGCAGCTGACAGACACAAACTCACAAACGGTAAACTGTTTGAACACTTTCGTGTATGTCAGTGACCATTGCGGACTCAGTGCCGAAATCAAGATCCCCAACGATATTGCGGAATTAGGAGAGTTTGTTCAAACGTATCCCTACAATTACAGTAGAACACGCTGGACACGCTTCTCGAGACAAATGACGAGAGCAGTCTCCTCGAATGCGCTCCACATATCGTCCGACTGTAAGATCCAACAACCCGAGCATGTTTCCGCAAATAAATAAAATCTTTGGCAGTAAGCATAGCGATCTTCCGTGTCTTAAGCTCCCCAGAACGACGGACAACGAACTGACTACAGCAGGTATTGATCCAGATAACGCCGTACTCGACGATAACTTCTTTGTGGTCGAAGACCCGCAAGAAAAAATGGAGGTACTAGGCGCGGTCTTTCATGAAGTGTATAAGGTGAATGTGAGTGTTCGCCCAAACCACAACCTTGAGAACTGCGTACAATCTAGCAACTCGCAACTTCGAGAAGACATGCAACAATGGCGATCTGAAAACATCGGCTTTGTAGTGTTCAATGACGATAGCATGGCAGATAATGTCATAGCCGACGAAGGGGTTCATCCCCCGTTCATAGTGAAGACAGAGCTCCAAGCGGTCTTCGAATCACTAAAGAAGAAAAAGTCAGTTGGAATCGACGGGATCTCGAACATTGTGCTAAGACATCTCCCCCTAGATGTGGTTAATATGTACACTATCCTGTTTAACAATGCTCTGAATAATGCACATTATCCGGAGCATTGGAAAACTGCGATTGTGCAACCCATATACAAGCGAGGTAAAGATTCTTCGAATCCGTGCAACCTCCGGTCAATTAGTCTCCTTCCGAACATCAGCACGGTATTTGAGAAGGTGATAAATAGAGCTCTGATCAACTGGACAGAGGACAAACATATGAACAATTCGGTTTCAAAGCGGGGCATGACACTATTCATGCCGCGTCGAAACTGGTGTCGGATATCCAATGGAACAAGAGCCAGAAACAATGTACGGCTGCCTGCCTGATTGACCTGGAGAAGGCCTTCGTCACCGTATGGTTAGAAGGGCTTTTTTACAAGCTCAATGGGCCAGGCATTAGTAAGCCACTTCTGTATCTACTGTATAACATGCTTACTGGTAGAAGGTTCGTCGTCAAGAATGGCGATGTGACCTCTGCAAGTATTTTTGAAGTAAAAAATGGTCTCCAACAGGGTGCCGTTAATTCGCCGATCCTGTTCAACATTTTCTTGAGCGATCTAATAAGTTCGTCGTCGTGTACAGATCAGGTAAAAAGATCGAGGACATCACTACTCTCGCGCAGGGTGACTTCGACTCATTCATGAGAAGTTGCGATGACTGGAAGTTGAACATCAACTTTCAGAAGTCGGAAACCATACTGTTCAGGACCCCGTTGTATAAGGCTTCGGCGGATACAAAAAAGAATTGGCGAAAGTTCTCAATTGTTGGGCGTCACGGGCAACCACTGGCGCAAAGGACTGTAGTCAGATACCTGGGGATTTGGCTGGATCAATATCTATATTTTAACAAACATGTAGATGCTGCTCTAGCCCGAGCCCGAGGCGCTTTCGCTCTTACAAAGAGACTATTTTACAACAGCAAACTCGATGCGAGGATGAAGGTAATCTGCTACATGGCTCTCATCCGGCCAATGCTCACCTATGGCTGTCCCGTGTGGTTCAACGTGAGTGCAAGTTTGATGGAAAAGATTCGGGTGTTTGAGAGGGCTTGTCTTAGGGCTTTCCTTCGCCTTTACAGAACACCAGAGTCCCAGTACAGAAAATTCTACTCCAATGAGGTCTTATACAACAGGGCGAACCTAATACGAGTGGACAATTTCCTGGTGAAGATGATTCGAGGTCATACTGCCAGAGCGATGAACTCGATTAATAACTTGATCTCGGGGGCTTACTACCCCAATTCTCAGTACCACGAAAGGGTACGCCATAACGGCTTCGTCTACCCAGAAGCATTCCTCCATTTGGACAAACACGGTCTGATTCAAAATGAAAATGCGGTACCGCTCCTCTTCCACATCGCCCGTTCGACTGTGGATGGGCGACTCAACCACGACCGTTCCGTCGTACAACGAGCTGAGGAGGGTCTCCTATGGTTCAGTACGGCGGTATCAAGGCGAGATGTTCGGGATGTTGCAATGCAATACCGAAAATTCTGGTGGCTGTGCAGTGAGGGAACTCCCTCATCGAACTCTTTAGACCCGGGTTAAAAACGGGCAGTGCATATCGGTCTTTGTCTTGCAGCTGATTAAACGCTATTTTATGAGCCGCAACCTATGGCCGACCTACATATCTTAGGGTAGTTTTTTAGGGTAGTGTTAAGTTGCATATATGTATAAAAAAAAAAAAAAAAATTTGTTTACACATGTGTACACTTGTGTACTTATGTGTATACACATGTATATTAAGGACAAAAGCATATATATGTGCTTATATCATAATATACACATATATATATGTATGTTTGTTTAGTTTAAGGTAGCTTAAGTTATTTTAAGGTAGTAAGTAAGTTAGTATATAAGTTTTAGTAAAATCAGTTCTGATATTAAGTTTTTTCTAATTTTCTTAATCTTAAATTACAGTTAAATTTATTTACTTTTAAAAATGCATTGTTAGGTTAACTCGAAAGACATAGATTAAGATTAAGTTAAGCTTAGAGTGCCCGCCTAGGGCCAGTAAGTTAGAAGTAGTAACAATGTTCGTCCAACTAGTTTTAAGCATTTTTGTCTAGTATTTAAGTGTTTGTTATGAATTCATCAAATAAAAATGAACTAAAATGAATGAAATGGCGCCATAATGATGTGGATAGCTTTCACTTGTGTCAATCATATACACACATTCCAAAGCATTTGATTCGGGATAGCGCAAATTACATAATCGCATTTAAACAAGATTAGCTCAATCTTAAGCACATATAGAATTATCATGTAAATTCTGACATGTCATTCAATCAATTTAGGCAAATGTGTATAGAGTGTTGGAAAGTTCACTATGGGTTCTTGATTATTAACAAGGACGCACAACTAGAGAAAACACGTTTTAATAATTGCTTTAAAGAAACTATAATTCCATAAGACTAATCAGTTATGCAAAAACTGTCCACCACAACAGTCTTGTTTCCAGTGCCGCCCTGTTTCTACAACCGACCTGTTTCCAGAACCAACATGTTTCCAAAACCGACCTGTTTGCAAAACCGACCTGTTTCCACAATCAACCTGTTTCTACAACCGACCTGTTTCCAGAACCAACATGTATCCCGAACTGACCTGTTTCCAGCACCAACCTGTTTCCAGAACTAACCTGTTTCCAGAACTGACCTGTTTGCAAAACCGATCTGGTTCCAAAACCGACCTGTTTCCCAAACCGTCAGTAAAACAGATCTGATCTCTTTTTTTTTTAAAAAACTCTGACTTGTTTGTTTGCGCATGAATAAGAAATTGCTGAAAGATCTGATAAAGACGAAAAAGGATTTGCGGAAAAAGTATATGCTTCTTAAATACGCGAAAATTGCTATCAACGAAGAATTGAAAAACACTTTTAAGCCAATAGTTGAATCGTCCAGAATTGAAAGGAGGAAAACAGAATAACATAATAAAGGGAAATAAGGAGCCCTCAAGTCCCGAGTCGTTTAAAACAGATGAACCCTTTACCCCAAACGATAATACTGCGCAAGTTAAAGGTACTAGAGGCTACAAATATAATCAAATAATCAAACCGTTTCTAGGACCAAAGAAAACTGGAAGCGGTTACAACAACAACATGATGTATTCTGAAAACCCTATTGATTATGTCTACTGGGATGATCCGAATGAGCTAGTTAATCGTTTAAGACTCTTGATCGCGTCCGAAGCATCCGGCAACAATAATCTCCAGAATGAAATAAATTCAATTGTGGAGGAACTTCGCGAATCAAATATCATACACTGATGAGTCAGTATCAACGCGTACTGTATATACGTATATCGTCAGCTATCATGGATACATCACTTATATTCGGTGAAATACTACAGTTCCTCAAGAAACATCAGCACGCAATTCTAGAGGAGCACTATACAGAATTATTAAATTGTATTTCGTTCCTGAGAAAATTTGAGAATGTGAAATTCACCACATCTAATTATGGCTGCCACTTCATAAATTGCCCTTGGTCATCAAATCTTTGCAATGAGGGTCCAGATACATGTGCTTGCTTTATGATTGAAAATAAATTGAATAGAATAAAGAAAGTAATGCTACTGTACAAACGATTAGAACAATAAACATATGCTTGTGGTTTAAACTTCCACTGTTTGTTATTTTACTAAAGAGAAGTATCGCATTCGCAATTGTACCCAAAAACTAAAGATTGGCTGGTGGTGTAAACTTCCGCTGTTTGTTATTTTACTAAAGGGAAATATACGCAACTTGAAATTCGAAAACCGCAAAGTGTTTGGCACTCCAATATGTTCGGCAGCAAAAGATAAGAACACGGACTTTTTTGCACGATAAAACAGGGAGTTCCCCATTATGGGGATTCGGAGGATACGAACTAAGTACGGACCAAGAATCATGCTACATATTGGGGACTACAATGTAAGTCTCTTCTTTTTTTCTTTAATTATTTTAATTTTTATGTATATATATATATATTTTTCTTTTGCAGCTCTGCCTGCCGCAAACAATGAGCGACAGAACAATAGAAAATACAGCGAACCACCTATATATACGTGGGGCTTTGGGATCAGATGGCCATGGTGAGATAAGTCCTCCCTTCTGCGGCATTTAAAAAAGTGTACGCTTTCTTCAGTAAAGGTGAACCCCAAAAAGCAAAACTCATCAGCAGGAGCAGCACCACAAGCAGCAGCAGCAGCAGTACTAGCACCGACTGATGTTGCCTCAACGTCGAAAAGGATGAAACAAACCATTTTCAGACGTTGTCGGGCTTGCGATGAAGAGATGGAGGAAAGTAAATGGGTACATCATCAACGGAAGAACTCCCACAAATTGAAGGCACAACAATTACTCGAGAATAATGTTTGTGTCATTTTAGGAGCATTTAAGAATCGTGTCAAGAGTTTTTCCATCAAAAATACCGACGAAAGTATTCTAAATGCAGAAAAACTAATTGACGTCAACAATATTGTGATTTTGGAATTGCTAAGAGCAGAATTGGAACGCTTGCAAGCCTTCAAATTCAATATTGAACTCTTTTGTGAATTCATCAAGAGCTCATTTGACGATGATGACTTGAGCATTGATTCCAAAAGTATGCAGATCCAGATGGTAACCACTCTCAGTGAAGAAGATTTACCGAGCCAATTAAGCGATATGGTTGATGATATCGAGACAAAACTAGAATAATTCCAGGAAAAGGACAGTGGATGGGCTTTACTTTCATTTACAAGAATCGAAGTAAATGTCAACAAGTATCAACCATTGAAGGGATCCATTCAAGCTACCAAGAAAACAAAATAACAAAAAGGCATGCATCAATGTGGAAAACAGTGATGAGTATTGCTGCAAATGGGCTGTTATTTCGGCTCTAGACGAAACAATAACCATGCATCCCCAAAGAACATCATCATACAGAATATCGGATAAAACAGCGACGATAATTCTGGTTCGCAATGTGCCCGTTAACTTTGTTAATCTGGATTTTCCCCTAAAGATTATAGATGTGAAAATCTTTGAGAGCAACAATCCAAGTATTAGCATCAATATCTTTGGTTATGAAAACGACAACATAGTTAGACAATATTATCATTTACAAGTGGAGAAGAGCAGTCATATCAACCTACTTTTCTTGACCAATGAAGCCGAAAATACCCACTACGTATACATTAAAAACGTTTGTCGACTAATAAGAAACCAAATGACAAAAAATTGCATTCAATTACATTTATGCAATGGATGTCTTTTAAATTTCACCACCCATGAGAAATTGAATAAACATAAAAGTGACGACTCTTGCTGCAAAATTAAAACAAGTATGCCAACGGAGGAGAACAATAAAATCTATTCTGAACATTTTGAGAGAAAGTTGAAAGTACCATATACGCAGATTTTGAGTCAATTCTCAAACCAATACATGAGTGCGAAACTAATCCACATAGAGCATCACCATCAACAGCAGATATTCAACTTCATATCCCATGTGCTTTCGGTTATTACATCAAGTGATCATTCGACAACAAATATGATAAATACAGAACATTTTTTTTGGTAAGTAAAATTATTACTGTTTTATTAGGTGATAACGCTCCGGATCGTTTCGTGGAAATGTTGGTGAACGACGTAAAATATTTCTGCACAGAAGTTATACAGAAACCACAACCAATGATTCCATTGACTGACTTGGAAACCTACTTTTTCAACTCTAGGCCGATTTGCAGTATATGTAAGAATAGTTTTAAGTTAACCGATGTAAAAGTTAGGGATCATTGTTATTTGACTGGCCAATATAGAGGACCTGCTCATCAAAAATGTAACGTATTTTTTTCCCAATTTTATTGCATAATTTTTCTGGGTATGACTGTTATCTTTTTGTTAAAAGTCTTGCCAAAATGAATGGTCGTATTACAGTAATACCGCAAACTAAAGAAAATTACATTTCACTCTCGAAACGCATATTTATAGATGAGCAAACACAGCAAACTGTAGAGTTGAGGTTTTTGGATTCGAACAGATTTCTTCAATCTAGCTTAGATTTATTGGCAGCAAATTTAGCAATTAATAATTTGAAGAATACTAGAAGCATTTTTCAAAATGAAAACTCCTTTACATTAATGACTAGGAAAGGCATATTTCCATATGATTATATAGATTCATGGTCACGCTTTGAAGAAAGATCACTGCCAAAGATTGTTTCATTTTTCAATAAACTTACAGGAAAAGTATGCTCAGAAGAGGATTACAACCTTGCTGAACAAGTATGGCATCATTTCAAATGTACCACTCTAAAAGACTATAGCTTCTTTATATATAGAGAGATGCACTACTTTTAGCCGATATATTTGAGAATTTCCGAGAAATTTGCATCAAAATCTATGAATTAGATTCATGCCACTATTATACCGCGCCTAGTTTATCTTGGGATGCTATGCTTAAAATTACCAAAATTAACTTGGAACTTCTCACTGACTTTGAAATGTATGATTTCTTTAAGAAAGGCATTAGAGGAAACCTATGTCGGTGTAGTCACAAATATGCTAAAGCAAACAATAAATAAATACATTGAGAATTTTAGCAAGGAATATATGTACTATTATGTACTTTGATGCCAATAATTTATATGGTTGGGCAATGTCACAACCACTTCCATACAATAATTTTAATTGGGTCAATGCAAACACGTATGCAAATAAGCACATCTCAAGCTATAATAATAATGAAATTGGATGCGTGCTGGAAGTAGATTTAATTAATAAATAATAGATTTACACTGCACGACATTCATAATGATCTGCCATTTTGCCCGGAAAACATGATTACTCCGGGAAGTAAATATACCAATCTCACTGCCAATTTTAATCCGAAAACAAAGTACGTAATTTCCATTCAAAATTTACAACAATGCATGAAAAATGGTCTCGCTCTGACTTTTAATCAATCCAGATGGCTTCAAAAATATGTTTCACTCAATACTGAGTACCGAAAAATAGCCTCCAATGAATTTTAGAAGAATTTTTAATGAATAATAGTGTCTATGGCAAGACAATGGAAAATGTCGAAAAGAGAAGGTCTGTTAAGTTAGTCACAAAATGGGATGGCGAACGAAATGAGCATTCTACACGAAAAGTAATTGCTTATCTCAGTCATAGCATATCGATTTTCTCAGCAGACCTGTGTGCAATTCAAATGAACCACGCAGAAGTCACTTTCAATAAACCCGTTTATTTAGGCTTTCTTGTCTTGGAACTCTCAAAGTGGTTAATGTATGACTTTCATTATGATTATATCAAAGATGAATTTAATGATTCTGTTCAATTAAACTATATGGATACAGATTCATTCATTTATTCGTCTAAGAGCGATGATTTCTATGCTGAAATTTATAATGATATCATCAATCCCAACCTTTCGAGATTTGATACCTCGGAGTATCCCGAAGACAATCCTCATAATTTTCCCCTCACTAATGGTAAGGTACTGGGTATGTTCAAAGATGAAAACAAATCTAACAAAATGT
Organism: Eristalis pertinax; assembly: GCA_907269125.1. NCBI lineage: Eukaryota > Metazoa > Arthropoda > Insecta > Diptera > Syrphidae > Eristalis > Eristalis pertinax. Next base: position 81,071,637 of record OU026145.1, on the reverse strand, counting down.
TGGAGTTTGTTGGACTAAGAGCAAAAATGTATTCTTTCTCCACTGATACTAATAAAGAAGTGAAGAAAGCAAAGGGAATACGAAAATCGGTAACAAACGCATTAAATATAGGAGACTATCGTAAATGATTAGTTAAGAAACAATATCTTTATAAATCAATGTTTATTTTTAAAAGCAAATTACATAACATGTATGCACAAAAAATAAAAAAGTTAGCTTTAAGTTATGATGATACCAAAAGATATATACTAAGCGATGGAATAAGCACCCTTGCATGGGGGCATTATAAAAATAAATGATTAAAATGTGTTTTAGTTCCTACTAAGGGTTCTTTTGTCTTTCTGGGTTCTTTTGTCTTTCGGATGCTTTATTTTTCTCAGGCGTTAACGTTTCGACATCACGAAATCACCAATAATCTGGATATCGAGTAGACTTTTACCTCGCTTTCGTATTTGGTAAAACCTTTCCATACATCGTCACCTCGCCACCATCCAAACACTTGAAATTTAACATGCTGAAATGGAACTTGCAATCCTATTTCACTTAATGTTCATGATAATGATTCACCATTCCGCATTCAAAATAATAAACAAGTAGCTCCATCATCTGGAGTAACGTAAATTTCATAATTATCTCTATACACCTTCATATCAGAAAATTTTATTTCAGTCCATCCAACTTCGCATGTACAAAGTTACAGAACATTCCTGCTCACTGCAAAGTTATTTTACTAACTAACCCAGCTAATACCACAGTCGCCTGAATTTATATGGGTGAAAATGATTTTGCTTTGTTACTCATATCACCATTCCTTTCTAATAGCTCTTTATAAAGTTTAGCTGAGGTATCTTCTTCCTTCTTATCTCTGTTGGCTTCATAACTCTCATATATATCCAAGAGACGGGCGTTTTGATCATCAATATACGCACGCAATATTTTCTCATGATTCTCAGTTTTTGCATACATACCGCGAAGACATCATTTATACGCCTCACTTATACAATTATCAACATAAGCTTTTGTACTGACATCATTGACATCAGTTGGTTCTTTCACATTCTTCAAGGTCTTATGATCACCATCAAAGTATCCACTAAAGTGAAGTTTTAGTGCTCTTCCTTGTTCTATCGTTAAGTACGCCCCCATGTTGTCTACACACTGCTGAAGTATCAGTATGGATTTATTCTGAATATCTATACTATCATCCAGGTACTCCTTGTTGACGGCCTGATGTAACGGCTTTGGCTTACCAACACTACTCAAACATTTTCCTTACAGATCAAAATCACCCGTGGGCAATAGTTTAAACCCCTCTCCAGGAGGACCTTGCAGACCACCTTCTGAAGCTTGAACCCGATTGAAACTCCTCCCGAACTTGTCGACGCTCATCTTACGTACACCCTAATACTTGATATCCCCCACTTTTTATTCACTAACCTAACCCACAACCTCGCTCGGGAACAACCAAAGACCTCGCAGACACACTCTTTGCTCTATCTACTTCCTTTGCCTACCAACTTGAATGACACATAGCAAACGACAAAAAAAGAAAAAACAACAAATATAACAAATAACAAAATATATACAAATATCCACCACACCCACACAATACTTTTTCCCACGCATTGGCACGAGACACACCTGCCACGCGACTAACCACAACCCACGCACTGGTCCAGAACATACATATACCGCGGCACCCTTTCAAACAAACAACGACATCAAGCCACACATGGCACACGACAAAACACCAAAGAACTACACCCGACATACTAAAAACTCACGTCGGCATCCCCAAACAACTCATATACACCCTGCTCCAGAACATACATTAAGCAACATAAACAACATCAAACAACATAAACAACACACTTACTGGTACAGAATATACATAAAGTAACGCATTGACACGCGACCGCATAAACAACACACTTACTGGTACAGAACATTCATAAAATAACATAAACAACACTAAAATAACATAAACAACACAACCACTTCCTGGTCCAGAACATACATAAAGTAAATACGCCAGTGCTCCAAAAAGAATCCTGCATCAGAAATATAACTAAAGTGTTGTGCGTGCTATTGTACCATCACGAGTGGAAGGGACCTACAGTTTTATGCCGACTCCGAACGGCCAAGTTTGAGAAGCTATTTCTAGACAGTGATACTCTTTGAGAATTGTCAGTGACTCGAAAGAGGTGGGGCCATGAAAAGTATTTCTTGTCGTACCAGGAATCGAACCTAGACAGGTTGGTCCACGTGGGTAGGAGTCGACGCACATACCCACAACGCCACGGGCCCAAAGTGATAACGATTTATACTAATGAGGAAAAGAAATTATCATAAAAAGTCCACCAAGGAATTACAAGGTTATTAAATAAAATTGGACGTGACTATCGTTGGCGTAACATGACAAAAGATATCGAAACGTACGTAAAGTCATGTAAACTTTGCCAACTCAATTAAATTCTGACCAAAACTAAAGAGCCAATGTTAATAACACATACAACAGAAAAAGCTTTCGATGTTGTTAATAGACACCATTGGTCCACTACATTTAACAGAGAAAAATAGTGAATACGCCATAACTTTGGCATGTGATTTAACATTTTGTAGCAATACCGATCCCAAATAAAACCGCAAAAACAGTAACAAAAGCCATTGATGAAGGTTTTGTGTTGAAGTATGGACCCATGAAGAAAATTATAACAGACATGGGAACCGAATATAAAAGTCAGATTATAACTGAACTTTGTTCTATACTGCAGTTAGACAAGGAAGCTTCAACAGCGTATCATCGCCAGACCTTATGCACTATATAACGTTCCTACAGAACGTTTAATGAATACTTACGATCCTACATATCGGTCCAAAGAAACGATTGGGATGAATGATTACAATTCTTCGCATATTGTTATAACACTACCCCATCGGTCGTACACGGCTACTGCCTATTTGAGCGGGTATTTGGTAAAAAGCCAATTCTGAGTGTTTAAATTAAAACTTTATAGACCCAGTATACAATATTGACTCCTATGAAGTTAAGTTTAGGTTACAGTCTGCCAATTTACGGTTATCAAAAAAGCGAACATGAAACAGAAACTACAACATGATAAACAAATAAAAGAGCTAGGAGTTAATGTAGGAGACTGGGTGTTGTTAGAAAACAAAGCGATAGGCATAAGTTAGATAGCGGTGTTAGAAACTAGTGAAAATAAAAACTTATAGAGAACAGACATAGTAAACGGTTGTTAGTTCATAAAAATAGGCTTAAAAAATGTACCGAAAAATAAATAAATATTAAATAAGACTTAATTTTAAATAATTAAGAAAGCAGAAGCTATAAAATTCTATACAAAAAAAGGAATATTTTAATGAAAATTACCTATCATCGTATCATAGTTCATTTTAATGTCAAGCATAAGAATTTTAAGACTAGTAATAAAAAAAAACAACAGTGTGATATTCTTTGTTAAGTTAATATCATCTTTATCTCTAATGTTAAGTTGGAATAAACATATATGTGTGTATATATTTGCAAGATGTAACTAAATCATTTTTGGAAGCATACATTTTGTAAGAAATTTTTTCCGTTTTAAATCACTGGACCCTCTCGCCAAATCGGAGGGTGTCATCCATTATGGCTTTGGGATGATTACCCTAAAGGTATACAAGAAGGATGGGGAGGAAACTGCGAAAGCGGAGCAGATTCTCTCCACCTCGACTGCTCTATCTGTCGGTAATACACTGATGGCAGTAGTCGAGGAGGAGAAACACCATCCTGCTGTATGCGAGTCTCTACCCTCTACTCTACTCTCTATCGCGGGGGAAACCGACAGCCATGATCCGGTAACACAGATCAATCTCCACCACATCATCGCGGTATCGGCCGCTCTTCTTCTCGGAATCAACAGCATCAGAGAGGATATCGTCCTGGACCAGGAACCCTGGGAAGTCAACGACATAATTCGTGGACTCAGGACTCAACACCTTTTCTATGTAAGGAATGAAGGTAAGCCTAGGGCCTGCATTCTTACAAAGACCTCATTGAATACCCATATTCTCTCCAACTTTAGCGATTGCGACTCAGTCACCGTATGCCTGGAGGTAGACAAAACCAAAGCATGGTTACATACATGGCTCATGACCATGTGGAATTTCCAGCCGAGATACTGAGAAGGACGATTACTGAGGCGGAAAATACCATAACCGCGCTTGTCCTGGGATGTGATGCAAGTGCCCATCACACAATATGAAGTAGCACGGACATCAACCAACGAGATGAGTACCTTTTTGATTACCTTATAACTAGCAAGTTGGATTTGTGTAACTAGGTAATGTACCTACCTTCGTAACTAGAAACAGACAAGAAGTCGTAGACATAACACTCGTGGGGACCATACAGCGGAACGAATCAGCAACTGGAGAGTATAATGCCTTCGATAAGCTGGAAGCCTTCGTAACTAGAAACAGACAAGAAGTCGTAGACATAACACTCGTGGGGACCATACAGCGGAACGAATCAGCAACTGGAGAGTATAATGCCTTCGATAAGCTGGAAGCATGGACAGCTGGAAGCATGGGGACCCACAAAAACGGATATTGTACTCTTCACCAGAAGATACAAAATCCCTCAGTTTGACCCCCCATTGCTGTGTGGCACTATCTTACAGCTAACTGCCAGTGCGCAATTTCTGGGTCTCACGATTGATAACAAGCTAAACTGGAAACTCAACATCCAGGATAGGGTCAAGAAAGCCTCGTCTGTCCTTTTAAGCTGCAAAAAAGCCATTGGATACAAATGGGGATTACAACCACGAATCGCTCACTGGATTGGGTTGGGATAGGGATAGTGTTGGGAAATTCGTTTAAGCGAAAATCTCAATATTGCTATCTCCTTGAAGCTCCCTGATCACTGTAGCGTCTTTCAGGCAGAAACCATCACGATTAAAGAAACGTTTTCATGGCTCAAAAAAACGTGATATCAAAAAAGGAAATCCATCTGTTCGGACAGTCACGCCGCAATTAAATGCCCGGACAATGTCATGTTCAAAACATCCTTTAATTGCAGGCTGTCTCTTAACGAGATGGCTGAGCATTTCAACATACACCTCATGTGGGTGCCGGGACATTGTGACATACCAGGCAACTGCAAAGTCGATGAACTCGGCAGACAACCTCCTCCCTATCAATAACAGGCGTACCACATTCCATGCCGATCGCTATAGCCTACCATCTTTTGAAGATACACACAGTTAATACCACCAATAACAAATGGCTAGAAGGCACAACCTGCCTTAAAATAAAAGAAATTTGGCCATCACTTAACCTAACACGGTCACTCAGTCTACTTAGGCTCAGCAGACCCTTGTTAAGGACTCTCATAGGAGTCATAACTGGGCACTGTGCAATAGGCACTCATGCTCGCAGGAAAACATAGATCAGCTACTCTGCTCGTGCAGTGCTCTGGTTGGTCGTAGGTCCCTACATTTAGGGCCCTACTGTTTCAATAATCTCAATGAGCGTCAGCTTACTTACTTAAGGTGGCGCTACAGTCCGGGGTGGACCTGGGCCTCAACCAACAAGCGTCTCCAGCCAGCTCGATCTTTAGCTAGCTGTCTCCAGTTTCGCACGCATAGTTGGTTGAGGTCCCTTTCCACTTGCGTGCGCCACCTGAGTCGCGGTCTTCCTCTACTGCGCCGTCCCTCGGTGGTGGATTCGAAGACTTTTCGGGCCGGAGTATTGGTTTCCATCCGCTCTACATGACCTAGCCATCTCAGTCTTTGGATCTTCACTCTTCTGGCTAAGTCGATGTCGCTGAACAGCCCGTATAGTTCGTCATTATATCTCCTCCTCCACTCACCGTCTATGCAGACGGGACCGAAAATCACACGAAGAATTTTCCTCTCGAAGCAACCAAGGGCAGCTTCATCCGCTTTTGACAAAGTCCATGCCTCTGCGCCATATAGCAGGACTGGGACGATTAAGGTCTTGTAGAGCGTTATCTTGGTTCTTCGAGAGAGGGCTTTGTTTACCAGTTGCTTTCTTAGCCCAAAGAAGCAGCGATTGGCAAGGGTTATTCTTCGTTTGATTTCAGCGCTGGTGTCATTGTCTGAGTTTATAGCGGTGCCTAGGTAGACAAAGTTTTTGACTACCTCAAAGTTATATCTGTCTGCTGTGACGTTCTGACCGAGACGTCGGTGTTGGGTGTCCTTTCTCGTTGACAGCATATACTTGGTCTTACCCTCGTTTACCGCTAAACCCATCTTCGCGGCCTCCGTTGCAATACCCACAAAAAGAGCGTCAGCTTAGGCCGACTAAATCGCTTCACTGCTAGCACCAACTGGTTCCGATCACAATGGGCCTACTTTGGCCTTAGGGTGGCTAAATAAGGCTCACTGTCAAACTGCTAAATTTACCGATATTGATTTAAGTAGTGAATGCTTTTCGCATGGACAGCTTTACGTAGCCTGCTCACGAGTTAATAGGCAGGGAAAATTTCCATTTATTAACCCTGCATCGTACAACCGCAAATGATGTATACAAAGAACTACTTTAGCTGCGAAAATTGCATTATGTTGGTACCTAAATATGTATATATATATTCAATATGTAGTAATAATAACTAATTTGTGTGGTGGCCATGGCGTTGTGTGGCTGCGTGTCGACTCTACGCACTTGAACGTTGCAAGTTATATTTGATGTGCTGGATGGCGCAGTTAGTTGAGTGATTGGTTAGAGTGGTCCCCGGTTCGAATCTAAGTGAAAGCAACGCTTTTGTTCGGTTTTCAAATCTGCTCCAGTCACCATTTGCCGTTGGGATCAAATTAACGGCACTACCACTGGAGTTGTCGATCAGTGGTAGTAATCTGACTATATGTATCACGTCCAGTCAAGTGTGCTGGCGATTTCGCTGATAGCCCACTTACCTACCTACCTGATAGCTCACTTGCCTACCTTGTTGCTGGTAGTACAATGGACCAGTTTTGAGTCTGCGTGTTCCAGTATAGCGTTAAGAACACCTCAGACAAAAAAAATTATATTTTCTTTCTCTTTTGAAAAGTTCAATACAAAAATCGTATAATTTCCCTAAATTCATCTTTCATAAGCGCATTAACCATGCAAATGAATAAAGTTATAAATGTTGCCGGTATGATTAGCTTTTCCTTATGACTAAATTTAACTCGAAATGTTGAAAACAAAATGATGTGCTCACCTAGGTTTAGTTCCGCAGCGAAGCAAAAAGGATACAGGATAAGAGCAGTCAGAACACATAAAACTGAAAAGAAGTATTTGTGTATCAGAATGCGTTTGGATGCTTAATTTTGTACTTAAAATATATTTATTCAAAGAAAGTTAAAGTAATAACATTCACTCACATATTAAGTATGAACAAATGGGCGGAGAGTGGGCAAAGTGACAGAAAATTCATCTTGATGAATATTTGTTTTATTTATGTTTGTTATTTTTGGTAAGGAATAAATCAATGTAATAAGAAAATACAAATTTTAGTTTTACCCAAACATCTGCAAATGTTAGTTTAACCCTAGAATGCATGTGTTTTTTTTTTTTTGGCATACTAACACATTTGGGGTTCCTATGCACACCTGTACTTTGGACAATAAATTAAATCAACGGAATTTTTAAAAAAAAAATTGATTTATTTTATTTTAAATAAAAAAATATATGCGCTTAATTCCCAGACGCAATAATGAAAAAAAAGAATTATTTGGTGTGGTGAAATAAAAGGTGGTAATATTTTCAAGAAAATGTAGCATGTCGAATTCAGATTTTGTTTCTGACAGAAGCCATACATAAAATTTAAGGAAACATTAAAATATATAAGATCATCACAGTATAGTCAGGACAAATTTGTCATTACATCTACTTTTCTTAGTTAAGTCATACAGACATTTATTATTTATATATTTATTTACAGTAGGGTTTGCCATAATAGAAAATCATAAGAATCAAATGAGTGACATTATGTATTTTGAGAAACAAAAATAGTGTCGCAACCGACAATCATATTTCGTATTAGCCGTTAAAATGGCTTCATTATACAGTCCTTTAATTTTCAATCCTTTGCCGAGAGTCGGTTTTAATTCGTTTATGTAAAAATTAAGTTAAATTAGCAATATGACAGAGGCAATATGCAATATATTAATAATTGTGTATATTCAACGCGGAACAATAAAACTAAACGAACTGAAGAAAAATCATTCCAGTTTGTTCAGAACCATAGTCCGCTGGGACTTTAAGAGACAAAAACCAGGTAAAATTAAACAATGTCATAATTGTCAGCTGTATGGACACGGCTCCATGCATTGTCATGCTAAAAGTTCTTGTGCTAACTGCTCCGGCAGCCACAAAACAACCGAGTGCAAAGAACCTGAGGCGATGAGTTGCGCCAATTGCAGCGAACTACACAGATCATCCGATCCAAGTTGCATTAGTCGTAAACAATATCTGGAGATTCGTCAAAAACTCTCCTCTCATCAACGTCCAAACAACAGCAAACGCACACCACCTATATTACTCCCACAAAAACCTTTCGATTCACACTCCATCTCACATTTCTCTCCTTTCCCCACACGTGCAACCGGTGTACCAACAGCTCAGCCAACAAACAAAATTCGACCAGCTGATAACTCTCTACCATTAACTGCCACGCAGGTCCATGTCGGAAAAACCTCTCATCAGAATACATCAAATACATCTGTAAACAATGAGCGCAACAAATTATTCTCTTTCGAAGAAATAAATTCTCTTTTAACTGATGTATTAGCTAAGCTTCAAACCTGTATAACAAAAAGCGATCAATTCAATGTAATCACATCTCTTGCTATCAAATACATTGGTATATAATGGTAATAATTATGGTATATAATTCCCTGAACATTATCACTTGGAATGCAAGAAGCATATCAAATAAAATATTAGAATTCTTTAAATATATTATTGATAAAAAAGTTGATATTGCTTTTCTCTCCCAAACTTGTAATTGTTATCGTCTCGACAGGAGTAATGCAACGGGAGGTGGCGTTGCTGTCGTCATACGGAGACATATTGTACATTCGGTACACCCAGCCTTACACCTGCGTTCTATTGAATCAATTGGCATAGATTTAAATTGCCGCCATCAATTTTGGAATTGTCTCCGGGCTAATTGCTGGGGTGACGAACTGTATAATATTAATGAAATGCACCCAAACTTTTCTTTACTATACCCTCCTGAATTTACTTACGTCCCAACATCTAACTCTAAAAGTATTTCCACTCTAGACTTGTCTATGACTAATATTTCAACGTACTGTTCCATGCCGTTCACTTATGACAATTTGGGGTCGGATCATCTTCCTGTCAGTATCAATTTGAATCTCTTATTTGAAGTTAATCGACCTACGTTATATTATAAATATTCCGCAGCCAATTGGAACCATTTTGCTTCATTTATCAATACCAACTGCAATCAGAATAATGTTATTTCTTCGCCTGTAACTACGACTACCGAAATTGATTCAATGTGTATGCATTTCACTTCGTTATTAAACTGCGCTGCCGATTTCGCAATACCTAAGTACCCTAGGAAAGATAGTAGTGCAATTCCACTTGCTAGTAATATTTTACTATTAATACGACAGAGAAACTCAGAAAGAAGATAATGGATACGTTATCGCTATGACTGCTTTCTTTATAGCACGAAGTGTTAAACAAAGCCATTGCAAAAGAAATTAATGAGTTGAATAATAAGCGTTGGAATAACCTACTTTATAGCTTTGATAAATATAGTAAACTATTCTGGAAAGTTTAGAAAAACAAAAATAGGTTTGAGTATTCCACCTCTAAGGGTTCAAAGCCAGCTTTATATTTCTCCAGTCGATAAAGCCAATCTACTTGCAGAGACTTTCTCAAAAAATCACCTGATTACTGCCAATTTTAGTGATCCTGCCACTTTCACTGAAGTGTCTCACACAATTCACAGTTTCTCACAAGCAAATGTTGAATTATCGGATTTAAGTATACTTAACACTAGTAAAGTAAGATCATTGATCAAAAACCTTAAAGCTAACAAAAGTCCTGGCTTAGATGGTATTAACAATAAGCTTTCAAAGGCCCTTCCTCTCACAGGCTTACGGTACTTAACTGCAATTCTTAATTCATGCCTTAAACTCAGCTACTTCCCTGATTGTTGGAAAACAGCTTTGGTAATTCCGATTGGCAAGCCTGGTAAACCAAAAAACGACGTCAACAGTTATAGGCCAATAAGCTTACTAAGCAGTTTAAGTAAGCTATTTGAAAAGATAATAAAAGAAAAGATTGACAATCACTTAACTATTAAAAATATACTCCCCGACTATCAGTTTGGGTTTCGGCGTTCCCACAATACGTACCATCAAATCATTAGGATTAAGAAACATGTCAAACATAAATTTCAATCCAAAGAGTCCACTGGATTAGTATTATTAGATATTGAAAAAGCCTTTGATACGGTTTGGCATGATGCTTTAATATACAAACTTATTAAATTAAACCTTCCTATGGAAACTGTTAAAATCATCCAGAGTTTTTTAGATAAAAGAAAATGTATAGTAAAAGTACAAAATGTTAATGTTAAATGTTAAATGTTAAATCCACAGTAAAAAATATTACATATGGATTACCTCAAGGTACTATACTCGCCCCAACACTTTTTAATACATTTGTCTCTGACATTCCAGATCTTGGCAATGATGTGAATATTGCTATGTTTGCTGATGACACAGCAATATTTGCATTTTGTACATACTATACGGACGTCTATAATGTGCTGCAAGCGGCACTTTCCAAATTAGAAACATTCCTTCACAAATGGAAAATTAAAGTAAACGCCTCGAAAACTAAAGCAGTTTGGTTTACTCGTAGACGAAAAGAATGTATCATTCCAAACAACGTAAAACTTCAAATGGGTTCTATCGATATTGACTGGTCTGAGTACTGCAGATATCTCGGAATTAGGATTGATAAGAAACTAACTTTTCAGAAACACATTTCTGTCATTGTAGATACAATTAACAAATACATGAAAATTCTTTACCCCATTATAAATAGAAAATCGAAACTTAGTACTGACAATAAGCTTATTTTGTATAAGTCTGTCTTTCAATCTATTCCACTATACGGGGCTCCTGTTTGGTACGACTGCGCTAGAACTCACAAACTCATTAAACAAATCATTAAAATTATGCTTAATTTACCACGTTGTTATTCAACCCTCAGACTTCACAGCCAAAGCAATATCAACTTTTTACACTCTCTTATAGAAAATTTAACACAAAGATTCTGTTATAATTGTTATATTTCAAATAATGAACTTATCAAATGCATATCGTTGTCAAATTAAACTCTCAACAAGAAATAAATATGTTAATTAATATGTGAAATAAGTTAAATAAACATATTTGACTAGGGAACATTGCAATATTAGATTTTAAGAGTAAAAAAAGCGTTTTTTCTTGTAGCTTTCCCTTGAATTAATATCTAAATATTTTGTTGTATCTCGCTCTCTCCACTCTTTAATAAAATCATAGTTGTAGAGGACAGTTGTCCTAAACCTCTATTTGTCATGCTACTTAAATAAACAAATGAATAGAAAAATACTCAACACAGACATCAGTACGCGAGTTAAAAAAAAAATAAATTAAAGATTCCAAGAGAAATAAATGAAAACGAAATTAGAGTTTTCACGACTTTATTTATTAACGGTTGAAACAAGACTCTCTCATTAAAAATCTACAATCTAACTTATGACTTACCTTAACATAACGATTACTCGACAAAACAGAATGAACGGAAATTGAACATGTGAATGACCGCCGTTTGTTTCTTAAAAATTACCAAGCAAGCGGTTTTGTTTGGCAAATTCAATGTCAGCATTTCATGTTGTTGTCGGATTTTGAGTGCTAATGTATGTAACTCGCGCGGTAACAAAGAACGCTACCAATGATAGGATTAAAAGTGAAAAAGGATTAAAAGCTCTCAAGTTCCATTGGACATGCTAGAATAGACTACAAATAGAACAGTCCGTAAGTGAATACACACTCCCGTTCCCCTTTCCACTCCCTTTCCACGACTTTGAAATACACTTCGTTTGCTATTGTTCGACGAGGGGGGAGTGCATCACAAAAGAACCCATCAATAATTCGAGCATTAAAGTATATACTGATGGATCGAAGATGCAAACACTGTGCGGGCATTTTCTCCGAATTGTTAAACATGCACTGCTCTATCAGGATTCCTGAATATGGCAGTGTTTTTCTAGCGGAGGTCCTGGCAGTCAAAGAAGCGGCCAGAATGATAACATTGGAAACCACCGGCTGATATTACCATTCTAATTGACAATCAAGCGGCCATAAAAGCAATTTCGGCGATAGAAATCAAGTCCAAGCTGGTCGCGAGCTGCCGCGAGCAACAATCGATAACTCTATGCTGGGTCCCAGGACACATGGGCATAACCGGCAATGAGACAATAGATTAACTTGCTAGAAAGAGGGCCGTAATCGACCCATCCCAGGCAATCGAATGGATTCAACCACCACTGGTAGATGTCAGGAAGAAGGTGGATGATAAAATTCTAGAACCAGCAAGAAAAAGGTGGTTCAATTTAGCCGCCTGTAAGACTACTAAGATGCTATGGCTCGATATAAATATAACTAAAACCGACAGGCTCCTTCAGTGTGGCAAAAGCCTACTTAGGATGGTGGTTGTAGCTCTGACGGGACATAACCATCTGAAGTACCATGAAACAAAAATGGGACTATCCCATGACTACATATGCAGAGGATGCGGCGATGTGGAAGAAAGAGAGGACACTCCTCACTATCTCTGCTACTGCCCTAGCCTCAGCCAACTGCGATACAGGACTATGGCAGAATTCTTCTTCCAGAACATCCGACTGTCTAACTTTTTCAGATTCATTAGGATGTCGGGCTGGCTGGACGAAGAGAGGTAGACACATACAACGAATGCAACGCCTCGATGAGTGCGATAAGGGTACCAGGAGGAACATGTCCCCCTCTAGGCAACACAATGGATCCACACAGACCAAAGTGACTCACATTCCTACCCTATCCTACTGTTTAACATGCTTACCGGTACAAGGCTCGTACTCAAGAATGGCAACGTTACATCTACAAGTATCTTTGAAATTAAAAATGGTCTATAACAGGGTGCCGTTAATTCGCCAATCCTGTTTAACATTTTCTTAATCGATCTTTTCGCCGACGATTTGATCGTGTACAGATTAGGTAAAAAGATCGAGGACATCACCACTCTTGCACAGGGTGACTTCGACTCATTCATGAGAAGTTGCGAAGACTGTTGATATTCAACTTCCAGAAGTCGGAAACCACACTCTTAAGGACACCGTTGTATAAGGCTTCGGCGGATACAAAAAAGAATTGGCGAAAGTTGTTGGGCGTCACGAGCAACCGCTGGCGCAAAGGATTGTAGTCAAATACCTGGGGATCTGCCTGGATCAATATCTATATTTTAACAAACATATAGATGATGCTCTAGCCCTAGCCCGAGTCGCTTTCGCTCCTGTTTTACAACAGGCAACTCCATGCGAGGGTGAAGGTAATCGGCTAGATGGCCCTCATCCGGCCAACGCCCACCTAAGGATGTTCCGTTTGGTTCAACGTGAGTGATTGCCTTCGCCTTTACAGAACACCAGAGTTCCAGTTCCAGTACAAAAAATTCTACTCCAATGAGTTATTATACAACGAAGCGAACTTGATACGAGTGGAAAATTATCTGGTGAAGATGATTCTAGGTCATACTGCCAGAGCGATGAACTCGGACAATAACTTCATCTCGGGGGCTTACTACCACAATCCTCAGTACCACGAAATGGTACGACAGTGGCTTCGTCTCCCCAGACGCTTTAATCAATTTCGATAAGCACGGTTTGATACAAGACAAAAATTTGGTACCGCTCCTTTTTCACATTGCCTGTTCAACTGTGGATGGGCGACTCAACCAGGACCACAACGAGCTGAGGAAGGTCTCCTCCGCTTCATTGCGGCGGTATCAAGGCGGGATGTTCGGGATGGTACAATGCAGAATCGAAAATTCTGGTGGCTGGGTAGCGAGAAAACTCCAGCGTTAAACCCTTTTGACCCGGGTAAGGGTAGTACGGGTACTTGGTAGCCTATGGCCGACTTACGTAGCTTAGGGTAGATTTTAAGGTTGTTTAAGGTGGCAAGTTGTAAAAAAAATAATGTTAAAATTAAAAAAATAAAACATATATATATATATATATACATGTGTACACCGATGTGTATACAAATGTAAATATGTGAAGTCTATGCATATTCCGCTCCGCATCAGTTTGTCGAATCTTTCGTTGAACGACCTTTTATTGAAAGGTCCAGTCATTCAGGATGATCTATACGATATAATCCTTCGTTTCCGTACGTATAAATTCGTTGTTACAGCGGATATTGCAAAAATGTATAGGCAGGTGACAATGACCAAAATATCCAATGCATTTTGTGGAGATACGCAGTGCAGCAGGAAGTATAAAAACAAAAAACAAAAATCAAAACAAAATGCCTTCCTAATTTGGAACTATGCGCTACTACACTACTTGTAGAATTACTTTGAAAGGTACTTCCCAATCTTAATTTGCTGATGAAAGGTTTTTACCTGTGGACAGACTCCGAAACTGTTCTTCGCTGGATCTCTGCCCATCCGTCTTCTTGGGAAATATTCGTCGCCAATCGCGTATCTACTATACAATCTTCCCTACCATCAGCGAATTGGAGACATGTTAACACCGAAGCCAATTCAGCTGATATCGTGTCCCGTGGAGCATTTTACTCGGAACTTATAAATAGTATACGGTTCAGTGAACCGCAATTTGTATTTTTGTACAAGAGTGTAGAGAAATCACAAATGAAGATAATCACCCTATTGCCTTGATGTCGAAATCTGATGAAATTGGTAAATTCGCTGAGAAATTTTCGCGATTCAATAGTTTTGAAAAAATCAACAGAATTTTTGAAAAAATCAACAGAATCTTTGGATACCTAGTGAGATTCTACAACAATCTAAAAGTCAGAAAGTGCAAGCTATCTAACACCCCCACAGGCTCAGGTGTTGATAATTTAACAGTCACATGCGAAGAGTTGGAAGATGCGTTTCTTCTTCTTTTTCCGACCTGTGCACCCAGGGCTTCATAGCGGCGCTTAAGGGATTTGTCGCTCAAAGAGGACTATGGAGCGAAATTCACTGTGACAATGGTAGAAGCTTTGATGGAGCTCGAAATGAGCTCAAAGAACTCAGTGGGTTATTTTTGGGGCAGCAAACCCAGCATAAGATACGTTCCTAGTGCTCTGCTAAACGTATCCAGTTTTTGCATATACAGCCAAGATGTGAGGCGGCAGTCAATTCAGCTAAATTACATTTATATTGGACAGTAAAGTTGGCGTATCTAACCAAATGGCAAACTGCTGTTGAAAATGTTGATGTCGGATCTCTAATGTTGATTGCTGATGACAACCTGCCTCCACAACAGTGGTTATTGGGTCGCATAGAACGAGTTATACCTGGTGCTGATTCCAAGATACAAGTTGTAGACGTCCGTGCTAAGGGAACTGTACTGAGAAGACCAGTACATCGTTAGGCTCCACTACCAATTGATTGAAGAGCTCTTTCGTTCTCTCCGACTCTTCAAGGCGGGCATAATGTTCATACATTTACTACTTTACCCATCAAACAGTCTTATTTAAGTGCAAATATAAAATATTCAACAATGGTGAATAATACGAATTATTACGGTGTGCTGGACGACTCCGGTGAAAATGCGGATAGCATTTATAATGAACGTTTAAACGTCATGAAAGATAGTGTCTCTCCTATAGTTGTAATAAAATCAACAGGTGAACGTGTTCGTTGCGTATTGAATGATTTAAAAATCGATAATTATCTTATCAAAAAAATATCGCTCGGCCAAGAAAATGGTTTCTCAATCTTTGGAAAGCTCAGAGAAAATAAAATCGGAACTAGACAGACTAAATATTGAATTCTTCACATTTCTCGGAAGGAAAAGCGACTTTTGAAAGTAATTTTATCGGGACTTGATCTTACAAGCGAAAATCTTGTAAAGGAAGAAGTTATTTCATCCGGAATAAAGTGCATCGGCGTGAAAATTATCACAAACCATATTAACCCAAACAACCACTACAAAAACTATATTTACATTGTGTATATTCAACGCGGAACAATCAAACTAAACGAACTGAAGAAAAATCATTCCAGTTTGTTCAGAACCATAGTCCGCTGGGACTTTAAGAGACAAAAACCAGGAAATATAACACAATGTCATCATTGTCAGCTGTATGGAAACGGCTCCATGCATTGTCACGCAAAAAATTCTTTTGCTAACTACTCCGGCAGCCACAAAACAACTGAACGCAAAGAACCTGACGCGATGCGTTGCGCCAATTGCAGCGAACCACGCAGATCATCCGATTCAAATTGCATTAGTCGTAAACAATATCTGGAGATTCGTCAAAAACTCTCCTCTCATCAACGTCCAAACAACAGCATACGCACACCACCTATATTGCTCCCACAAAAACCTTTCGATTCACACTCCCTTTCACATTTCCCTCCTGTCACCACACGTGCAACCACTGTGCCAACACCTCAGCCAACAAACAAAGTTCTACTAGCGGTTCACTCTTTACCATTACCTGCCACGGAGGTCCATGGCGGAAAAACCTCTCATTAGAATACACCAAATACATCTGTAAACAATGAGCGCAACATATTATTCTCTTTCGAAGAAATAAATTCTCTTTTAAATGAAGTATTAGCTAAGCTTCAAACCTGTATAACAAAAAGCGATCAATTCAATGTAATCACATCTCTTGCTATCAAATACATTGGTATATAATGGTAATAATTATGGTATATAATTCCCTGAACATTATTACTTGGAATGCAAGAAGCATATCAAATAAAATATTAGAATTCTTTAAATATATTATTGATAAAAAAATTGATATTGCTTTTCTCACCCAAACTTTAATTGCTATCGTCTCGACAGGAGTACCACAGCAGCAGGTGGCGTTGCTGTCGTCATACGGAAAAATATTGTACATTCGGTACACCCAGCCTTACAACTGCGTTGTATTGAATCAATCGACATAGAAATTAATTTATTTCCCGGGTGGAAATAGAAAAATTGATATGATGTCTCACTTTAAGAACGACTTACAAAAAATATTTAGATATCCAGGTAAAGTTATCCTTGGCGGAGATTTAAATTGCCGCCATCAATTTTGGAATTGTCTCCGGGCTAATTGCTGGGATAACGAACTGTATAATATTAATGAAATGCACCCAAACTTTTCTTTACTATACCCTCCTGAATTTACTTACGTCCCAACATCTAACTCTAAAAGTATTTCAACTCTAGACTTGTCTATGACTAATATTTCAACGTACTGTTCCATGCCGTTCACTTATGACAATTTGGGGTCGGATCATCTTCCTGTCAGTATCAATTTGAATCTCTTATTTGAAGTCAATCGACCTACGTTATATTATAAATATTCCGCAGCCAATTGGAACCATTTTGCTTCATTTATCAATACCAACTGCAATCAGAATAATGTTATTTCTTCGCCTGTAACTACGACTACCAAAATTGATTCAATGTGTATGCATTTTACTTCGTTATTAAACTGCGCTGCCGATTTCGCAATACCTAAGTACCCTAGGAAAGATAGTATTGCAATTCCACTTGCTAGTAATATTTTACTATTAATACGGCTGAGAAACTCAGAAAGAAGAAAATGGATACGTTATCGCTATGACTGCTTTCTTTATAGCACGAAAATGTTAAACAAAGCCATTGCAAAAGATATTAATGAGTTGAATAATAAGCGTTGGAATAACTTCTTTATAGCTTTGATAAATATAGTAAACTATTCTGGAAAGTTTAAAAAAACAAAAATAGGTTTGAGTATTCCACCTCTAAGGGTTCAAAGCCAGCTTTATATTTCTCCAAGCGATAAAGCCTGCCAATTTTAGTGATCCTGCCACTTCCACTGAAGTGTCTCACACAATTCACAGTTTCTCATAAGCAAATGTTGAATTATCGGATTTAAGTATACTTAACACTAGTAAAGTAAGATCATTGATCAAAAACCTTAAAGCTAACAAAAGTCCTGGCTTAGATGGTATTAACAATAAGCTTTCAAAGGCCCTTCCTCTCACAGGCTTACGGTACTTAACTGCAATTCTTAATTCATGCCTTAAACTCAGCTACTTCCCTGATTGTTGGAAAACAGCTTTGGTAATTCCGATTGGCAAGCCTGGTAAACCAAAAGATGACGTCAACAGCTATAGGCCAATAAGCTTACTAAGCAGTTTAAGTAAGCTATTAGAAAAGATATTAAAAGAAAAGATTGACAATCACTTAACTGTGAATAATATACTCCCCGACTATCAATATGGGTTTCGGCGTTCTCACAATACGTACCATCAAATTGTTAGGATTAAGAAAAATGTCAAACAC
Source organism: Eristalis pertinax (assembly GCA_907269125.1). NCBI lineage: Eukaryota > Metazoa > Arthropoda > Insecta > Diptera > Syrphidae > Eristalis > Eristalis pertinax. Next base: position 81,053,060 of record OU026145.1, on the reverse strand, counting down.
AAATTTCAACCCAAAAAGTCCAATGGATTAGTATTATTAGATATTAAAAAAGCCTTTGATACGGTTTGGCATGATGCTTTAATATACAAACTGATTAAATTAAACTTTCCTACGGCAACTGTTAAAATCAGCCAGAGTTTTTTAGATAAGAGAAAATGTGTAGTCAAATTACAAAATGTTAATGTTAAATGTTAAATCCGCAGTAAAAAATATTACATATGGATTACCTCAAGGTACTATACTCGCCCCAACACTTTTTAATACATTTGTCTCTGACATTCCAGATCTTGGCAATGATGTGAATATTGCTATGTTTGCTGATGACACAGCAATATTTGCATTTTGTACATACTATACGGACGTCTATAATGTGCTGCAAGCGGCACTTTCCAAATTAGAAACATTCCTTCACAAATGGAAAATTAAAGTAAACGCCTCGAAAACTAAAGCAGTTTGGTTTACTCGTAGACGAAAAGAATGTATCATTCCAAACAACGTAAAACTTCAAATGGGTTCTATCGATATTGACTGGTCTGAGTACTGCAGATATCTCGGAATTAGGATTGATAAGAAACTAACTTTTCAGAAACACATTTCTGTCATTGTAGATACAATTAACAAATACATGAAAATTCTTTACCCCATTATAAATAGAAAATCGAAACTTAGTACTGACAATAAGCTTATTTTGTATAAGTCTGTCTTTCAATCTATTCCACTATACGGGGCTCCTGTTTGGTACGACTGCGCTAGAACTCACAAACTCATTAAACAAATCATTAAAATTATGCTTAATTTACCACGTTGTTATTCAACCCTCAGACTTCACAGCCAAAGCAATATCAACTTTTTACACTCTCTTATAGAAAATTTAACACAAAGATTCTGTTATAATTGTTATATTTCAAATAATGAACTTATCAAATGCATATCGTTGTCAAATTAAACTCTCAACAAGAAATAAATATGTTAATTAATATGTGAAATAAGTTAAATAAACATATTTGACTAGGGAACATTGCAATATTAGATTTTAAGAGTAAAAAAAGCGTTTTTTCTTGTAGCTTTCCCTTGAATTAATATCTAAATATTTTGTTGTATCTCGCTCTCTCCACTCTTTAATAAAATCATAGTTGTAGAGGACAGTTGTCCTAAACCTCTATTTGTCATGCTACTTAAATAAACAAATGAATAGAAAAATACTCAACACAGACATCAGTACGCGAGTTAAAAAAAAAATAAATTAAAGATTCCAAGAGAAATAAATGAAAACGAAATTAGAGTTTTCACGACTTTATTTATTAACGGTTGAAACAAGACTCTCTCATTAAAAATCTACAATCTAACTTATGACTTACCTTAACATAACGATTACTCGACAAAACAGAATGAACGGAAATTGAACATGTGAATGACCGCCGTTTGTTTCTTAAAAATTACCAAGCAAGCGGTTTTGTTTGGCAAGTTCAATGTCAGCATTTCATGTTGTTGTCGGATTTTGAGTGCTAATGTATGTAACTCGCGCGGTAACAAAGAACGCTACCAATGATAGGATTAAAAGTGAAAAAGGATTAAAAGCTCTCAAGTTCCATTGGACATGCTAGAATAGACTACAAATAGAACAGTCCGTAAGTGAATACACACTCCCGTTCCCCTTTCCACTCCCTTTCCACGACTTTGAAATACACTTCGTTTGCTATTGTTCGACGAGGGGGGAGTGCATCACAAAAGAACCCATCAATAATTCGAGCATTAAAGTATATACTGATGGATCGAAGATGCAAACACTGTGCGGGCATTTTCTCCGAATTGTTAAACATGCACTGCTCTATCAGGATTCCTGAATATGGCAGTGTTTTTCTAGCGGAGGTCCTGGCAGTCAAAGAAGCGGCCAGAATGATAACATTGGAAACCACCGGCTGATATTACCATTCTAATTGACAATCAAGCGGCCATAAAAGCAATTTCGGCGATAGAAATCAAGTCCAAGCTGGTCGCGAGCTGCCGCGAGCAACAATCCATAACTCTATGCTGGGTCCCAGGACACATGGGCATAACCGGCAATGAGACAATAGATTAACTTGCTAGAAAGAGGGCCGTAATCGACCCATCCCAGGCAATCGAATGGATTCAACCACCACTGGTAGATGTCAGGAAGAAGGTGGATGATAAAATTCTAGAACCAGCAAGAAAAAGATGGTTCAATTTAGCCGCCTGTAAGACTACTAAGATGCTATGGCTCGATATAAATATAACTAAAACCGACAGGCTCCTTCAGTGTGGCAAAAGCCTACTTAGGATGGTGGTTGTAGCTCTGACGGGACATAACCATCTGAAGTACCATGAAACAAAAATGGGACTATCCCATGACTACATATGCAGAGGATGCGGCGATGTGGAAGAAAGAGAGGACACTCCTCACTATCTCTGCTACTGCCCTAGCCTCAGCCAACTGCGATACAGGACTATGGCAGAATTCTTCTTCCAGAACATCCGACTGTCTAACTTTTTCAGATTCATTAGGATGTCGGGCTGGCTGGACGAAGAGAGGTAGACACATACAACGAATGCAACGCCTCGATGAGTGCGATAAGGGTACCAGGAGGAACATGTCCCCCTCTAGGCAACACAATGGATCCACACAGACCAAAGTGACTCACATTCCTACCCTATCCTACTGTTTAACATGCTTACCGGTACAAGGCTCGTACTCAAGAATGGCAACGTTACATCTACAAGTATCTTTGAAATTAAAAATGGTCTATAACAGGGTGCCGTTAATTCGCCAATCCTGTTTAACATTTTCTTAATCGATCTTTTCGCCGACGATTTGATCGTGTACAGATTAGGTAAAAAGATCGAGGACATCACCACTCTTGCACAGGGTGACTTCGACTCATTCATGAGAAGTTGCGAAGACTGTTGATATTCAACTTCCAGAAGTCGGAAACCACACTCTTAAGGACACCGTTGTATAAGGCTTCGGCGGATACAAAAAAGAATTGGCGAAAGTTGTTGGGCGTCACGAGCAACCGCTGGCGCAAAGGATTGTAGTCAAATACCTGGGGATCTGCCTGGATCAATATCTATATTTTAACAAACATATAGATGATGCTCTAGCCCTAGCCCGAGTCGCTTTCGCTCCTGTTTTACAACAGGCAACTCCATGCGAGGGTGAAGGTAATCGGCTAGATGGCCCTCATCCGGCCAACGCCCACCTAAGGATGTTCCGTTTGGTTCAACGTGAGTGATTGCCTTCGCCTTTACAGAACACCAGAGTTCCAGTTCCAGTACAAAAAATTCTACTCCAATGAGTTATTATACAACGAAGCGAACTTGATACGAGTGGAAAATTATCTGGTGAAGATGATTCTAGGTCATACTGCCAGAGCGATGAACTCGGACAATAACTTCATCTCGGGGGCTTACTACCACAATCCTCAGTACCACGAAATGGTACGACAGTGGCTTCGTCTCCCCAGACGCTTTAATCAATTTCGATAAGCACGGTTTGATACAAGACAAAAATTTGGTACCGCTCCTTTTTCACATTGCCTGTTCAACTGTGGATGGGCGACTCAACCAGGACCACAACGAGCTGAGGAAGGTCTCCTCCGCTTCATTGCGGCGGTATCAAGGCGGGATGTTCGGGATGGTACAATGCAGAATCGAAAATTCTGGTGGCTGGGTAGCGAGAAAACTCCAGCGTTAAACCCTTTTGACCCGGGTAAGGGTAGTACGGGTACTTGGTAGCCTATGGCCGACTTACGTAGCTTAGGGTAGATTTTAAGGTTGTTTAAGGTGGCAAGTTGTAAAAAAAATAATGTTAAAATTAAAAAAATAAAACATATATATATATATATATACATGTGTACACCGATGTGTATACAAATGTAAATATGTGAAGTCTATGCATATTCCGCTCCGCATCAGTTTGTCGAATCTTTCGTTGAACGACCTTTTATTGAAAGGTCCAGTCATTCAGGATGATCTATACGATATAATCCTTCGTTTCCGTACGTATAAATCCGTTGTTACAGCGGATATTGCAAAAATGTATAGGCAGGTGACAATGACCAAAATATCCAATGCATTTTGTGGAGATACGCAGTGCAGCAGGAAGTATAAAAACAAAAAACAAAAATCAAAACAAAATGCCTTCCTAATTTGGAACTATGCGCTACTACACTACTTGTAGAATTACTTTGAAAGGTACTTCCCAATCTTAATTTGCTGATGAAAGGTTTTTACCTGTGGACAGACTCCGAAACTGTTCTTCGCTGGATCTCTGCCCATCCGTCTTCTTGGGAAATATTCGTCGCCAATCGCGTATCTACTATACAATCTTCCCTACCATCAGCGAATTGGAGACATGTTAACACCGAAGCCAATTCAGCTGATATCGTGTCCCGTGGAGCATTTTACTCGGAACTTATAAATAGTATACGGTTCAGTGAACCGCAATTTGTATTTTTGTACAAGAGTGTAGAGAAATCACAAATGAAGATAATCACCCTATTGCCTTGATGTCGAAATCTGATGAAATTGGTAAATTCGCTGAGAAATTTTCGCGATTCAATAGTTTTGAAAAAATCAACAGAATTTTTGAAAAAATCAACAGAATCTTTGGATACCTAGTGAGATTCTACAACAATCTAAAAGTCAGAAAGTGCAAGCTATCTAACACCCCCACAGGCTCAGGTGTTGATAATTTAACAGTCACATGCGAAGAGTTGGAAGATGCGTTTCTTCGAATTATCTGGATCTGGTTTTTCCGACCTGTGCACCCAGGGCTTCATAGCGGCGCTTAAGGGATTTGTCGCTCAAAGAGGACTATGGAGCGAAATTCACTGTGACAATGGTAGAAGCTTTGATGGAGCTCGAAATGAGCTCAAAGAACTCAGTGGGTTATTTTTGGGGCAGCAAACCCAGCATAAGATACGTTCCTAGTGCTCTGCTAAACGTATCCAGTTTTTGCATATACAGCCAAGATGTGAGGCGGCAGTCAATTCAGCTAAATTACATTTATATTGGACAGTAAAGTTGGCGTATCTAACCAAATGGCAAACTGCTGTTGAAAATGTTGATGTCGGATCTCTAATGTTGATTGCTGATGACAACCTGCCTCCACAACAGTGGTTATTGGGTCGCATAGAACGAGTTATACCTGGTGCTGATTCCAAGATACAAGTTGTAGACGTCCGTGCTAAGGGAACTGTACTGAGAAGACCAGTACATCGTTAGGCTCCACTACCAATTGATTGAAGAGCTCTTTCGTTCTCTCCGACTCTTCAAGGCGGGCATAATGTTCATACATTTACTACTTTACCCATCAAACAGTCTTATTTAAGTGCAAATATAAAATATTCAACAATGGTGAATAATACGAATTATTACGGTGTGCTGGACGACTCCGGTGAAAATGCGGATAGCATTTATAATGAACGTTTAAACGTCATGAAAGATAGTGTCTCTCCTATAGTTGTAATAAAATCAACAGGTGAACGTGTTCGTTGCGTATTGAATGATTTAAAAATCGATAATTATCTTATCAAAAAAATATCGCTCGGCCAAGAAAATGGTTTCTCAATCTTTGGAAAGCTCAGAGAAAATAAAATCGGAACTAGACAGACTAAATATTGAATTCTTCACATTTCTCGGAAGGAAAAGCGACTTTTGAAAGTAATTTTATCGGGACTTGATCTTACAAGCGAAAATCTTGTAAAGGAAGAAGTTATTTCATCCGGAATAAAGTGCATCGGCGTGAAAATTATCACAAACCATATTAACCCAAACAACCACTACAAAAACTATATTTACATTGTGTATATTCAACGCGGAACAATAAAACTAAACGAACTGAAGAAAAATCATTCCAGTTTGTTCAGAACCATAGTCCGCTGGGACTTTAAGAGACAAAAACCAGGAAATATAACACAATGTCATCATTGTCAGCTGTATGGAAACGGCTCCATGCATTGTCACGCAAAAAATTCTTTTGCTAACTACTCCGGCAGCCACAAAACAACTGAACGCAAAGAACCTGACGCGATGCGTTGCGCCAATTGCAGCGAACCACGCAGATCATCCGATTCAAATTGCATTAGTCGTAAACAATATCTTGAGATTCGTCAAAAACTCTCCTCTCATCAACGTCCAAACAACAGCATACGCACACCACCTATATTGCTCCCACAAAAACCTTTCGATTCACACTCCCTTTCACATTTCCCTCCTGTCACCACACGTGCAACCACTGTGCCAACACCTCAGCCAACAAACAAAGTTCTACTAGCGGTTCACTCTTTACCATTACCTGCCACGGAGGTCCATGGCGGAAAAACCTCTCATTAGAATACACCAAATACATCTGTAAACAATGAGCGCAACATATTATTCTCTTTCGAAGAAATAAATTCTCTTTTAAATGAAGTATTAGCTAAGCTTCAAACCTGTATAACAAAAAGCGATCAATTCAATGTAATCACATCTCTTGCTATCAAATACATTGGTATATAATGGTAATAATTATGGTATATAATTCCCTGAACATTATTACTTGGAATGCAAGAAGCATATCAAATAAAATATTAGAATTCTTTAAATATATTATTGATAAAAAAATTGATATTGCTTTTCTCACCCAAACTTTAATTGCTATCGTCTCGACAGGAGTACCACAGCAGCAGGTGGCGTTGCTGTCGTCATACGGAAAAATATTGTACATTCGGTACACCCAGCCTTACAACTGCGTTGTATTGAATCAATCGACATAGAAATTAATTTATTTCCCGGGTGGAAATAGAAAAATTGATATGATGTCTCACTTTAAGAACGACTTACAAAAAATATTTAGATATCCAGGTAAAGTTATCCTTGGCGGAGATTTAAATTGCCGCCATCAATTTTGGAATTGTCTCCGGGCTAATTGCTGGGATAACGAACTGTATAATATTAATGAAATGCACCCAAACTTTTCTTTACTATACCCTCCTGAATTTACTTACGTCCCAACATCTAACTCTAAAAGTATTTCAACTCTAGACTTGTCTATGACTAATATTTCAACGTACTGTTCCATGCCGTTCACTTATGACAATTTGGGGTCGGATCATCTTCCTGTCAGTATCAATTTGAATCTCTTATTTGAAGTCAATGGACCTACGTTATATTATAAATATTCCGCAGCCAATTGGAACCATTTTGCTTCATTTATCAATACCAACTGCAATCAGAATAATGTTATTTCTTCGCCTGTAACTACGACTACCAAAATTGATTCAATGTGTATGCATTTTACTTCGTTATTAAACTGCGCTGCCGATTTCGCAATACCTAAGTACCCTAGGAAAGATAGTATTGCAATTCCACTTGCTAGTAATATTTTACTATTAATACGGCTGAGAAACTCAGAAAGAAGAAAATGGATACGTTATCGCTATGACTGCTTTCTTTATAGCACGAAAATGTTAAACAAAGCCATTGCAAAAGATATTAATGAGTTGAATAATAAGCGTTGGAATAACTTCTTTATAGCTTTGATAAATATAGTAAACTATTCTGGAAAGTTTAAAAAAACAAAAATAGGTTTGAGTATTCCACCTCTAAGGGTTCAAAGCCAGCTTTATATTTCTCCAAGCGATAAAGCCTGCCAATTTTAGTGATCCTGCCACTTCCACTGAAGTGTCTCACACAATTCACAGTTTCTCATAAGCAAATGTTGAATTATCGGATTTAAGTATACTTAATACTAGTAAAGTAAGATCATTGATCAAAAACCTTAAAGCTAACAAAAGTCCTGGCTTAGATGGTATTAACAATAAGCTTTCAAAGGCCCTTCCTCTCACAGGCTTACGGTACTTAACTGCAATTCTTAATTCATGCCTTAAACTCAGCTACTTCCCTGATTGTTGGAAAACAGCTTTGGTAATTCCGATTGGCAAGCCTGGTAAACCAAAAGATGACGTCAACAGCTATAGGCCAATAAGCTTACTAAGCAGTTTAAGTAAGCTATTAGAAAAGATATTAAAAGAAAAGATTGACAATCACTTAACTGTGAATAATATACTCCCCGACTATCAATATGGGTTTCGGCGTTCTCACAATACGTACCATCAAATTGTTAGGATTAAGAAAAATGTCAAACATAAATTTCAACCCAAAAAGTCCAATGGATTAGTATTATTAGATATTAAAAAAGCCTTTGATACGGTTTGGCATGATGCTTTAATATACAAACTGATTAAATTAAACTTTCCTACGGCAACTGTTAAAATCAGCCAGAGTTTTTTAGATAAGAGAAAATGTGTAGTCAAATTACAAAATGTTAATGTTAAATGTTAAATCCGCATTAAAAAATATTACATATGGATTACCTCAAGGTACTATACTCGCCCCAACACTTTTTAATACATTTGTCTCTGACATTCCAGATCTTGGCAATGATGTGAATATTGCTATGTTTGCTGATGACACAGCAATATTTGCATTTTGTACATACTATACGGACGTCTATAATGTGCTGCAAGCGGCACTTTCCAAATTAGAAACATTCCTTCACAAATGGAAAATTAAAGTAAACGCCTCGAAAACTAAAGCAGTTTGGTTTACTCGTAGACGAAAAGAATGTATCATTCCAAACAACGTAAAACTTCAAATGGGTTCTATCGATATTGACTGGTCTGAGTACTGCAGATATCTCAGAATTAGGATTGATAAGAAACTAACTTTTCAGAAACACATTTCTGTCATTGTAGATACAATTAACAAATACATGAAAATTCTTTACCCCATTATAAATAGAAAATCGAAACTTAGTACTGACAATAAGCTTATTTTGTATAAGTCTGTCTTTCAATCTATTCCACTGTACGGGGCTCCTGTTTGGTACGACTGCGCTAGAACTCACAAACTCATTAAACAAATCATTAAAATTATGCTTAATTTACCACGTTGTTATTCAAACCGCAGACTTCACATCCAAAGCAATATCAACTTTTTACACTCTCTTATAGAAAATTTAACACAAAGATTCTGTGATAATTGTTATATTTCAAATAATGAACTTATCAAATGCATTAACAAGAAATATGTAAAATAGTTAAATAAACATATTTTTTTTCTTGTAGCTTTAATATCTAAATATTTTTGTTGTATCTTACTCACTCCACTCTTTATTAAAATCATAGTTGTAAAGGACAGTTGTCCTTAACCTCTAATTATAAATATTCTTACAAATGTAAACACTATTTGTTATGCTACATAAATAAACAAATGAAATGAAAAATGAAAACACAGATATTTAGCTAGAGAATTGTTTTTGAATTCAGTAATAGTTTTCTTAAGCATATTATTGAGGAAAAAAATATGGTTTTATCACCGGGATATCTTGTCGCTTGCCATTTTCTCGAACTCTTCTCTTTTCGAGTATAAGTTGCTTCATTTCTGTGGGATATTTCACCGAACCCTTCTTTTGTTAATAAGTCGGTGTACTATATTCTGCTGCCTATTGCACATCGGCAATGAATTGGTCGGTTTCAATGTCAATATAAATTGTTGGGACTAGTGCGGTTAATAAAACGTCCGAGAATTTCTCTAAATTTACACCAGTTCGTTCTTTTGTTTTTCAGTCGTGGGTTTTTTCTGCTCTATCGATAATGCATTGACTGTTAGGATCACAGGTGTATGATCCAATGACAGATCAACACTAATTTTAACTTTAACTTCTTTGCTATTAATGCCTTTCGCTATGAAGAAGTCGATAACATCTGGTATTTCGTTGGGTCAGGCGGTCAATTAATTCGCCCTGATTTGAGCTTCCTGCCGGTTGTTGTTATAAGTCTTAACTCCCAATATGTATTATTAGCATTGAAATCACCCCCGATATTGAAATTGTTACCTAACAATTGGAAAATGTCAATTAGTTCTTTATCTGTAGGATTGGGTGGGCAGTGTATCGCAGCTATTTTAAACTCCTTGCCTTTAGTTTCTATGTTTATTGTCGCTGCTTGCATTGTTTGTTTTGCTATTTTTGGCAATTTATATGGGTCGAAAGTACTTTTTACAATCACAGCACTTCTGGAACCCCTGGAACTGTCAGCTGGATGGGGAGAGTGATAACAAGGATACCCAGGCATTTTATTCTTTGTTCACTGTTTGAAATGAGTTTCAGAAATCAGGCAAACATCAATATCCGATTTAAATTAAAGGAATGAAGAACGATATAGTTCTACCTTTAAGCGTGCTTTTATTATAACCTAAGAATTCTGACAGCTAATTCAAAACTTGAAACTTCAGATACAAATATTTACACTGATATCAAACAAATAATAATTCAATCAATTTATTTTTTCATTTCAACATCCTCAAAAATAAATGATCTGACTAACGCCCATTAGTTTTACAAAACAATTCAGTTTTGTTCTCAATCATCTTGTCCGAACTTAATGGTACCAGCTTAATTTTGTCATTGACTACAGCTTCCCGAATAAAATGCTGTCGTACATCGATATGCTTTATCCGCTTATGATAACATTCATTCAAAGTCAGATGTATTGCTTCGTTGTTATCGCAGTAAAGAACGCTACCAATGATAGGATTAAAATTGTAATGGAGTTTGGCCAATTTAATAATATGAACCAAGCAGTAGATACATTTGTAAATTGTAGCACCGAAACTGGTCAATCACACTCTGTTAAGTACGTTAACAGGAATAACAATAATTGGAATAGCTACCAGACCAGTTGAAATCATGGTAGGGGCCGTGGACGCGGTCAAAGCCGTACATTTTACCGAGGCCAGCGTGGAAGATTCCAGAACAGTGGCCGATACCGTGGTAATACTCTTGGTAACCAGGCCAGTGTAAGATACAAAAACAACAGTCAAGGTTCGGAAAACCCCAACAGACCCCTATATACTCAAGACAATCAATAAGCTCTACAAATACTTGCTCTAAATCTTAACCTCAGTAGCTTTATAACATCAAGATTAAGTTTCAATAATAAATTTTCAACATTCCTTGTTTACACGGGCGCTATTTTTCTAATGAAAGAGACAAGTATTACAAATATTTAATATTTTCATTGATAAAAGGAGCACTAGAAAAATAAGTGGTATAGGCCAGGGATTAATTAACACAGTGGGTGTAGTGAAATCAGACCTACAAGATCGAAAACATACTAATACATTTAAATCTACAAGCTGAAAAAAAGGATTTTCCTATACCCTGTGATGGTATACTTGGTCTAGACTTTATTAAAAGGTACAATAGTGAGATTATCAATGTAGTCAAGACTGGTTAATCTTACGCCCAAACAACTTTCCGGAAAAGGTTGCGATACCCATCAATACTACTTCATGACCAAACACATTTATAGTACCCGCTAGATCTGAAGTTATTTAAGTTATATCTGTCAACCGCAAAAAAGATGCTTTTGATTCCAAGACAAGAACTTCAAACTGGAGTTTATGTAGCAAATCCGAATTGACGAATCTATGCAGTGAGTTTAATAATGTCTCCCTTAGAAACAAACAATTTCGTGTCCTATACACAAAAGCTCCGATTGAAGGACGATTCTACGGTTTACATTCAATCCGAAAATAAAAACATAAAATCTGTCGGATTACAAGGTTTTTGGAAATAAAATATCATTAGCAGCACATAAAGAAAATGTTCTTGAATGCTATCTAAACCCACTTCTTAAATCTGAATTGACGAATCTATGCAGTGAGCTTAATGATGTCTTCACAAAAAGAAGAAATAATTAGACAGGTTGATAAATTAGTGGAAGATATAATTCATGAACCATCAATTTCTGAATATAACAGTCCGGTCTTATTGGTCCCCAAGAAAGCAGTACCAGGAAAAACTGAAAAGCGGTGGAGATTTGTAGTTGACTGCAGGCAAGAGCGTTTTTTGTACAGGCACGATTTACTCGTATTAGGATCCTCAGTAAGACATATGTTAAACAACCTCAAAGACGTTTTTTCCATTTATCGTAAATACGTCTTGTAAATATGTCATGAAGTGACATATTTAGGACACAAGTTTACCGATAAAGGCATACTTCTAGATGATAGTAAATACAATGTAATTTTAAATCATCCAGCTCCTCAAACTGCTGATCAAGCGAAAAGGTATATTGCTTTTTGAAACTATTATCGACGTTTTATTCCAAATTTTTGCCGAACATTCACGTCATCTGTTAAAAATTTGTCGAAAGTACGTCCCAACACAAATGAGTGTGAAAACGCATTCCAATACCTCAAAAATGCTTGCTAAGTCCGAATATTTTGCAATATCCCAACATTCAATAACCATTTTGTATAACCACAGATGCTAGTAAACATGCTTGTGGTGCTGTACTAACTTCCTATTGCGTATGCTTCAAGAGCATTCACGAAAGGCGAATGAAATAAGTCATTTATAGAACAAGAGTTAGCAGCTATTCATTGGGCTATAACTGATTTCAAACCATACATATATATGTAGCAAGAAATGTTCGGTAAGAAGCGATATTAACCACTTACTTATCTCTTCTCAATGAAAAACTCATCTTCAAAACTGACATGCATGAGGTTAGACTTTGAGGAATATGACTTTGTAGTCGAGTATATTAGGGGAATAGCTCTAAAATAACACAAATTCCTAACCACTCTATGAATCTTTTGAAAGTTACTACAAGGCAACGAACAAAGAGGGGTGAATTAAATCAAAGTGCAACCAAAAGAAAACTTAGAAAGTCTCAGTCTGAACATTTTAAAATACATGAACCACTAAATATAAAAGAAATAAGAAAGAGAAAATAAAAACAAAACTTTTGAAGAGGTTCTGAAATTGCTTAGTGTGATTCATAAAGTGCCTACAGCATATCATCACCAATCGTTAATATATCTGATCAACCGTACATTACATAAATTTGATTGCGTTAATTCAAATAAAATTTAGCCTCTTTATAACATAGAAGCGTATGACGAAGAGTTAAAATATCGTCTTCAATATGCAAACCACAGAGCAAGTGACTTTGTCAAGAAAATCAAGGTTTCTAGAAAATCTATATACGATCCATATGCTAAACCACTAACTATTCTACCTTAAGGCGAAGTATAGAACCTAGACCTTAGATCCAATTTTTAAAGGTCCATATGTATTAAAAGAGATAAAATTGCCGAATTGTATACTTATTGATAAGAATGTTTCTTATATCCGATAGTGGGATACTTATGCATAAGGAAAAAATAAGAAAAACTGCATAATTGTCAGATATAGAACTTCATTATTCTTAGATCATAGAACTACATAATTGTTAGATTATAATCTATCAATTGTTAGATTATACAATAAAACTCCATAATTTTTAGAATATAGAACTTCATAATTCTTAAATCAAAGAACTACACAATTGTAACATTATAAAACTCCATTAGAATATAGAACTTCATAATTCTGAGATAATATAACTACATAATTTTTAGACTACAACTCCATAATTGTTAGAATATAGAACTTCATAGTTCTTAGATCATAGAACTACATAATTGTTAGATTATACGATATCAATTAAGGTTATAAAACTCCATAATTGTTAGAATGTAAAATTTCTTAGATCATAGAACTACATAATTCTTAGATCATAGAACTACATAATTGTTAGATTATACGATATCAATTGTTAGTTTATAAAACTCCATAATTGTTAGAATGTAAAATTTCTTAGATCATAGAACTACATAATTCTTAGATCATTGAACTACATAATTCTATGATCATAGAACTACATAATTGTTAGGTTATAAAACTCCATAATTGTTAGAATATAGAAATTCATAATTCTTAGATCTTCATAATTCTGAGATCATAGAACTACAAAATTATTAGATTATACAACTCTATAATTTTTAGAATATAGAACTTCATAATTCTTAGATCGTAGAACTACATAATTGTTAGGTTATAAAACTCCATAATTGTTAGAATATAGAAATTCATAATTCTTAGATCATAGAAATACATAATTGTAAGATTATAATATATCAATTCTCAGATTATAAAACTCCATAATTATAGAATATAGAAGTTCATAATTCTTAGATCATAGAACTACATAATTCTTAGATTATACGATATCAATTGTTGGTTTATAAAACTCCATAATTGTTAGAATGTAAAATTTCTTAGATCATAGAACTACATAATTCTTAGATCATTGAACTACATAATTCTATGATCATAGAACTACATAATTGTTAGGTTATAAAACTCCATAATTGTTAGAATATAGAAATTCAAAATTCTTCGATCTTCATAATTCTGAGATCATAGAACTACAAAATTATTAGATTATACAACTCCATAATTTTTAGAATATAGAACTTCATAATTCTTAGATCGTAGAACTACATAATTGCTAGGTTATAAAACTCCATAATTGTTAGAATATGGAAATTCATAATTCTTAGATCATAGAAATACATAATTGTAAGATTATAATATATCAATTCTCAGTTTATAAAACTCCATAATTATAGAATATAGAACTTCATAATTTTTAGATCATAGAACTACATAATTGTTAGATAATAAAACTCCATAATTGTTAGTTTATAAAACTCCATAATTGTTAGAATGTAGAACTTCATAGTTCTTAGATCATAGAACTACATAATTGTTAGATTATAAAAGTAAATAATTGTATAATATAGAATTTCATAATTCTTAAATCATAGAACTATTTACATAATTGTTAGATTATAATATGCCACAAAATTCCACAATTCATAACAATAAAAACGTCTGAAAGCCGATGCGATGTTCTCTAAGCATATGATTTACTAAATCATACTTTCACAATGAGAAGATTTGACACGTCTGATAACAAGTTCCAGACGTAATCTGATTCGCACTGTTTGAATGCTTGGGAACCAACAATATCGATAACTCCCAAGAATTCGGCAGTATGCACTCACTTAGAAAATTATGCTTGCCTTGCATTTCAGCTAGGCAAAGAATATGCGACAGACTGCAGTCCGCAATCAGACTTCAAACGAATGGTTCCATGGTTTTAATTAATTCATATTACAGCAGCACCTACAGAAAAATCGGAGGCATCCGTGAAAAGCACTAAGGGTTGCATCAATTAAATCTTGCCTGCAATCTGAAAGCCCTCGTGGCTGAATCATCCCACTGAATAAGTTTCTGCATCACCATTTGATTTTTAACAGTCTGAGTTGTAGACGTTTTGTAGAATTTAATAGCATCGAGAAAAAGTCCTGGAACGTTTGACACATTTCTCAAGCCAAAAGTCATATATATTTAAATTCAAACAGACTAAACTGCTCCGTAATGGCTGACTTGGTCTGAGTTCATCTAGTATTGATGCGAACTTATCATTTGTATTGAAAGTGTCAATTAAATCTTTAACTGATCTAGATGGATCCCCCGAAGATTCCAGCTGTGTCGTGCGGTCAATGACTTTCTCTCTGCGAATGTCGATTAAAAGATCAAACTGCTTCTTTGAACTGTTAGTGTGAAAAATTGTATTACAATTAGCCTAAAACGGATTTGAATAAAAGGCAAACTTAAATTTTCCTGCCTATTTACTCATGAACAGGGTGTGTAAGGCTGTCCATGCGAAAAACATTCATTACCTAAATCTGATGAGCCTTATTAATAGTCATAGCAAAATACAATTTCATTGGAAACTGCAGCCTTTTAAAAAGAAATGGGTAGTTCGAAGATATAATTACAATAGGTCTTAAGGCTTTGCCAGAAACCTGGTTCCATTGCAAAGCTTTAGAGGACTTCTATTTTAAAAAACGTATCCATCCATACCCACAGAATGAACACGCATAAACACGAACGCCGCTTGGGCACCGATAGTGGCAATGGTATCCACTCATCGTATTCGTGGCCATTACCGAGTTTCTTCAAGATTTTGAAGTTAAACCGCAGGCAATAAGAACAATGAGGAAAACTTTTGGAGATAACCAGTCGGCCACCCTACGGTTGCCTGTAGACATTGATAATAGATTACTTACCGCCGGAAAACTACGCGTTGGTTGGATCTATTGCAGGATCAGAGAAAAAATCTCGCCACAGAAATGCTTTAGATGCCTCGGGTTTGGCCATATGGCAAGGACGTGCAAAAGCCCAACCGATCGATCGAATGCATGCCTCGGATGCGGAGAAAACGGACATAAATTGAAGGATTGCAAGGAAAAACGAAAATGCTTGCACTGCACTGCAAACGGAGCACTGCAACTCGGTACATATAGCCGGTAGTGTTAGGTGCCCAGAGTATAAAAAAGCCATCGATTACAAGGTAAAACATGCCAAGTATTATACCCGGTGACTTTAACGCATGGGCAATAGAATGGGGAAGCGTGTTAACAAATAAAAGAGGAACCATTCCACATTAAGCATTCTCCAGTTTTGACGTTGCCGTAGCTAATGTGGGTAATGCGAACACGTTTAGTAGAGCGGGTGCGAGCTCGATTGTTGATATTACGTTCGATAATAGTAGTTTACTCAGACATACGACTTGGCGTGTCGGCAATCACTACACCCACAGTGATCATAATGCAATTTTATATAGTCTTACCAGCATAACGAAATGGAACGTGAACACGTTCGACGAGGAGCTCTTAGAGTACGCAATCACTGAAGCTATAGTTGAAGGGAGAACAGCCAACGAGATCGTACGGCAAGTGCCGCGACAACTGCACGCTGCCTGCGATATATCAATGGCTCGAACGGGGACACAAAACCGCCACCGTTCAACGTATTGGTGGAACGACCACATTAAGGAACTTCGATCAGCCTGTCTTAAGGCACGAAGAAAATACCAACGGTCTAACGCGATACGGATAGACATCTGATATTAATTGCTTCGTATACAGAAGCACGCAACTGAAATAAAATATATGGGATAAAGCGTACAAAATTATAATCACTCTTGGAGTAACTCTTGAAAGTGATAGACGTGTTTCTTTTTTAAGTGCGTTCAAGTCCCAAGGTCTTAATAAAAGTGCCTTCCCAAAAATTTATTCAGACAGTAAAGGATATCAAACAACAGGGTTTGTAAATTTTTAATTTTCAAACAGTATACATATAGAAATATATATTATATAATACCTGTCTGCTAATAAATAAAAACAAAACAAAAAAAAATAAAAAATGGTACGTTGTGGAAACTGCGAGGATGACATCTCTAGCGAGAGTGATTGTGTCAAGTGCTCCGCATGCGCAAGGAAACTCCACTTTGGCTGCACCACCATCACAGCCAGAACCTTCAGGGGGATGTCGACCGAGCAGAAGAAATCCTGGAAGTGCCAATACTGTCGTGCTCGTCCCGCGACACCGAATGAGGACCGACAGCCCGATGCGCAAGAGCTCAGGGCACCTAAAGAGTCCATCAGCGCTGATGTCAAAAAGGACATCAAAGAAATTAAAGAAACGCTGAATGAGTATTTGAGATGTGTAGATTTCTTGTCCAAGGGATATGCCGACGTGAAAGAGACAATACGGAAAAATAATGAGCTCTTACATGCTCTGACGGGACAGATCAACGATCTAAAAACACAATGTCAACAGAAAGACTAGATTATTACAGGCATGCAAAAACAAATACACAAATTGGAACAAGAGACAATCAAGAACAACATAGAAATCTCAAACATTCCTTGCAATAAAGATGAAAACTTGCTGGACCTGGTGAAAGATATTGCTGCTGCGGTAGGTTCTGAAATCAAAGAAACTGACGTTGAAAGTGTATATCGTATTAACACACGACAAACCTTAGAAGCACCGAAGTTAGTGATATCTTTTACTAATTCCACCTGAAAGCAAAAGATCTTGAAATCTGCCAAATCACGAGGTCCGTTAAAAGCTATAAATGTTGTAAAAAGTATCAATATGCCCAAAATTACAGAAAGTAGGAAAACTGAACTATTAAACAGCAAAATATATATGAATAGCCAATTAACGGCGACAAACAAAAAACTTTTATGGCAAACGAAAACAAAGGCCAGAACTGCCGGTTGGAAATATGTATGGGTTACTGACTGTAAAATACTGGCACGCAAAGACGAAGGAGCAACAGTACTACGAATTACTGATCTTGAAGATGTAAACAAAATTATATAAAACACATATATTTCACATGTCAAATACGGTAACAAACATCAGAACGACAAAATGTTTGACAATAATAAAAATGACAGCAATGAAAGTGAAAATGGGTGTGTTCAAATGTCAAGTGTGAATTATAGGGTATATGATATGTTTACCGGCATAAATATAAATGAAGTGGAAAATTTGGATTGTCTGTGTTTGTACATGAATATTAGATCGTTAAGAAAACATTGGAATAATTTTGTATGTAGCATAAATAATATAATTAAATGTATTAAAATAATCATACTGGTGGAAACAAACATCTACGATGAAGAAAATTCAGTACATCAACTAGACGGTTTTAATTCGGAATTTCTAAATAGACCTTATAGAAGTGGTGGTGGAATTGCTGTGTTTGTGAGAAAAGACATTCGTTATGAAAGAACCGTCTACAGAACTGTGAATTATGAAAACCTACAGATACAAGCAAAAGTAACCAACAAAGAATTTACATTTCTGGCGATTTACAGACCACCAAGATTATCGGCATATAATTTCATAGAAGAATTAGAAAACCATCTAAATTTGGTTATCAATAACCAAAATTTAGTTTTAATGGGAGACATGAATATAGATGTTAACAAGGACCAAGATATTGATGCAGCAAGATACCTTGAAATGATAAGGCCTCCAGAATATTGTTGAATCAAACACCAGAGTGGACTTAAACAGAGGCTCCAGTACAACAATCGACCATTGCTTGGTACGTTGTGAGCTGAAAACAATATATGCAGCTACTGTAGAATCAAATATATCGGATCACTACACGCTAATGTTTAGAACACCCAAAGATTCAAAAGCACAGAGCAAAACAACGACAAAATCAGTGCTAAGCGAGAGCAGAGTACGTGAACAATTGTCGGAAGTTAACTGGAGCCTTCTGAATAATGAAACTAATGTTGATGATATGTATGATAAGTTAGCAGATATATTCAATGGTGTGTACGAAAACTCTTATGTAAATATTAAAGCTAAGGAAAGAGGAAAACCAAATCCATGGATAACAGCGGAAATTCTACATCTGTGTAAGACAAGAGATAAGCTGTACAATAAATGGAAAAGTAACAGACAGTGCCAAAGTTACGAAAATCAGTACAAATATTTCCGAAATTATGTAAATAAAAGGATTAAAACTATAAAATCGGAGTATTACAAAAACAAATTTGCAGAGTATAGAAAGGATGCAAAGAGTACCTGGCGACTTAAAAAACAATTTACTTGGAAAAGCCACCAACAGCATCGATGAAACTATCAGCAGAAATTTCTCATCGGCTTGCAATGCAACAGACATAGCCAACAAATTTGCTTCACAATTCACGGATGAAATAAAATCGATTGTTCAGAAATGCAACATAAAAACATATAGTGGTAGAGAATCGAGTGCAACCCAATCAATGTTCCTTGGAAACGTATCCGAAACCGAAATAGCTAACATTTTGAACAAGATGAACGCAAATAAGTCTCCCGGCGTAGATAATATCAGGGCTAAGGACTTGAAACACAACTCGAGTGTCTTAGCACCCACAGTCACGCAATTGGTGACTAAGTCTTTGGAGGAAAGTCTATTTCCAAAGAAACTTAAAACAGCCATTGTACGACCTATCTATAAGTCCGGGACAAAATCCGATGTCTCGAACTACCGTCCTATCTCAATACTACCAGCGATTGATAAGGTGTTGGAAGAAGTAATGGCGAGAAGGTTGCAAGATTATATTGCCAAATACCAGATTATAAATAAGAACCAGTATGGTTTCCTCAGAAACCGAAACGTAAATCAACTACTGAGTGAATTTGCCAATTATATAAACAGCAATCTCAATAAGAACTTCCACTCGCTGGTGATCTTTCTAGACTTCAAGAAAGCTTTTGACACACTTTGCCACACCAACATCATCAAAATGCTATAGAAGATAGGAATTCGTGGTCGAACATTGGATTGGTTTGCGAGTTATCTTCGGAATAGAGATTTCAGAGTTAAAATATCGAACAGCTATAGTAATTTGCGAAATGTTGAATTTGGTGTACCTCAAGGGTCGATTTTTAGGACCTCTCCTATTCATCATATATGTAAACGATATGCTGTCTGTGTTGAAAAAGAGCGTCGGTTTTCAATATGCTGATGATACGGCCATAATTGTGAGCCACAAAGATATTAACATTGCCACTCAAACAATGCAATCAGAGTTCGATAATATTCTGCGATGGTGTCACGATAATGGTCTTGTTATAAACTCGAGGAAAACCGAGGTCATGCATATTCGTCCACATCACATAATAAGAACACCAATAAAGATAAAGTTCCATAGTTTCAAGTGCCTGCACAGGTCTCATCAAGCACCTGAGACAGATGACTGCGCAGAATATATTGATGCAGTTAACGTGTATCGATATCTCGGCGTGGAAGTAGACTGCAACTTTAAGTGGGACTACCACATAAGGTACTTATGCAGGCGACATATGCTCTATACCACCTGAGCAACCACACGTCGTTTGAAGTACTGAAGCAAGTATACTACTCTCTAGTGGAGTCGATACTTCAGTACGGAATAACGGCGTGGGGTAATGCAGCGCAACATAGAATAATGGAACTTCAAAGGATTCAAAATAGAATATTCAAGATTCTCTGTCGAACCAAGAATTGTACTTGTTATGTCGAAAACATGTGTAATCTAAGCGAGAACTTAAATATATAGGTAAAAAAACTTTTTCTTTTCAATGTAATCAACGAGACGTACAACGACACACGATTCAAACATCCGATCGACCATTGTGTCAACACCAGACAAAGGGCAAATGGACTCTTGAAGATCCCTAGGATCCACAACTCATATGGAAGACGACAACTTTCCTTTGTGGTTCCAACCATATACAATCAACTTCCTCGCTCTCTATGGAATATCCAACCGATACACACACGAAAACAACAAATAAAAAACTATGTCTTATTAAATAATGTTAATCTTTAAAATTGTATAATGAATCAGTTTGTGTTCCCAAAACTAATAAGAATTACTCACAACTAAATGTAAATGCCTTTTGAATAATCTTCTGCAGAAAAGCCTCTAGGCTTCGCAGATTTCATATTGTCATGTTATGTAATTTTCGTTTAAATGTTTTAAATAATCTCCGAATGCTAACCGATATCTTACATGGACTCTACTCTCCCGCTTCAAGGTTCCATCGAGCATTGAAGAGATAACTCCATGGAGACGTTGGGAGGCATAGAAGATAATGAATTTTATTTTTTAAATTGTAAATATCTTTGTGACGACAATAAATAATCAATCAATCAATCCAGCTCAAGACGCCTCAGAGATCGGCGCCAACTTGCCCGATATTACTCCGCAGAATTGTAGAAACTCTGTTCCCCTTTCAACATGACGGAGTTCTACTAAGCGATACGTGAAAACATTCCTGCCATAACAACTCATGAACTCACCTCGGTAATTGAGAGGGTACAGGCTCCTGGTCTAAACGGCATACCAAATCGGGCTTTAAAAATAGCGGTGAAAGCCCGCCTAGACATTTTCGTTAGCATGTTAAGCGATGCTTAAGCGAGGTTATATTTGCGGAGCAATGGAAATACCAACGGAAATACCAACGGTTGGTATTATTACCGAAAGGCAATAAACCGCAGGGGGAGCCCTCATATTATCGGCCCCTCTGTATGCTCGGCACTATGAGCAAAATATTGGAGCGAATTATATGCAATAGACTACAGCCTATCATTGAACCGTTCGACCGATCGACAATCGACGTAAAGAAAGTCGTAATAAGTAAAGCCCAACAATGCCCAATCAGCCGTAGAAGGTAGACGATGGCAAGGAGGCAGTAAACAATACTGCAAACAATACTGGTTACACTTGACGTGAAAAATGCGTTTACCTCTGCAAACTGGGCGCGTACTTTATGCCTCGAAAGTTTAAATGTAACAAAGTACATATTAAGATTGATCAGGAGCTACTTTTGTGATAGGTTGCTCCTTCACGACTCCGACGACAGGACGAAATTGTATAAAATTACATGGGTCCCAAGGATCAGTGTTAGGTCCTTTACTGTGGAACGTGATGTATGACGACATTCTACGGCTCCCAGTCCCCAGGAAAGTCACCATTGTAGGCTTCGCGGACGATATTGCTGTTGTTTTTGTCGTGGCGAAACGGCTTGAAGAAATCGAGCTGTATTGCAACGAAGCAATATCACTGATAAAGAACTGGCTACGCGATATGAGTTTAGATCTCGCGGATCATAAAACGGAATCCGTGCCTACAGCATATTGGTGATGATATGCCTACAGCATATCATCACCAATCGTTAATATATCTGATCAACCGTACATTACATAAATTTGATTGCGTTAATTCAAATAAAATTTAGCCTCTTTATAACATAGAAGCGTATGACGAAGAGTTAAAATATCGTCTTCAATATGCAAACCACAGAGCAAGTGACTTTGTCAAGAAAATCAAGGTTTCTAGAAAATCTATATACGATCCATATGCTAAACCACTAACTATTCTACCTTAAGGCGAAGTATAGAACCTAGACCTTAGATCCAATTTTTAAAGGTCCATATGTATTAAAAGAGATAAAATTGCCGAATTGTATACTTATTGATAAGAATGTTTCTTATATCCGATAGTGGGATACTTATGCATAAGGAAAAAATAAGAAAAACTGCATAATTGTCAGATATAGAACTTCATTATTCTTAGATCATAGAACTACATAATTGTTAGATTATAATCTATCAATTGTTAGATTATACAATAAAACTCCATAATTTTTAGAATATAGAACTTCATAATTCTTAGATCAAAGAACTACACAATTGTAACATTATAAAACTCCATTAGAATATAGAACTTCATAATTCTGAGATAATATAACTACATAATTTTTAGACTACAACTAAATAATTGTTAGAATATAGAACTTCATAGTTCTTAGATCATAGAACTACATAATTGTTAGATTATACGATATCAATTAAGGTTATAAAACTCCATAATTGTTAGAATGTAAAATTTCTTAGATCATAGAACTACATAATTCTTAGATCATAGAACTACATAATTGTTAGATTATACGATATCAATTGTTAGTTTATAAAACTCCATAATTGTTAGAATGTAAAATTTCTTAGATCATAGAACTACATAATTCTTAGATCATTGAACTACATAATTCTATGATCATAGAACTACATAATTGTTAGGTTATAAAACTCCATAATTGTTAGAATATAGAAATTCATAATTCTTAGATCTTCATAATTCTGAGATCATAGAACTACAAAATTATTAGATTATACAACTCTATAATTTTTAGAATATAGAACTTCATAATTCTTAGATCGTAGAACTACATAATTGTTAGGTTATAAAACTCCATAATTGTTAGAATATAGAAATTCATAATTCTTAGATCATAGAAATACATAATTGTAAGATTATAATATATCAATTCTCAGATTATAAAACTCCATAATTATAGAATATAGAAGTTCATAATTCTTAGATCATAGAACTACATAATTCTTAGATTATACGATATCAATTGTTGGTTTATAAAACTCCATAATTGTTAGAATGTAAAATTTCTTAGATCATAGAACTACATAATTCTTAGATCATTGAACTACATAATTCTATGATCATAGAACTACATAATTGTTAGGTTATAAAACTCCATAATTGTTAGAATATAGAAATTCAAAATTCTTCGATCTTCATAATTCTGAGATCATAGAACTACAAAATTATTAGATTATACAACTCCATAATTTTTAGAATATAGAACTTCATAATTCTTAGATCGTAGAACTACATAATTGCTAGGTTATAAAACTCCATAATTGTTAGAATATGGAAATTCATAATTCTTAGATCATAGAAATACATAATTGTAAGATTATAATATATCAATTCTCAGTTTATAAAACTCCATAATTATAGAATATAGAACTTCATAATTTTTAGATCATAGAACTACATAATTGTTAGATTATAAAACTCCATAATTGTTAGTTTATAAAACTCCATAATTGTTAGAATGTAGAACTTCATAGTTCTTAGATCATAGAACTACATAATTGTTAGATTATAAAAGTAAATAATTGTATAATATAGAATTTCATAATTCTTAAATCATAGAACTATTTACATAATTGTTAGATTATAATATGCCACAAAATTCCACAATTCATAACAATAAAAACGTCTGAAAGCCGATGCGATGTTCTCTAAGCATATGATTTACTAAATCATACTTTCACAATGAGAAGATTTGACACGTCTGATAACAAGTTCCAGACGTAATCTGATTCGCACTGTTTGAATGCTTGGGAACCAACAATATCGAAAACTCCCAAGAATTCGGCAGTATGCACTCACTTAGAAAATTATGCTTGCCTTGCATTTCAGCTAGGCAAAGAATATGCGACAGACTGCAGTCCGCAATCAGACTTCAAACGAATGGTTCCATGGTTTTAATTAATTCATATTACAGCAGCACCTACAGAAAAATCGGAGGCATCCGTGAAAAGCACTAAGGGTTGCATCAATTAAATCTTGCCTGCAATCTGAAAGCCCTCGTGGCTGAATCATCCCACTGAATAAGTTTCTGCATCACCATTTGATTTTTAACAGTCTGAGTTGTAGACGTTTTGTAGAATTTAATAGCATCGAGAAAAAGTCCTGGAACGTTTGACACATTTCTCAAGCCAAAAGTCATATATATTTAAATTCAAACAGACTAAACTGCTCCGTAATGGCTGACTTGGTCTGAGTTCATCTAGTATTGATGCGAACTTATCATTTGTATTGAAAGTGTCAATTAAATCTTTAACTGATCTAGATGGATCCCCCGAAGATTCCAGCTGTGTCGTGCGGTCAATGACTTTCTCTCTGCGAATGTCGATTAAAAGATCAAACTGCTTCTTTGAACTGTTAGTGTGAAAAATTGTATTACAATTAGCCTAAAACGGATTTGAATAAAAGGCAAACTTAAATTTTCCTGCCTATTTACTCATGAACAGGGTGTGTAAGGCTGTCCATGCGAAAAACATTCATTACCTAAATCTGATGAGCCTTATTAATAGTCATAGCAAAATACAATTTCATTGGAAACTGCAGCCTTTTAAAAAGAAATGGGTAGTTCGAAGATATAATTACAATAGGTCTTAAGGCTTTGCCAGAAACCTGGTTCCATTGCAAAGCTTTAGAGGACTTCTATTTTAAAAAACGTATCCATCCATACCCACAGAATGAACACGCATAAACACGAACGCCGCTTGGGCACCGATAGTGGCAATGGTATCCACTCATCGTATTCGTGGCCATTACCGAGTTTCTTCAAGATTTTGAAGTTAAACCGCAGGCAATAAGAACAATGAGGAAAACTTTTGGAGATAACCAGTCGGCCACCCTACGGTTGCCTGTAGACATTGATAATAGATTACTTACCGCCGGAAAACTACGCGTTGGTTGGATCTATTGCAGGATCAGAGAAAAAATCTCGCCACAGAAATGCTTTAGATGCCTCGGGTTTGGCCATATGGCAAGGACGTGCAAAAGCCCAACCGATCGATCGAATGCATGCCTCGGATGCGGAGAAAACGGACATAAATTGAAGGATTGCAAGGAAAAACGAAAATGCTTGCACTGCACTGCAAACGGAGCACTGCAACTCGGTACATATAGCCGGTAGTGTTAGGTGCCCAGAGTATAAAAAAGCCATCGATTACAAGGTAAAACATGCCAAGTATTATACCCGGTGACTTTAACGCATGGGCAATAGAATGGGGAAGCGTGTTAACAAATAAAAGAGGAACCATTCCACATTAAGCATTCTCCAGTTTTGACGTTGCCGTAGCTAATGTGGGTAATGCGAACACGTTTAGTAGAGCGGGTGCGAGCTCGATTGTTGATATTACGTTCGATAATAGTAGTTTACTCAGACATACGACTTGGCGTGTCGGCAATCACTACACCCACAGTGATCATAATGCAATTTTATATAGTCTTACCAGCATAACGAAATGGAACGTGAACACGTTCGACGAGGAGCTCTTAGAGTACGCAATCACTGAAGCTATAGTTGAAGGGAGAACAGCCAACGAGATCGTACGGCAAGTGCCGCGACAACTGCACGCTGCCTGCGATATATCAATGGCTCGAACGGGGACACAAAACCGCCACCGTTCAACGTATTGGTGGAACGACCACATTAAGGAACTTCGATCAGCCTGTCTTAAGGCACGAAGAAAATACCAACGGTCTAACGCGATACGGATAGACATCTGATATTAATTGCTTCGTATACAGAAGCACGCAACTGAAATAAAATATATGGGATAAAGCGTACAAAATTATAATCACTCTTGGAGTAACTCTTGAAAGTGATAGACGTGTTTCTTTTTTAAGTGCGTTCAAGTCCCAAGGTCTTAATAAAAGTGCCTTCCCAAAAATTTATTCAGACAGTAAAGGATATCAAACAACAGGGTTTGTAAATTTTTAATTTTCAAACAGTATACATATAGAAATATATATTATATAATACCTGTCTGCTAATAAATAAAAACAAAACAAAAAAAAATAAAAAATGGTACGTTGTGGAAACTGCGAGGATGACATCTCTAGCGAGAGTGATTGTGTCAAGTGCTCCGCATGCGCAAGGAAACTCCACTTTGGCTGCACCACCATCACAGCCAGAACCTTCAGGGGGATGTCGACCGAGCAGAAGAAATCCTGGAAGTGCCAATACTGTCGTGCTCGTCCCGCGACACCGAATGAGGACCGACAGCCCGATGCGCAAGAGCTCAGGGCACCTAAAGAGTCCATCAGCGCTGATGTCAAAAAGGACATCAAAGAAATTAAAGAAACGCTGAATGAGTATTTGAGATGTGTAGATTTCTTGTCCAAGGGATATGCCGACGTGAAAGAGACAATACGGAAAAATAATGAGCTCTTACATGCTCTGACGGGACAGATCAACGATCTAAAAACACAATGTCAACAGAAAGACTAGATTATTACAGGCATGCAAAAACAAATACACAAATTGGAACAAGAGACAATCAAGAACAACATAGAAATCTCAAACATTCCTTGCAATAAAGATGAAAACTTGCTGGACCTGGTGAAAGATATTGCTGCTGCGGTAGGTTCTGAAATCAAAGAAACTGACGTTGAAAGTGTATATCGTATTAACACACGACAAACCTTAGAAGCACCGAAGTTAGTGATATCTTTTACTAATTCCACCTGAAAGCAAAAGATCTTGAAATCTGCCAAATCACGAGGTCCGTTAAAAGCTATAAATGTTGTAAAAAGTATCAATATGCCCAAAATTACAGAAAGTAGGAAAACTGAACTATTAAACAGCAAAATATATATGAATAGCCAATTAACGGCGACAAACAAAAAACTTTTATGGCAAACGAAAACAAAGGCCAGAACTGCCGGTTGGAAATATGTATGGGTTACTGACTGTAAAATACTGGCACGCAAAGACGAAGGAGCAACAGTACTACGAATTACTGATCTTGAAGATGTAAACAAAATTATATAAAACACATATATTTCACATGTCAAATACGGTAACAAACATCAGAACGACAAAATGTTTGACAATAATAAAAATGACAGCAATGAAAGTGAAAATGGGTGTGTTCAAATGTCAAGTGTGAATTATAGGGTATATGATATGTTTACCGGCATAAATATAAATGAAGTGGAAAATTTGGATTGTCTGTGTTTGTACATGAATATTAGATCGTTAAGAAAACATTGGAATAATTTTGTATGTAGCATAAATAATATAATTAAATGTATTAAAATAATCATACTGGTGGAAACAAACATCTACGATGAAGAAAATTCAGTACATCAACTAGACGGTTTTAATTCGGAATTTCTAAATAGACCTTATAGAAGTGGTGGTGGAATTGCTGTGTTTGTGAGAAAAGACATTCGTTATGAAAGAACCGTCTACAGAACTGTGAATTATGAAAACCTACAGATACAAGCAAAAGTAACCAACAAAGAATTTACATTTCTGGCGATTTACAGACCACCAAGATTATCGGCATATAATTTCATAGAAGAATTAGAAAACCATCTAAATTTGGTTATCAATAACCAAAATTTAGTTTTAATGGGAGACATGAATATAGATGTTAACAAGGACCAAGATATTGATGCAGCAAGATACCTTGAAATGATAAGGCCTCCAGAATATTGTTGAATCAAACACCAGAGTGGACTTAAACAGAGGCTCCAGTACAACAATCGACCATTGCTTGGTACGTTGTGAGCTGAAAACAATATATGCAGCTACTGTAGAATCAAATATATCGGATCACTACACGCTAATGTTTAGAACACCCAAAGATTCAAAAGCACAGAGCAAAACAACGACAAAATCAGTGCTAAGCGAGAGCAGAGTACGTGAACAATTGTCGGAAGTTAACTGGAGCCTTCTGAATAATGAAACTAATGTTGATGATATGTATGATAAGTTAGCAGATATATTCAATGGTGTGTACGAAAACTCTTATGTAAATATTAAAGCTAAGGAAAGAGGAAAACCAAACCCATGGATAACAGCGGAAATTCTACATCTGTGTAAGACAGGAGATAAGCTGTACAATAAATGGAAAAGTAACAGACAGTGCCAAAGTTACGAAAATCAGTACAAATATTTCCGAAATTATGTAAATAAAAGGATTAAAACTATAAAATCGGAGTATTACAAAAACAAATTTGCAGAGTATAGAAAGGATGCAAAGAGTACCTGGCGACTTAAAAAACAATTTACTTGGAAAAGCCACCAACAGCATCGATGAAACTATCAGCAGAAATTTCTCATCGGCTTGCAATGCAACAGACATAGCCAACAAATTTGCTTCACAATTCACGGATGAAATAAAATCGATTGTTCAGAAATGCAACATAAAAACATATAGTGGTAGAGAATCGAGTGCAACCCAATCAATGTTCCTTGGAAACGTATCCGAAACCGAAATAGCTAACATTTTGAACAAGATGAACGCAAATAAGTCTCCCGGCGTAGATAATATCAGGGCTAAGGACTTGAAACACAACTCGAGTGTCTTAGCACCCACAGTCACGCAATTGGTGACTAAGTCTTTGGAGGAAAGTCTATTTCCAAAGAAACTTAAAACAGCCATTGTACGACCTATCTATAAGTCCGGGACAAAATCCGATGTCTCGAACTACCGTCCTATCTCAATACTACCAGCGATTGATAAGGTGTTGGAAGAAGTAATGGCGAGAAGGTTGCAAGATTATATTGCCAAATACCAGATTATAAATAAGAACCAGTATGGTTTCCTCAGAAACCGAAACGTAAATCAACTACTGAGTGAATTTGCCAATTATATAAACAGCAATCTCAATAAGAACTTCCACTCGCTGGTGATCTTTCTAGACTTCAAGAAAGCTTTTGACACACTTTGCCACACCAACATCATCAAAATGCTATAGAAGATAGGAATTCGTGGTCGAACATTGGATTGGTTTGCGAGTTATCTTCGGAATAGAGATTTCAGAGTTAAAATATCGAACAGCTATAGTAATTTGCGAAATGTTGAATTTGGTGTACCTCAAGGGTCGATTTTTAGGACCTCTCCTATTCATCATATATGTAAACGATATGCTGTCTGTGTTGAAAAAGAGCGTCGGTTTTCAATATGCTGATGATACGGCCATAATTGTGAGCCACAAAGATATTAACATTGCCACTCAAACAATGCAATCAGAGTTCGATAATATTCTGCGATGGTGTCACGATAATGGTCTTGTTATAAACTCGAGGAAAACCGAGGTCATGCATATTCGTCCACATCACATAATAAGAACACCAATAAAGATAAAGTTCCATAGTTTCAAGTGCCTGCACAGGTCTCATCAAGCACCTGAGACAGATGACTGCGCAGAATATATTGATGCAGTTAACGTGTATCGATATCTCGGCGTGGAAGTAGACTGCAACTTTAAGTGGGACTACCACATAAGGTACTTATGCAGGCGACATATGCTCTATACCACCTGAGCAACCACACGTCGTTTGAAGTACTGAAGCAAGTATACTACTCTCTAGTGGAGTCGATACTTCAGTACGGAATAACGGCGTGGGGTAATGCAGCGCAACATAGAATAATGGAACTTCAAAGGATTCAAAATAGAATATTCAAGATTCTCTGTCGAACCAAGAATTGTACTTGTTATGTCGAAAACATGTGTAATCTAAGCGAGAACTTAAATATATAGGTAAAAAAACTTTTTCTTTTCAATGTAATCAACGAGACGTACAACGACACACGATTCAAACATCCGATCGACCATTGTGTCAACACCAGACAAAGGGCAAATGGACTCTTGAAGATCCCTAGGATCCACAACTCATATGGAAGACGACAACTTTCCTTTGTGGTTCCAACCATATACAATCAACTTCCTCGCTCTCTATGGAATATCCAACCGATACACACACGAAAACAACAAATAAAAAACTATGTCTTATTAAATAATGTTAATCTTTAAAATTGTATAATGAATCAGTTTGTGTTCCCAAAACTAATAAGAATTACTCACAACTAAATGTAAATGCCTTTTGAATAATCTTCTGCAGAAAAGCCTCTAGGCTTCGCAGATTTCATATTGTCATGTTATGTAATTTTCGTTTAAATGTTTTAAATAATCTCCGAATGCTAACCGATATCTTACATGGACTCTACTCTCCCGCTTCAAGGTTCCATCGAGCATTGAAGAGATAACTCCATGGAGACGTTGGGAGGCATAGAAGATAATGAATTTTATTTTTTAAATTGTAAATATCTTTGTGACGACAATAAATAATCAATCAATCAATCCAGCTCAAGACGCCTCAGAGATCGGCGCCAACTTGCCCGATATTACTCCGCAGAATTGTAGAAACTCTGTTCCCCTTTCAACATGACGGAGTTCTACTAAGCGATACGTGAAAACATTCCTGCCATAACAACTCATGAACTCACCTCGGTAATTGAGAGGGTACAGGCTCCTGGTCTAAACGGCATACCAAATCGGGCTTTAAAAATAGCGGTGAAAGCCCGCCTAGACATTTTCGTTAGCATGTTAAGCGATGCTTAAGCGAGGTTATATTTGCGGAGCAATGGAAATACCAACGGAAATACCAACGGTTGGTATTATTACCGAAAGGCAATAAACCGCAGGGGGAGCCCTCATATTATCGGCCCCTCTGTATGCTCGGCACTATGAGCAAAATATTGGAGCGAATTATATGCAATAGACTACAGCCTATCATTGAACCGTTCGACCGATCGACAATCGACGTAAAGAAAGTCGTAATAAGTAAAGCCCAACAATGCCCAATCAGCCGTAGAAGGTAGACGATGGCAAGGAGGCAGTAAACAATACTGCAAACAATACTGGTTACACTTGACGTGAAAAATGCGTTTACCTCTGCAAACTGGGCGCGTACTTTATGCCTCGAAAGTTTAAATGTAACAAAGTACATATTAAGATTGATCAGGAGCTACTTTTGTGATAGGTTGCTCCTTCACGACTCCGACGACAGGACGAAATTGTATAAAATTACATGGGTCCCAAGGATCAGTGTTAGGTCCTTTACTGTGGAACGTGATGTATGACGACATTCTACGGCTCCCAGTCCCCAGGAAAGTCACCATTGTAGGCTTCGCGGACGATATTGCTGTTGTTTTTGTCGTGGCGAAACGGCTTGAAGAAATCGAGCTGTATTGCAACGAAGCAATATCACTGATAAAGAACTGGCTACGCGATATGAGTTTAGATCTCGCGGATCATAAAACGGAATCCGTGCTCGTTACGAGTAGAAGGGTGTTAGCATATGCCTGCGAGAAACCATCGAAAGCGATAGGCGCTCTTTCGAGACTCATGTTGAATATCGGCTGTCCGAAGCAAACAATTAATGCTAGCAGAGTTGTAGCCTCCATACAGCTGTTCGGGGCACAAATTTGGTCTAATGTCGCGAATGAAAGGAATGAAATCTGTGTATACTTTGTGCACTTAAAGTTAGAAGTGCATATCGAATGGTATCCCAAGACGCGATAATGGTATTGTCGTCTATGGTACCAATCGATATTCTAGCCATAGATGTTAGGCGACCGTAAATCAGATGAAGAAACTCGAAAGAAGCCGCAGTGTAGAAACGTAGCAACAACAATGGCACGAGTCTCAAAAAGGGAGATGGACGTACCGACTAATCCCAAGGATTGAAAATTGGGTAAATCGAAAACAGCGCTACCTTATCTTACATTGTTCTTGACTGGTCACGGTTGTTTCCGGGAAAATCTTTACAACCGAAGCTGTGATTCGAGTCCATCATGTTCTCGTTGCCTAAGCGCTGTAGAGAACAAAAGAGCAATATTGCGCCAAGAATTTGGTGAACGGCCAACACCAGAAAATATAGTTAAATATATGTTGAAATCCGAAGAACTTTGGGCTGTATCAGTAGTACGAATAATGTGCGATCTAAGAAATTAAGAACAGTAGCGGAACGCGCATTCAGTAGGAATAGACAGTAGGAATCAGACAGTACCAATGGACGTCGGACCACAGCTGAAATTCCGGGTGGAAAAACTTGAGAAAGAAAAGCACTCTTCCTTCTCACAATCAAAACAATCAACAAATCTGCACAACAAATTAGCTGATCTCAAGAAAACCTGTGATTCTCTTGAGAGAAAGGAGCTTGCAACAGATGCCATTCTCTTTGGAGTTCCGCAACTGGCTGAAGAGAAACTAAAATCAATTTTTTACCATCTCTGCTACACAATCAATCATAAGCCACCAACGTTGGAAGCTGTATTTTTCGCCAAACAACGCGACAATACCACGGATCTCCCAATAATACTCGCGTTTACAGTAGTTAGCTGATTATCGGATGAGAGTAGGCAGCCAGCTCTGCCTTAGTGACGTCGGTTTTGATCTGCAACTAAATATGAATGCGTTCATCTACATAAATGAAAGTCTCACGAAGAGAAATCGCTCTCTCCTCCATCAAGCCATTCAACTGAAGCACCGTAAACGGCTTTTTTCCGTAACAACTACATATGGTTCTGTTGTTGTAAGAGAGCATAAACATGGAAAAATCATAACAATTGACGATGAAGTGACCCTGAATGCCATTGCTGAACGATGTCAAGAAGCAACAAACATCGATGAGGCATCAACTGCAAAAAAAACCAAATTTTTTCTATAAATTTTTGTATACACTTAGTATTCTCTCTTCATTATACTATCTTTCGTACCCAAATACTACCTTTTCTATGTTTACTAATTTCATTATCCGATTATTTTTCTACATTTCGTCTTTAATAATACTGTGCTTTACATTACTTAAGTGTCACTTTTTAATTATCTAGTCTGTTAGCCCTATGTACTGCGAATGATATTCTTTATTATTCTTCTTATATAATATGAAATGCGCCACATGTTGGAAATGATCTCAAGGGGCAACTCCAAGGAATCGCAAACTCTAATCAATATTCTTTACAAACGAAAGAAGGGCGTCAATATTTGTCATCTGCATGTTCAAAGCATTAAAATCAAAATTAATGATTTACGATGTATGTTCGATGATAGCATGGTTGATGTACTTTGTCTTTCAGAAACATGGCTAAAGAAAAGAATGCGTTCCAAGATGTTTGCCTTATTGTTCGGGCAAACAGATGCCGGAAAGGTGATGGAGGTGTCGTTGTTTATATTAAAAAAAGTTACCAATTTCGATTCTCAAAAAATCAGAATCAAATTAACTGGTCGAGTATGTTTGCATTGTTTTAACGGGTGATGGCGGTAATTTACTGGTAGGTTGTGTCTATATGGCACCTGATGTAGCGAATTATGCGCACATCAGAAACGTACAAGAAGAGCTTTCCCTTTTATACGTCCAGATAGTAATTTGTGGTGACTTAAATCTGAATTTTCTTAATTGCGGAAATACAACAGCGAAAGTTGCAATTGAGTCACTTAACCTGACATTTGCAAATTACACCCAACCAACACATTTTGAACCTAACATGCTGCCGTCTCTAATAGACGTTGCGTTGGTCCCCCACCCAAACCTGAAAATTGGAAAATTGCTACGGTCCTGCCTATACCCAATTGCTTCGTCATCTCAGCAAAACCCAATTGCCAATTGCAATTCTTTCATTTTTATTTTTTTTACTATCATATTCTTTTTATATTGTTAATTTTAAGTGGTGGCGGTCATAATAATTTTTTTTTATATATATCTTTTTATAGTTTTTGTTGACTAATATTTTTTATACTTACTTTTGAATTTTATACCTTTTTTATTTTTTTTGTACATTGGTGACAAGATTATATATTTATTTTCTTTTTTTTTAAATTTTACCTTTGTGTTGAATTTTTATATCATTGAGATTTTACTCAGTTTTATTTTTTTTGGTTGGATTTTGGGGTTTCTGAGTTTTTTTCGTCTTGGTGAACTTCTTTTGAAAAATTGTCTTTTCTGTGATTCCTATTCCTGTACTTATCTCTCTACTAATTTCGGCTTTCGTGTAATTTCGTTTTCTGGGTTGCCGGTTTTCACTTGTGTTTCCGTTAAAATTATGGTCATTAGTTTGCGGGATAAGTACACTTTTGGTTTGGCTGTTTTCTTTCGTTTCTTTTCTTTGGGTAATATTGGACCCAGATCGGAAGTCTTCGAGTCGTTTTCTTGGTTTTGGTTTCCCATTGAGTAATGGAAATTAATAGGCTCTCTCAGGAGGAGTTGGTCTATGAGGTCGTGTGTACCGTGTTGAAGGTCGGCACGGTGGAGTTAATGAGGAAGTCGCTGAGGGCCGCAAGGCTAATGGAGCGAAGGGGGTCACTTGAGGCGGTCGAGTACCCCTTCAAGTTTGTGCAGGATCGGGAAGCCGTACAGGGGAAGATTGGAGAAATCGAAGAACTGCTGGAGAATCCCATAGTGCGGGGTTCTTCAGAATTAAAAAAAACGCAGACAAAGATAGAGTGGGCTATGACCCGACTCGATAGGTCGCAACCAGTTTCAGAAAAGGACGCCGAATACAAGAAACAGCTCAAGACCGAGGTGGTGTTCTTGTTGGCAACCCTGGAGGGAGACGAGGCTCTCGACGAAGAGGAGGAGAGGGAAGAAGCTAAGAAGATGGGTGGCGGTCTAGCCCCATCAACGGCGATAGCAGCCACAACGGTGGAGAGTCGGGTGGTCCAGGCAACCGCCGAAAGAGTGGAGAATCTGTCCAAGTGGGGACTGAGTTTCTCCGGGGAGCGATGTGGGTCGGCAGTAAACTCCGTCCTAGAGCGAGTGGAAGAGATACGTGAAGCAAGAGGAGTTAGTGAGGCTTCACTATTTAGGGCCGCCGTAGATCTCTTCAGTGGGAAGGCGCTTCTGTGGTATAGGGCGATAAGGCGTACAGTAGGGTCGTGGTCAGAGTTGGGTAGG
Source organism: Eristalis pertinax (assembly GCA_907269125.1). NCBI lineage: Eukaryota > Metazoa > Arthropoda > Insecta > Diptera > Syrphidae > Eristalis > Eristalis pertinax. The sequence continues at coordinate 81,017,398 of OU026145.1, read as the reverse complement.
GTAGTTTGGGTAGGAAGTTGGAGATGGTACGAGCCAACGTGGAAACGTTCGTTTAGGAGCCGAGGATAGCGGCCGCGTGAATAGAATCCCCACCAGTGGCACGCACGGATGTCACGCCGCCGACGCCGAAGAATACACCACCACCATTTGAGCGCAGGGACAGGCCACCACCGAGAGTGCAGAGTGAGGTACCAGCACGTCGAGAGAGGAGAGAGCTCCCACCAGCGGGACAGTGTTGAGAGGCAGCACCGGCTACACGGAGAGAAGCACCGCCGCAACATATACGGTGTTTTAATTGTAACCGGGAAGGACATTTCTTCAGAACGTGCACGGCGCCGAGGAGATGTTTCGGGTGCGGGCAGCCCGGGGTAATCCTACGCGATTACCGAAGATGCTCGGGAAATGAGCAACGACCTCCTGCGTCAGCAGGGCTGGAGCGTCGGCGAAATTAGGGAGGTTCCCTGCTGGCAACCAGTCGGGGAGAAAGGTTCACTTAGGTTTCACTATGGAAGTGCAGGATGATGATGTACGCCCGTATTTAGGAGTTAGTGTGTATGGTGTTAGGTTGGTAGGGCTTTTAGATTCCGGGTCGTCGCGTACTATCGTCGGTAGGGAAGGATGGAATATATATAGGTTAGGACATAGGTTAGCGCAGGCAAAAACTAGTAGGGTTGTATTAGCAAACGGTGCAGGAGTAGGAGTAGCAGGGACATTAAGCCTACCATTTGAGGTGCTAGGAGAAGCGCTCCTCTTAGACTGCTTGGTCATTCCCTCTCTGCCCCAATCATTGATTTTGGGGGCGGACTTCCTAAGCCTAGCGGGGGTGGTTTTGGATTTGGGCTCCGGCGAATGGAGTTTCCATAAACCCACTGCCTCGGTGTCCGCAATTATGGAAAGAGCTGAATTGAGCAAAGACCAGGAAAGGCAGCTAAGGACCCTCGTAAAGGGTGCATTTCGGAATATGACGGAAGGCATCGGATGCACCAAACCTAATTATTCACTATGACCAACTTCTAGCACCTGCATTCTCACATCACGATATTCTCTTCTTAACAATAGATGCTCTTTCAGCCTAGCGAATGAGGAAACTCATAAGTCCTACCAATATAATGACATAAATCTGGAGTCCTTTTTTAAGGAATGTCGGAGCATGAATTGATGGCGTATATATAGTAAGAATAATACGAGTTCCCAAATCGCATTATTTAACAATATAACAGAATATCTCTTTAACAAGTATGTCCCAGTTAAAATACGAAGAAACGTTAGGAATAGTTTACCATGGTTTACACAAGTGCGTGATCTTATCAAAACACGAAATCTATTGTACTCCAGGTGGAGATTATATGGGTGCATTGCCATCCTACAGAATTTAAAGCCGCTCGCAATGCAGTAACAGCTCATATTCGAAGAAATAAGACCAATCATCACAAAAATTAATTTAGTACTGCCAACTCAAGTTCTGAATTTTGGTGAAAAGTCCAGAGAAAGTTCTCCGAGTTCTCCGAGCCGCCGTCCAAGTCCTAAAAGTAGACCATCAAGAAAAAGAAAACGAAAGCTAAGAATGCCACTAAACCGCGGCAGAAAGAAAAAAAAAAAACATAACATGAACCCCAAAACCATAACAAAAAAAAACCAAAACTATCATACAATACCACAGAACCCAAAATAATAAACCGAACAAATCACATAACTAACCATATATACATACACATGGCATAATACAAACATACACACATAACATGAACAAAAAAATCAGCACCACCTCTGAACGTATGAATGTGGTGGGAGAGAGTGAGGCACCGAGGGAGGCTGCCAGTGCATTGGACGCTGATCGACGGAGCCGGCACACGCACCAGTGGACAAACACTCCATCAGTCGTTCACAGACCTCCAGCAAGAGCAGACGTGTTTCGGCTAAAGTGAAGAGTGATTATTACATGTGCGCAGAATAAAGTAAAATATATAAGAACTCCGTAGCCTAGTGGTAGTGTCATCGCCCGTGACCAGTCGTTCACAGACCGCCACCCAGTGCAGACGTGTTTCGACTTAGTGCGGAAATAGTAAAACATCAAGTGCGGAAACTATCGCCGAAGTAAAATAAGAATCGGTAGCTTCACGGTAGAGTCATCGCCGGTGACTGCGTGGTGCCGGGTTCGAATCCCGTAGAAAAATTTGAAATCCTTTTTTTTTGAATTAACATAAATAAAGACACTAAGTGTGATTCAGTGCGATGAAGCCAGCTGAGCGACCCGAGCTCCGAAAATCGGGTGATGTTGTACCGGTGGCTGGGACATCAGACCACGAGTCAACACATGATGAGGCGAGGAAGAAAAGGAGGAAGAAGCTTCAGCCACAGCCAAACCTGGTGAAGCGCCGTTCCAGCCTTGGATCAGGCGACGCGAAAATTGCGGCAATAGCCGCAAATACAACAGCAGCAGCAACAACAACAACAACTGTAGCCACAACTACAGCAGCAGCAGCCAGAATGCAGCAAAAGATAGTCGACGAGGTGGAATACGAGTCGACAGAAGGCGAGGGGAGATTCTCCTACAGCGGTAGAGAGAACCCCTTCATTGCTCTAACGTCGTCCGAATCCGAGGACGAAGAGGAAGAGGACCGGGAGCAGCTGATAAAGAGCCAGAGGGCGAGGGAGGAGCTGGATGCCCATATCCAAGCCCCATATCCAAGCCCTTCAACACAAACAGCAGCCAAAAGAGCAGCAACAACAAGAACAGTCCCATCAGTTGCCAAAGGGGCAACGGTCAACAGCTGCCAAGACACAACAGCAGCAGCAACAACAACATCAGCCAAAGCAGCAGCAGCAACAACAACAACAACAACAGAAACAGCAGCAGCAGAAGAAGCAGCCGCAGCAGCAGAAGCAGCAACAACAACAACAGCGGAAGCAACAACAGCAGCAGCCAGCCAAAAAGGAGAGATGCCCTCCAATCAACGTCTTCGGACTGGAGACGAAGGACGTCGACACCTTATGTAAGTTGGCCACCAAAGATTCTTATTATATTAAGTATAAGGGTCCATTGCGAGTATCTGTCCATTGCTTATCAATGGCAGACTATCATGTGGTTAAAGACAGGCTAGCGGTGGCGGAGGCCGAGTTTTTTTCTTACACCCCAAAAGGGGAAAAAGTGCAGACCATGCTCCTTAAGGACGTGGATCCTGACACTGATCCGGAGGAGATCCTCGCTAAGCTGCGCCAAGCGCAGAGCGGCGATGTCCAGGTCGTTGGGGTTAAGCCCTTCATCACTGCGGTTTCGAAAAGGGAGAACAGAAAACTTCCGTTCTTCCTAGTCCAGGTCACCCCAGACAGCAAATTAGATAGTCTAAAACGAATACATCGTCTAGGCTCTATTGATGTCAAATGGGATACATTAAAGAAGACAAAACACACACTCCAGTGTGCTCGTTGTCAGAGGTTTGGGCATGCCGCGGCGAATTGCAACATGCAGTCTCGCTGCGTCAAATGCGCAGGAACCCACAATCGAGGGGAATGCCCCTTAGGGACGGAGAAAGTTGAGGATAGGAGCAAACTAAAATGTGTACTCTGTAAGACCAGCGGGCACCCTGCCAACTATCGGGGATGCCCTAAGGTCCAAGAAATCAGAAAAATAATAGAGGCCAAAAGGAAAGGAAAAATGGTAGAAACGAGGCCAGTGCCCCGTGCTCCAGCTACCACTGTTACTCCGGCAGTCTCCTATGCCCAAATGGCATCGGGTAGGCGACCGGTTCAACAGACAGTGCCGAAGGTGGCCCCGGTCCCAGTGGCCAGGCAGCCTGAAGCCGATCTGGATCTGAAGACGGTCCTGCTCTCCATCCAGGGGCAGATCGCTCAGCTTCAAAAGCAGTTCCTTGAGCAAGCAGCGCGAGTAGACCTCATCTACTCGACGCTGTTCGAAGAGCCAAACGCAACATCGGTTTAATGGCTGCGCAGGCAGCCCGTAACCTTAAAATCCTAGCAGTGAATGTGAATTCACTGATCAGGCCTGAACGTAAACTAAACTTCGGTAACTTGTTGCAAATCCATAATCCTGACGTGTTGATGGTTAGCGAAACTAGGCTAAACCAGACGCATACCCTCAGGTACAAGAATTACCATATCATTCGAAGAGACCGAGCCTACCTAGCGGGTGGGGTCGCTCTCTTAATCAAAAAAGGCCTTTGTCATAAGGTCGTGTATAGCGGTGAAGTGCGAAAATTCCAGGCGATAGAAGCGTGTATCGCACGCATCCCCCTTCGGGGTGGTAAGCGGTTATATGTGATCGCGATCTGTGCGTCTGACAAGGCACGTATCAATCCCCATTTCATTTCAGAGCTCGATACTCTATTTACTAGCCTTCGACTGAGCTCGGAAGAGAACTACTATGTCATAGCCGGGGATTTGAACTCGAGGCATATGGATTGGGGCAACGTGGTGCATAACGCCAGGGGGACCTCATTGTATAACTGGTTGGTAGAGCACAATAGTGAGTTCAAGCTAGATTTGCTTGCAACCGATAGGCCATCCTTTCCCAGAAGCGGGTCCTATCTGGATCTGATGCTGATAGACAAACGACTGACTATACTGGACGTGGATAGACGCACACGGAACTGTTTAACTGCGGTTGAGTACGAGAGTGACCACTGCGGACTCTTCGCGGCTATTCAGCTCCCGAACGAGGTGGAAGAACTGGAGAAATATGTCCAGAGGCACCCTTATAATTACAATAAGGTCCGCTGGCCACGTTTCTCCAGGACTTTATCCACAGAACTACGTTCGAGTGGGATCAATCCTCCGACAAACAGAAACATGACGAACGAAGAGGTTGACAGGTACCTCATACAAATGGACGACGTAATAAAACGAACCATGGAGAAAACCATTCCGAAGGTAGTACAAATCGATGACAGCGATGTTTATCGAAATGCTACCATCGATGCACTTCACGTGCACAAAAGTAGACTGCTGTCAAGACTCAAACTCTTGCACAGACGGTTTACAGATCCACAAAACGCGGAAGTCAGGGCACTGAAGTCTGAGATCAAGAACCTCCAACAGTTAATTCGAATAAATTACAGTTTGGCTATAAGCTTGCACTGGGGCAATAAAATCCGGGCTGTACAATCCAACAACCCGGGTATGTTCCCGCAAGTAAATAAAATATTTCGGAGGAAAGATCAAAATGACATTCAGGTCGTTAGACTTCCCAGGACGACACCCAACGAACAATTACTGACTTCAATTGGCATCGATCCAGGTGAGGCAGTGCTAGACAATGACTTCTTCGTGGTTGAAGATCCCCAGGAGAAGGTTAAAGCTATTGGTGCTGTGTTCCAGCGAGTGTATACGGTCAACGAAGTTAGTAGGCCGAATCACGATCTGGAGAACAGAGCCTTGCTAAACCACTTCTATCTCCGCAACGAGATAAGTCAATGGCGATCCGAGAATCCTGGTTTCACCAGGTTCAGTGACGATAATATGGCACATAGTGCCGTCGCCTACGATGTAAATCACATCTTGATTTCCCAAGAAGATCTTCAGGGTATCTTCAACTCGCTGAAAAAGAAAAAGTCAGTGGGAATCGATGGAATACCGAATATTGTGCTTCGCCATCTTCCCCCTGAAGCGGTGCAAATTTACACAACATTGTTCAACAACGCGCTGAGTAATGCACATTACCCGGCGCACTGGAAAACAGCTTTAGTGCAACCGATCCCTAAACGGGACAAAGACAAATCCATCCCGACAAATCTCCGGTCGATCAGTCTTCTTCCCTGCATAAGCAAGGTTTTTGAAAAGATAGTCATAGGAGTTCTGAAACAATGGGCTGATGAAAATAAAATCATACCGGACAACCAGTTCGGATTTAGGGCGGGGCATGAAACCATACATGCCGCGTCAAAGCTGGTATCCGACATTCAATGGAATAAAAGCAAAAATCAGTGCACGGGTGCCTGTCTGATTGACTTGGAGAAGGCGTTCGACACCGTTTGGTTGGAGGGTCTCTTCCTCAAGCTGGTCAGGCTCGGCATAAGTAAACCATTGCTATATACGATCTATGGCATGATAACAGGTAGAAAGTTCGTCGTGAAAAGTAACTGCGTAACTTCTACCACAGTCTTTGACATTAAAAATGGTCTTCAACAAGGGGCTGTTGGTTCGCCGATCTTGTTCTCAATATTCACTGCGGATCTTATAGGTTCCATGCCGCACTTAATTGCGTACGCCGACGATCTAGTAGCGTACAGATCAGGTCCGAAGGTCGAAGTAATAAATATCTTGTTGCAGCGTGACTTCGAAAAAAATCAGCGATTTTGCGACGACTGGAAGTTGATTATCAACTTCCTGAAGTGTGAAACTACCCTTTTCAGGACCCCGTTGTACACGGCACCGCGGGATACGCGCACAAACTGGCGCAAGTTCGGCATAGTTGACCCGCAAGGACGGCCGTTAGCTGTGAAAAGTGTAGTTAGATATCTTGGCATTTGGCTGGATCAATATCTGTATTTTGACAAACATATAGATATTGCTCTGACGAAAGCCAGAAAAGCCTTTGCTGCGGCAAGGAGGTTGTTTTTCAGCAGCCAACTTGATACCAGGGTGAAGGTAATCTGCTACATGGCCCTAGTACGGCCAATTATGGCGTACGGTTGTCCCCTGTGGTTCAACGTGAGTCCTTCCCAGATGGAAAAGATGAGGTTGTTCGAGAGACAGTGTCTTAGGAGCTGTCTCCGTTTGTATCGTACACCCGAGTCCGAGTACAAGAGGTACTATCCTAACGAGGTCCTGTACAACGAGGCAAACCTGAACAGGATAGATAATTTTATTATTAAGCTGATCAGAAGGCACATTGCACGGGCTATGACTTCTTCCAACAGTCTGATCTTCGGGGCTTATTACCCCAATATCATGTACCATGAAAGGGTGCGCCTTAACGGCTTTATTCCTCCCGAAGCATTCCTTTATTTAGACACGATTGGCCTAATACAGGATACAGACGGATGCCCTGTTATCTTCCATGTCGTACGCCGAACAGTGGACAGGCGACTCCAATACGAACCGGATGTCGCTCGCACCCACGAGGATCTTCTTCGGTTCAGTAGAGCGCTCCCCGCTCGTGACAGGAAAGAATCTGCCAAAGAACGGCTATTTTACTGGTGGTTACACCAAAACCAGTCTCCGCCACCGCTGGCTTTTCTAGATGACCAGATAGTTGACCATGGTGGCCAACTTACATAGGTCTAAGGTAGCTAATAAGAAAAAAAAAAAAGAATCCAAAAACATTAAAAAACAAAAAATCCTAAAAAATTAATAAAAAACAAAAAATCCAAAAAAAAATTAATAAAAAACAAAAAACCAAAAAAAAAATGTTATAAGAAAAAAAAAAAAGGTGCTCCACGGCGTATAAAATATATATGTTAGGCATATACATAAAATATACGCCCTGGTGCACGTGTCCGTACTGTTACGGACATAGTTAAGATAGTCTTAAGTTTTATGTTAGGATAAGTTAGTATAAGGTAGTTTAAGTAGTTAAGTAAGTAAGTTTAGTTTAGCCAAGTTTTTTGAAAATTATCTTGGCAAATGAAAAATATTATGAAAAGATTGTCTTAAAGACTAAAAAAAAAAAAAACATAGATTAAGCCGAAAGGCACATTTTTTAACGTAGATTAGATTAGCTTAGAGTACCCGCATAGGGTCAGTAGGTTAGTATTAAGAACATTTGTAAATTCTTAAGTTAGTTAAGCTAGTTTTAAGTACTTTTGTCTAGCAAGTAAGTCCACATATATTAAAAAATGAAATAAAATTACATGAAAAAAAAAAAAAAAAAATGATCACCGGTGACTTCGTGGTGCCGGGTTCGAATCCTGTAGAAAAATTGCAATCCTTTTTTTTTAAATTAAACAAATAAAGACACTAAAGTGTGAGTCAGTGCAATGGAGACAGCTGAGCGACCCGAGCTCCGAAAATCGGGTGATGTTGTACCGGTGGCTGGGACATCAGACCACCAGTCAACACATGATGAGGCGAGGAAAAAAAGGAGGAAGAAGCTTCAGCCACAGCCAAACCTGGTGAAGCGCCGTTCCAGCCTTGGATCAGGCGACGCGAAAATTGCGGCAATAGCCGCAAATACAACAGCAGCAGCAACAACAACAACAACTGTAGCCACAACTACAGCAGCAGCAGCCAGAATGCAGCAAAAGATAGTCGACGAGGTGGAATACGAGTCGACAGAAGGCGAGGGGAGATTCTCCTACAGCGGTAGAGAGAACCCCTTCATTGCTCTAACGTCGTCCGAATCCGAGGACGAAGAGGAAGAAGACCGGGAGCAGCTAAAAAAGAGCCAGAGGGAGAGGGAGGAGCTGGATGCCCACATTCAAGCCCTCCAAATCAAGTTAAGGGCCAGGAGAGCGGCCAAAGAGGCTGCACAACTAAAACAGCAGCCAAAAGGGCAGCAACAACAAGAACAGTCCCATCAGTTGCCAAAGGGGCAACGGCCAACAGCTGCCAAGACACAACAGCAGCAGCAACAACAACATCAGCCAAAGCAGCAGCAGCAACAACAACAACAACAACAGAAACAGCAGCAGCAGAAGAAGCAGCCGCAGCAGCAGAAGCAGCAACAACAACAACAGCGGAAGCAACAACAGCAGCAGCCAGCCAAAAAGGAGAGATGCCCTCCAATCAACGTCTTCGGACTGGAGACGAAGGACGTCGACACCTTATGTAAGTTGGCCACCAAAGATTCTTATTATATTAAGTATAAGGGTCCATTGCGAGTATCTGTCCATTGCTTATCAATGGCAGACTATCATGTGGTTAAAGACAGGCTAGCGGTGGCGGAGGCCGAGTTTTTTTCTTACACCCCAAAAGGGGAAAAAGTGCAGACCATGCTCCTTAAGGACGTGGATCCTGACACTGATCCGGAGGAGATCCTCGCTAAGCTGCGCCAAGCGCAGAGCGGCGATGTCCAGGTCGTTGGGGTTAAGCCCTTCATCACTGCGGTTTCGAAAAGGGAGAACAGAAAACTTCCGTTCTTCCTAGTCCAGGTCACCCCAGACAGCAAATTAGATAGTCTAAAACGAATACATCGTCTAGGCTCTATTGATGTCAAATGGGATACATTAAAGAAGACAAAACACACACTCCAGTGTGCTCGTTGTCAGAGGTTTGGGCATGCCGCGGCGAATTGCAACATGCAGTCTCGCTGCGTCAAATGCGCAGGAACCCACAATCGAGGGGAATGCCCCTTAGGGACGGAGAAAGTTGAGGATAGGAGCAAACTAAAATGTGTACTCTGTAAGACCAGCGGGCACCCTGCCAACTATCGGGGATGCCCTAAGGTCCAAGAAATCAGAAAAATAATAGAGGCCAAAAGGAAAGGAAAAATGGTAGAAACGAGGCCAGTGCCCCGTGCTCCAGCTACCACTGTTACTCCGGCAGTCTCCTATGCCCAAATGGCATCGGGTAGGCGACCGGTTCAACAGACAGTGCCGAAGGTGGCCCCGGTCCCAGTGGCCAGGCAGCCTGAAGCCGATCTGGATCTGAAGACGGTCCTGCTCTCCATCCAGAGGCAGATCGCTCAGCTTCAAAAGCAGTTCCTTGAGCAAGCAGCGCGAGTAGACCTCATCTACTCGACGCTGTTCGAAGAGCCAAACGCAACATCGGTTTAATGGCTGCGCAGGCAGCCCGTAACCTTAAAATCCTAGCAGTGAATGTGAATTCACTGATCAGGCCTGAACGTAAACTAAACTTCGGTAACTTGTTGCAAATCCATAATCCTGACGTGTTGATGGTTAGCGAAACTAGGCTAAACCAGACGCATACCCTCAGGTACAAGAATTACCATATCATTCGAAGAGACCGAGCCTACCTAGCGGGTGGGGTCGCTCTCTTAATCAAAAAAGGCCTTTGTCATAAGGTCGTGTATAGCGGTGAAGTGCGAAAATTCCAGGCGATAGAAGCGTGTATCGCACGCATCCCCCTTCGGGGTGGTAAGCGGTTATATGTGATCGCGATCTATGCGTCTGACAAGGCACGTATCAATCCCCATTTCATTTCAGAGCTCGATACTCTATTTACTAGCCTTCGACTGAGCTCGGAAGAGAACTACTATGTCATAGCCGGGGATTTGAACTCGAGGCATATGGATTGGGGCAACGTGGTGCATAACGCCTGGGGGACCTCATTGTATAACTGGTTGGTAGAGCACAATAGTGAGTTCAAGCTAGATTTGCTTGCAACCGATAGGCCATCCTTTCCCAGAAGCGGGTCCTATCTGGATCTGATGCTGATAGACAAACGACTGACTATACTGGACGTGGATAGACGCACACGGAACTGTTTAACTGCGGTTGAGTACGAGAGTGACCACTGCGGACTCTTCGCGGCTATTCAGCTCCCGAACGAGGTGGAAGAACTGGAGAAATATGTCCAGAGGCACCCTTATAATTACAATAAGGTCCGCTGGCCACGTTTCTCCAGGACTTTATCCACAGAACTACGTTCGAGTGGGATCAATCCTCCGACAAACAGAAACATGACGAACGAAGAGGTTGACAGGTACCTCATACAAATGGACGACGTAATAAAACGAACCATGGAGAAAACCATTCCGAAGGTAGTACAAATCGATGACAGCGATGTTTATCGAAATGCTACCATCGATGCACTTCACGTGCACAAAAGTAGACTGCTGTCAAGACTCAAACTCTTGCACAGACGGTTTACAGATCCACAAAACCCGGAAGTCAGGGCACTGAAGTCTGAGATCAAGAACCTCCAACAGTTAATTCGAATAAATTACAGTTTGGCTATAAGCTTGCACTGGGGCAATAAAATCCGGGCTGTACAATCCAACAACCCGGGTATGTTCCCGCAAGTAAATAAAATATTTCGGAGGAAAGATCAAAATGACATTCAGGTCGTTAGACTTCCCAGGACGACACCCAACGAACAATTACTGACTTCAATTGGCATCGATCCAGGTGAGGCAGTGCTAGACAATGACTTCTTCGTGGTTGAAGATCCCCAGGAGAAGGTTAAAGCTATTGGTGCTGTGTTCCAGCGAGTGTATACGGTCAACGAAGTTAGTAGGCCGAATCACGATCTGGAGAACAGAGCCTTGCTAAACCACTTCTATCTCCGCAACGAGATAAGTCAATGGCGATCCGAGAATCCTGGTTTCACCAGGTTCAGTGACGATAATATGGCACATAGTGCCGTCGCCTACGATGTAAATCACATCTTGATTTCCCAAGAAGATCTTCAGGGTATCTTCAACTCGCTGAAAAAGAAAAAGTCAGTGGGAATCGATGGAATACCGAATATTGTGCTTCGCCATCTTCCCCCTGAAGCGGTCCAAATTTACACAACATTGTTCAACAACGCGCTGAGTAATGCACATCACCCGGCGCATTGGAAAACAGCTGTAGTGCAACCGATCCCTAAACGGGACAAAGACAAATCCATCCCGACAAATCTCCGGTCGATCAGTCTTCTTCCCTGCATAAGCAAGGTTTTTGAAAAGATAGTCATAAGAGTTCTGAAACAATGGGCTGATGAATATAAAATAATACCGGACAACCAGTTCGGATTTAGGGCGGGGCATGATACCATACATGCCGCGTCAAAGCTGGTATCCGACATTCAATGGAATAAAAGCAAAAATCAGTGCACGGGTGCCTGCCTGATTGACTTGGAGAACTCGTTCGACACCGTTTGGTTGGAGGGTCTCTTCCTCAAGCTGGTCAGGCTCGGCATAAGTAAACCATTGCTATATACGATCTATGCCATGATAACAGGTAGAAAGTTCGTCGTGAAAAGTAACGGCGTAACTTCTACCACGGTCTTTGACATTAAAAATGGTCTTCAACAAGGGGCTGTTGGTTCGCCGATCTTAATTGCGTACGCCGACGATCTAGTAGCGTACAGATCAGGTCCGAAGGTCGAAGTAATAAATATCTTGTTGCAGCGTGACTTCGAAAAAATTCAGCGATTTTGCGACGACTGGAAGTTGATTATCAACTTCCTGAAGTGTGAATCTACCCTTTTCAGGACCCCGTTGTACACGGCACCGCGGGATACGCGCACAAACTGGCGCAAGTTCGGCATAGTTGACCCGCAAGGACGGCCGTTAGCTGTGAAAAGTGTAGTTAGATATCTTGGCATTTGGCTGGATCAATATCTGTATTTTGACAAACATATAGATATTGCTCTGACGAAAGCCAGAAAAGCCTTTGCTGCGGCAAGGAGGTTGTTTTTCAGCAGCCAACTTGTTACCAGGGTGAAGGTAATCTGCTACATGGCCCTAGTACGGCCAATTATGGCGTACGGTTGTCCCCTGTGGTTCAACGTGAGTCCTTCCCAGATGGAAAAGATGAGGTTGTTCGAGAGACAGTGTCTCCGGAGCTGTCTCCGTTTGTATCGCACACCCGAGTCTGAGTACAAGAAGTACTATCCTAACGAGGTCCTGTACAACGAGGCAAACTTGAACAGGATAGAAAATTTTATTATTAAGCTGATCAGAAGGCACATTGCACGGGCTATGACTTCTTCCAACAGTCTGATCTTCGGGGCTTATTACCCCAATATCATGTACCATGAAAGGGTGCGCCTTAACGGCTTTATTCCTCCCGAAGCATTCCTTTATTTAGACACGATTGGCCTAATACAGGATACAGACGGATGCCCTGTTATCTTCCATGTCGTACGCCGAACAGTGGACAGGCGACTCCAATACGAACCGGATGTCGCTCGCACCCACGAGGATCTTCTTCGGTTCAGTAGAGCGATCCCCGCTCGTGACAGGAAAGAGTCTGCCAAAGAACGGCTATTTTACTGGTGGTTACACCAAAACCAGTCTCCGCCACCGCTGGCTTTTCTAGAGGACCAGATAGTTGACCATGGTGGCCAACTTACATAGGTTAAAGGTAGTTATAAGGGAAAAAAAAAAAAAAAAAAAAAAAAAAAAAAAAAAAAAAAAAAAAAAAAACCAAAAAAATTTAAAAAACAAAAAATCCAAAAAAAAAAAAAATAAATAAAAAAACTAATAAGAAAAGAAAAAAAAAAAAGATGCACCATGGCGTATAAAATATATATGTTAGGCATATACATAAAATATACGCCCTGGTGCACGTGTCCGTACTGTTACGGACATAGTTACGATAGGCTTAAGTTTTATGTTACGGTAAGTTATTATAAGGTAGTTTAAGTAGTTAAGTAAGTAAGTCTAGTTAATCCAAGTTTTTAAAAAATTTTCTTGGCAAATAAAAAGAATGTCGTAAAGATTAAACAAAAAAAAAAAAAAAAAATAGATTAAGCCGAAAAGCACGTTTATAACGTAGATTAGATTAGCTTAGAGTACCCGCATAGGGTCAGTAGGTTAGTATTAAGAAAATTTGTGAATTCTTAAGTTAGTTAAGCTAGTTTTAAGTACTTTTGTCTAGCAAGTAAGTCCACATAAATTAAAATTAAATAAAATTACATGAAAACAAAACAACTTACAGCCGCGGACCAGAGGGGGCTGAGTTCGAGACCCAGTGTGGGCGGAGTACTTTTTTTTCCGTTTTTTCCGCCAATATCACAATTACACTGGCAAAGTGAGTGATACAAATCATGGAGGAGAACGGGCAGTCCGCTCGCTTAGAAACGGACGGCGAGAACCAGCAGCCGGTGGCAGTAAAATTACGTTAATGTTATTAGGAGAGACCGGCCCAACTCCAATGGTGGAGGCGGTGTTGCGATCTTCATTAAAAATAACATTAAACACAAAGTAGTGTATAGCAGTGAAGTACGACGGTTTCAGGAGTTGGAGGCCTGCATCGTGTGCATTTCTCTCCGCAGTGGAAAGAAGCCTCCGGCCCCCCTAGTTCCAGAACTACGATATCAGAGCTCGATTCACTCTTTCGATGTCTAAGACTGGACTCGGAGGAGAACTATTTTATTTTGGCCGGGGACTTAAATGCCCGACATGAATATTGGGGAAACATAGTTTCCAATAGTAGAGGGGACCAGCTTTACAGCTGGTATTGCTTGCACAGTGTCGAATATAGACTCGAATTGAAAGCAACAGAGATCTCGTCCTTCCCCAGAAGCGGATCTTATCTGGATCTCCTGCTATTTGACGCAAGACTGCAGCTGACAGACACAAACTCACAAACGGTAAACTGTTTGAACACTTTCGTGTATCTCAGTGACCATTGCGGACTCAGTGCCGAAATCAAGATCCCCAACGATATTGCGGAATTAGGAGAGTTTGTTCAAACGTATCCCTACAATTACAGTAGGACACGCTGGACACGCTTCTCCAGACAAATGACGAGAGCAGTTTCCTCGAATGCGCTCCACATACCGTCCAATAGAAACTTGTCAAACGATTAGATTGACATGTATCTTATACAATTGGACGAGACAATAAAACGAACGATGGACAGTACGATACCACGGTATACACGAACAAATAACGAAAACTTGTACCGCAATGCGACTATTGACGCACTACATCAACGGAAAAGTAGACTCCTTTCAAGATTAAAAACCTTGTACAGACGGTTTACTGACAGACGAGATGAGGAAATTAGGACACTGAAGTCGCTCATCAAAAACATTCAAACATTAATTGTTCAGAACTACAGACTTTCTGTTAACATGCATTGGAACAATAAGATTCGGGCTGTAAGATCCAACAACCCGAGCATGTTCCCGCAAATAAACAAATTCTTTCGCAGTAAGCGTAGCGATCTTCCGTGTCTTAAGCTCCCCAGAACGACGGACAACGAACAAATACTGACTACAGCAGGTATTGATCCGGATAACGCAGTACTCGACGACAACTTCTTCGTGGTCGAAGACCCGCAAGAAAAAATGGAGGTACTAGGCGCGGTCTTTCAGGAAGTGTATAAGGTGAATGGGAGTGTTCGCCCAAACCACGACCTGGAGAACTGCGTACAATCTAGCAACTCGCAACTTCGAGAAGACATGCAACAATGGCGATCTGAGAACTTCGGCTTTGTCGTGTTCAATGAAGATAACATGGCAGATAATGTCATCGCCGACGAAGGGGTTCTTCCCCCGTTCATAGCGAAGACAGAGCTCCAAGCGGTCTTCGAATCACTTAAGAAGAAAAAGTCAGTTGGAATCGACGGTATCTCGAACATTGTACGAAGACATCTCCCCCTAGATGTGGTTAATATGTACACTATCCTGTTTAACAATGCTCTGAATAATGCACATTATCCGGAACATTGGAAAACTGCGATTGTGCAACCCATATCCAAAAGAGGTAAAGATTCTTCGAATCCGTGCAACCTCCGGTCAATTTGTCTCCTGCCGAACATCAGCAAGGTATTTGAGAAGGTGATAAATAGAGCTCTGACCAACTGGACAGAGGACAAACATATTATTCCGGATAACCAATTCGGTTTCAAAGCGGGGCATGACACTATTCATGCCGCGTCGAAACTGGTATCGGATATCCAATGGAACAAGAGCCAGAAACAATGTACGGGTGCCTGCCTGATTGACCTGGAGAAGGCCTTCGACACCGTGTGGTTAGAAGGACTTTTTTACAAGCTCAATGGGCTAGGCATTAGTAAACCACTGCTGTACCTATTGTGTAACATGCTTACTGGTAGAAGGTTCGTCGTCAAGACTGGCAATGTGACCTCTGCACTTATATTTGAAGTAAAAAATGTTGCCGTTAATTCGCCGATCCTGTTCAACATTTTCTTGAGCGATCTGATAAATTCTCTTCCTAACGTAATTGCGTACGCCGACGACTTGATTGTGTACAGATCAGGTAAAAAGATCGAGGACATCAATACTCTCGCGCAGGGTGACTTCGATTCATTCATGAGAAGTTGCGATGACTGGAAGTTGAATATCAACTTTCAGAAGTCGGAAACCATACTGTTCAGGACCCCGTTGTATAAGGCTTCGGCGGATACAAAAAAGAATTGGCGAAAGTTCTCAATTGTTGGGCGTCACGGGCAACCACTGGCGCAAAGGACTGTAGTCAGATACCTGGGGATCTGGCTAGATCATTATCTATATTTTAACAAACATGTAGATGCTGCTCTAGCCCGAGCCCGAGGCGCTTTCGCTCTTACAAAGAGACTGTTTTACAACAGCCAACTCGATGCGAGAGTGAAGGTGATCTGCTACATGGCCCTCATCCGGCCAATGCTCACCTATGGCTGTCCCGTGTGGTTCAACGTGAGTGCAAGCTTGATGGAAAAGATTCGGGTGTTTGAGAGGGCTTGTCTTAGGGCTTGCCTTCGCCTTTACAGAACACCAGAGTCCCAGTACAAAAAATTCTACTCCAATGAGGTTTTATACAACGGGGCGAACCTGATACGAGTGGACAATTTCCTGGTGAAATTGATTCGAGGACATACTGCCAGAGCGATGAACTCGGCCAATAACCTGATCTCTGGGGCTTACTACCCCAATTCCCAGTACCATGAAAGGGTACGTCATAACGGCTTCGTCCCCCCAGAAGCATTCCTCCATTTGGACAAACACGGTCTGATACAAACTGAAAATGCGGTACCGCTCCTCTTCCACATCGCCCGTTCAACTCTGGATGGGCGACTCAACCACGACCGTTCCGTCGCACAACGAGCTGAGGAGGGTCTCCTCCGGTTCAGTACGGCGGTATCAAGGCGAGATGTCCGGGATGTTGCAATGCAACACCGAAAATTCTGGTGGCTGTGCAGTGAGGGAACTCCCTCATCGAACCCTTTAGACCCGGGTTAAAAACGGGCAGTGCATATCGGTCTTTGTCTTGCAGCTGATTAAACGCATTTTATCAGCCGTTATGAATTAAGTTAATAAAAATGAACTAAAAAAAAAAAAAAAAAAAAAAACAGTTGCCTTTTCGCTTGATCAGCAAGCGTATTTGTATTTTAGCATTTATAAAAAGCTTGATTCACTTAACATAATATTACACCTTTTATATAATGTGAACAAGGTTTGTATATGCTTAATAATTAGTGTAGAATTAATTTAAAAAAGACAAAAGTAATAAAAATTATGTATTTAAATTCAGTTATATTTGAAACTATATATTGTATAAAAACTATACAAAAAAAAGTAAAACAGGAAGAAAAAAAAGATAGATGAAAGAGGAAAATACTGAGCTTTAAAGTAAATTTCATTACATTGTTAAAAACATTGGTTTTGAAGGCGTTAGTGTTGCTAGTGCGCTTTAAGGGGTAAACGATTCCAAAGTTGAATCGCATGAATGAAAAAGTGTTGAGGTATTTTCATCTAGGAGCTATTAATTGGTTTCTGGCAAATCTTAATTTTTCGAACAGATAGACTGGTTTTCTTGATGGTCAGTGTTCTGTGCAATGACATCATAGTTCTGAAGTTCATCCACCCTCGCGCAACTATTATAGGCCACCGTTAGTTTTCTTTTGGACACGTGGTCCATGTTAAAAAATATTTTGCAACCGTATGTTAAAATAGGTAAGATAAACGATTTCATAAGCTTCCACTTCATATTTGTTGGATGGTATTTTGCAGAGGGGCTGAGCCCACGAAGTGCACCATATATCTTAGGCACAGTTTTACTAATATGTACATCCAATTTGAGGTTCTGGCTAAAATAAAGACCGAGATTTTTAATGCCATCTATATAATCAAACGGGCTAAGATTAAGACACAACTGGGAAGGTCTTCAAAAGTTTTGCATCCGCTAATGACCATATCTTTGCTTTTAGTAGAGTTCAGATTAAGATACATTTCTAAGTACCATTCATAGACTTTATTTATCTCAATTGTGGCTAGAATGTCTGATTTCAGAAACAAAGAATATATTTGTACGTCATCAGTGTAAATGTGGTGCTCACAGGTTGTAATACATTTGGAGATGTCATTTATAAAGCTCAGGAATAACAGCGGACCAAGAACAGATCCTTGGGTAACACCTGAAGGAACGAGACGGCTTGAAGAACATTTATTATTGTGGAACACGTATTGTGACTGATTAGTAAGATATGAACCAACAAGATTGCATAGTAAGCTTTCGAAAGAAAATTGAGTTTAAAGCTTGTTTACAAGTATTTTATGATCCACACTGTGGTACATTAGTGCTTACACCGGAAACCTGACTGATATTTAGTAATCAGTTTTTTTTATTTAAATGAGTTTTGATTTGGTGGCTTAATATAGTTTCAAAAACTTTGCTTAAAAATGAAAGAATTGCAGTTGGAAGGTTTTAGGTATAGGCAGGACCTTAGCAATTTTCAGGAAAAACAGAAGTGGTTATGATTGTATTAAAAATATGCGTAATTTGATGGGTGATAGTTGGCAGTAAGATTTTTACAAATTGGGGATGGATGTTATCGCCCCTATTGTGTTGGATTTTATACCTAGAATGGCATTTCACACAGTTATTTCGTCAACTCGAGAGATTGAAAATGATCCTTTATGATTGTGATTGTATAGGAGAGGGCTCAAGGGACTGTATGTTCCAGAAATGGATACAAATCTCTCACTAAGCTCTTCTATGTTAAAATCATTTGGCCGACTCAGCTGGGGTGGGTTCCACAACCAAGTTCGCAAAAAGAAGTCCTAAAACCGACTTCCCGAAGGAACTGACTTTCACCCAGCAAAAATTTGCTTATGCTCGGTGGCCAACTGTCCCCTCACAGATGGACAACACGCACAATGGGATACGGGTATCGGGCGACCCCGAGCACTCCGCAAACAAAAACGCGTGGTACCGGCTCGATACCTAAAAAAGTGGGCCAACAAAACGCGAAGCGACCTTTGTGTCGCGAACCGATGGGTGATTCCAACCCAAACTCTTTTCGACGATCGGGACCTTACGCGATCACTCTGCCCCTAAAACGAAAAAGGCAAAAGAAATTCCCACAACGGGGTACTTATCCGTTAAATTTCCTGTTGTGGTTCCCGCTGTCCTCTAGGTGTCTTCTCCGTTCTCCGTCGTCCTCGTCTTTGTCTCTTCCTCTGTTGTATTTCTTCCCCTTTTGTGTTAATCGTTCCTGAGGTGTTCCCTTTTTTTCTTAATTTGTATATGTTGCTTTCCTTTTTTTATATTGTTGCTGCTCCACTTCTCAGTCTATTTGAAAAAAATTCCCGCGGACTAACTATGGGGCGTGGTGTCCCTTACTCGGTCAAGCAAAGAATGCGATTTCCACCACTCTTTTCCACTCACACACATTCCATACATTAAACGATTTTACGAATTCCCATTACATAAAACATACATTAAACGATTTTACGAATTCTACTACGTCACGCACACAATACATTTCACACAAGCACGACGCACATTGATCTCACCACTGGATCGTGCGTCCCACTCTATCAAATGTGATCGTCGGACCCAGCAGCGGCAGCCCAGTGTGCTCGCTGGGTTATTTGCCTGCTGCTGCCTTCTCCCCTCTACCGCGATACCATGTCCCGCTGGCCTGTCACTAATGGAGTGTTTGTCCACTGGTGCGTGTGCCGGCTCCGTCGATCAGCTGTTCCGTTGATCGGCTACCACTGCAAAGGGAATCACGTCCAATGCACTGGCAGCCTCCCTCGGTGCCTCACTCTCTCCCACTACATTCATACGTTCAGAGGTGGTGCTGATTTTTTTGTTCATGTTATGTGTGTAGTTTGTATTATGCCATGTGTATGTATATATGGTTAGTTATGTGATTGTTCGGTTTATTATTTTGGGTTCTGTGGTATTGTATGATAGTTTTGGTTTTTTTTGTTATGGTTTTGGGGTTCATGTTATGTTTTTTTTTTCTTTCTGCCGCGGTTTAGTGGCATTCTTAGCTTTCGTTTTCTTTTTCTTGATGGTCTACTTTTAGGAGTTGGACGGCGGCTCGGAGAACTTTGAAGAGCCGTGGGTTGTTTGGCAATTCAATGTTGCCTTCGCTATGTGGTTTATATACATATTTGATTTTTTTTTCTTCTCGCACTCCCGGACAAGTAACCCTTGTTTCCGCGAACTCTATCATCGCGTAAGATCCCGGGCAGATATTCACAACAGAGGTAGCGTAGGCGTTGGCGAGGTGGTCGAGGTTTCCCTTCACCTCGTATGGGGATCGTGGGTCAGGGGAAGGCGAACATTATTTTATAGCGTGCAATTTGCACGCGACAACCCCACCATTCCCTCCGCGAAATTTGCTAGCTAATTTCGCAGTAGGCGTCCTTCGCTTATATCGCGCTCCTATCCCTCGCGACATGGCTTCAAGTCCTTCACGTGCCATGTTCCCTTTTCTCTCCCGCTCTCATCTTCGAGGATATATCCACTGCCGTATTAGTTTGCCCGTTTCCAAAAATCGTTCACGACGTCGCCATCTCTCGCCCGAAATTTGCATAGTATGGGGTAACCCTCAATACATTATGTTGTGCTGTACGGATACATCAAGCGACCTTAGCCAAATGCGTATCCCACGTCCGGTGGTTCTCAGACACGTCCGGCGTAACCACGATGATATCATCGAGGTATACGAACACATATGGTTCTAGGTCGGGACCTAGTACCGTGTCGATGAATCGCTGCCACATTGCAGGTGCATTGTGCAACCCAAAAGGCATTCGCTTGAACTGGAAGAGGCCTCTATTTGGGACCGTGAAGGCCGTGCTGTCGCGATTTCTCCTCCATCGGTACCTACCAATAAGCGGATTTTATATCGAGGGATGATAGAAACTTTGCATCCCTGAGCTTATCTAACGTCGATGTTATGTACGGGAGGGAATAAGCGTCCCTCTCCGTAACTTTGTTTAATTTTCGGTAGTCCACACAGAACCGGAACGAACCGTCCTTCTTCCTGATCATGACGATCGGAGAAGCCCAAGGACTGTATTATTTATCTATACCTATAACTCCATTTTTTTGCATGTCGTCTAGCTCGCTATCCATATGTCGTTGAACAGCAGGAGATACTGGATAGTACCTCTGCTTTACTGGTTCAGACGAGTGAGTGCACCCGATGTCTTCCGTCATATTCCGAAATGCACCCTTTACGAGGGTCCTTAGCTGCCTTTCCTGGTCTTTGCTCAATTCAGCTCTTTCCATAATTGCGGACACCGAGGCAGTGGATTGTTTATGGAAACTCCATTCGCCGGAGCCCAAATCCAAAACCACCCCCGCTAGGCTTAGGAAGTCCGCCCCCAAAATCAATGATTGGGGCAGAGAGGGAATGACCAAGCAGTCTAAGAGGAGCGCTTCTCCTAGCACCTCAAATGGTAGGCTTAATGTCCCTGCTACTCCTACTCCTGCACCGTTTGCTAATACAACCCTACTAGTTTTTGCCTGCGCTAACCTATGTCCTAACCTATATATATTCCATCCTTCCCTACCGACGATAGTACGCGACGACCCGGAATCTAAAAGCCCTACCAACCTAACACCATACACACTAACTCCTAAATACGGGCGTACATCATCATCCTGCACTTCCATAGTGAAACCTAAGTGAACCTTTCTCCCCGACTGGTTGGCAGCAGGGAACCTCCCTAATTTCGCCGACGCTCCAGCCCTGCTGACGCAGGAGGTTGTTGCCCATTTCCCGAGCATCTTCGGTAATCGCATAGGATTACCCCCGGCTGCCCGCACCCGAAAAATCTTCTAGGCGCCATGCACGTTCTGAAGAAATGTCCTTCCCGGTTACAATTAAAACACCGTATATGTTGGCCGCTATCCTCGGCTCCTCCACGAACGTTTCCACGTTGGCTCGTACCATCTCCAACTTCCTACCCAATCCCACGAGGTCTGCTATCGTTTCTGGCTCCGCCAACCCCAGTTGGGTCTGATAAAACGGAGCCAGGTTCCTTTGGACGATACCCAATTTCCGCCGTTCCGATAGGGGTTCTGTGAGGCGACCGAACATGTTGTTCATTATCGCCACATAGACCCCTATGGACTCTTCCTTCCCTTGTGTTCGTCGTCGGATTTCCTCAAGCAAAAGATCGTCATAGTTGGAAGGAAGAAACTCCAACTTGAGTTCTCTCACCAACTCTGACCACGACCCAACTGTACGCCTTATCGCCCTATACCACAGAAGCGCCTTCACACTGAAGAGATCTACGGCGGCCCTAAATAGTGAAGCCTCACTAACTCCTCTTGCTTCACGTAACTCTTTCACTCGATCTAGGACGGAGTTTACGGACGACCTCGCTCCCCGGAGAAACTCAGTCCCCACTTGGACAGATTCTCCACTCTTTCGGCGGTTGCCTGGACCACCCGACTCTCCACCGTTGCGGCTGCTATCGCCGTTGATGAGGCTAGACCGCCATCCATCTTCTTAGCTTCTTCCCTCTGCTCCTCTTCGTCGAGAGCCTCGTCTCCCGCCAGGGTTGCCAACAAGATCACCACCTCGTTCTTGAGCTGTTTCTTGTATTCGGCGTCCTCTTCTGAAACTGGTTGCGACCTACCGAGTGGGGTCGTAGCCCACTCTATCTTTGTCTGCGTTTTTTTTAATTCTGAAGAACCCCGCACTATGGGATTCTTCAGCAGTTCTTCGATTTCTCCAATCTTCCCCTGTACGGCTTCCCGATCCTGCACAAGCTTGAAGGGGTACTCGACCGCCTCAAGTGATCCCCTTCGCTCCATTAGCCCTCAGAGCCCCTCAGCGACTTCCTCATTATCTCCACCGTGCCGACCTTCAACCCTCGACACACGACCTCATAGACCAACTCCTCCTGAGAGAGCCTATTAATTTCCATTACTCAATGGGAAACCAAAACCAAGAAAACGACTCGAAGACTTCCGATCTGGGTCCAATATTACCCAAAGAAAAGAAACGAAAGAAAACAGCCAAACCAAAAGTGTACTTATCCAGCAAACTAATGACCATAATTTTAACGGAAACACAAGTGAAAACCGGCAACCCAGAAAACGAAATTACACGTCACCATATGTGGAAAGTAGAGAGATAAGTACAGGAATAGGAATCACAGAAAAGACAATTTTTCAAAAGAAGTTCCCCAAGACGAAAAAAACTCAGAAACCCTAAAATCCAACCAAAAAAAATAAAACTGAGTAAAATCTCAATGGTATAATTCAACACAAGGTAAAATTTAAAAAAAAGAAAATAAAAATATAAAATTTCAAAGAAAATCTAACTTGTCACCAATGTACAAAAAATATAAAAAAGGTATAAAATTCAAAAAAATAAGTGTAAAAAATATTAGTCAACAAAAATTATAAAAAGATATATATAAAAAAAAATTGTTATGACCGCCACCACTTAAAATTAACAATATAAAAAGAAATAAATAAAAACTAATAAAAAAAAGAAAAAATAAAAACCGAAAAAAATAGAAATAAAATAAAAAACGAGGTCCCGTCCAAAATCAACCCGAAAACTTGGCCGTATGGTTAAAAAAACTCGCCCCACCCCACGTTGGGCGACAAAAATGTCACGTACCTGGCGACAATGGGTGGTCCCAGAATACCTCTCTGCCGGCCGACTCAGCTGGGGTGGGTTCCACAACCAAGTTCGCAAAAAGAAGTCCTAAAACCGTCTTCCCGAAGGAAGTGGGCGCCACGTCGTCTTTCGTCGGGAACGACGAAACGGACTCTATAAGTATATATATGTATACACCCCGCCCGGTATATATATATTTCTCCCTAAAAATTAGGGGAAAACCGATATGTGCGTCGGTTCTTGCGAACCTCCGCCCTCACGTCAATCCCTTGGGATTGACTTTCACCCAGCAAAATTTGCTTGGGCTCGGTGGCCAACTGTCCCCACACAGATGGACAACACAACAACAACACAGGACAACACGCACAATGGGATACGGGTACCGGGCGACCCCGAGCACCCCGCCAACAAAATCGCGTGGTACCGACTCGGTACCGAAAAAAATGGGCCAACAAAACGCGAAGCGACCTTTGTGTCGCGAACCGATGGGTGATTCAAACCCAAACTCTTTTCGACGATCGGGACCTTTTTTTTTTTTTTTTTTTTTTTCATGTAATTTTATTTAATTTAAATTTATGTGGACTTACTTGCTAGACAAAAGTACTTAAAACTAGCTTAACTAACTTAAGAATTCACAAATTTTCTTAATACTAACCTACTGACCCTATGCGGGTACTCTAAGCTAATCTAATCTACGTTATAAACGTGCCTTTCGGCTTACTCTGTTTTTTTTTTTTTTTTTTTTTTTTTTTATCTTTACGACATTCTTTTTATTTGCCAAGAAAATTTTTTAAAAACTTGGATTAACTAGACTTACTTACTTAACTACTTAAACTACCTTATAATAACTTACCCTAACATAAAACTTAAGACTATCTTAACTATGTCCGTAACAGTACGGACACGTGCACCAGGGCGTATATTTTATGTATATGCCTAACATATATATTTTATACGCCGTGGTGCACCTTTTTTTTTCTTTTCTTATTAGTTTTTTTTATTTTTTTTTGGATTTATTTTTTTTTTTTTTTTTTTTTTAAATTTTTTTTTTTTTTTTTTTTTTTTTTTTTTTTTTTTTTTTTTTTTCCCTTATAACTACCTTAAACCTATGTAAGTTGGCCACCATGGTCAACTATCTGGTCCTCTAGAAAAGCCAGCGGTGGCGGAGACTGGTTTTGGTGTAACCACCAGCCGTTCTTTGGCAGACTCTTTCCTGTCACGAGCGGGGATCGCTCTACTGAACCGAAGAAGATCCTCGTGGGTGCGAGCGACATCCGGTTCGTATTGGAGTCGCCTGTCCACTGTTCGGCGTACGACATGGAAGATAACAGGGCATCCGTCTGTATCCTGTATTAGGCCAATCGTGTCTAAATAAAGGAATGCTTCGGGAGGAATAAAGCCGTTAAGGCGCACCCTTTCATGGTACATGATATTGGGGTAATAAGCCCCGAAGATCAGACTGTTGGAAGAAGTCATAGCCCGTGCAATGTGCCTTCTGATTAGCTTAATAATAAAATTATCTATCCTGTTCAAGTTTCCCTCGTTGTACAGGACCTCGTTAGGATAGTACTTCTTGTACTCAGACTCGGGTGTGCGATACAAACGGAGACAGCTCCTAAGACACTGTCTCTCGAACAACCTCATCTTTTCCATCTGGGAAGGACTCACGTTGAACCACAGGGGACAACCGTACGCCATAATTGGCCGTACTAGGGCCATGTAGCAGATTACCTTCACCCTGGTATCAAGTTGGCTGCTGAAAAACAACCTCCTTGCCGCAGCAAAGGCTTTTCTGGCTTTCGTCAGAGCAATATCTATATGTTTGTCAAAATACAGATATTGATCCAGCCAAATGCCAAGATATCTAACTACACTTTTCACAGCTAACGGCCGTCCTTGCGGGTCAACTATGCCGAACTTGCGCCAGTTTGTGCGCGTATCCCGCGATGCCGTGTACAACGGGGTCCTGAAAAGGGTAGTTTCACACTTCAGGAAGTTGATAATCAACTTCCAGTCGTCGCAAAATCGCTGAATTTTTTCGAAGTCACGTTGCAACAAGATATTTATTAAATCGACCTTCGGACCTGATCTGTACGCTACTAGATCGTCGGCGTACGCAATTAAGTGCGGCATGGAACCTATAAGATCCGCAGTGAATATTGAGAACAAGATCGGCGAACCAACAGCCCCTTGTTGAAGACCATTTTTAATGTCAAAGACCGTGGTAGAAGTTACGCCGTTACTTTTCACGACGAACTTTCTACCTGTTATCATGGCATAGATCGTATATAGCAATGGTTTACTTATGCCGAGCCTGACCAGCTTGAGGAAGAGACCCTCCAACCAAACGGTGTCGAACGCCTTCTCCAAGTCAATCAGACAGGCACCCGTGCACTGATTTTTGCTTTTATTCCATTGAATGTCGGATACCAGCTTTGACGCGGCATGTATGGTATCATGCCCCGCCCTAAATCCGAACTGGTTGTCCGGTATGATTTTATTTTCATCAGCCCATTGTTTCAGAACTCCTATGACTATCTTTTCAAAAACCTTGCTTATGCAGGGAAGAAGACTGATCGACCGAAGATTTGTCGGGATGGATTTGTCTTTGTCCCGTTTAGGGATCGGTTGCACTATAGCTGTTTTCCAATGCGCCGGGTAATGTGCATTACTCAGCGCGTTGTTGAACAATGTTGTGTAAATTTGGACCGCTTCGGGGGGAAGATGGCGAAGCACAATATTCGGTATTCCATCGATTCCCACTGACTTTTTCTTTTTCAGCGAGTTGAAGATACCCTGAAGATCTTCTTGGGAAATCAAGATGTGATTTACATCGTAGGCGACGGCACTATGTGCCATATTATCGTCACTGAACCTGGTGAAACCTGGATTCTCGGATCGCCATTGACTTATCTCGTTGCGGAGATAGAAGTGGTTTAGCAAGGCTCTGTTCTCCAGATCGTGATTCGGCCTACTAACCTCGTTGACCGTATACACTCGCTGGAACACAGCACCAATAGCTTTAACCTTCTCCTGGGGATCTTCAACCACGAAAAAGTCATTGTCTAGCACTGCCTCACCTGGATCGATGCCAATTGAAGTCAGTAATTGTTCGTTGGGTGTCGTCCTGGGAAGTCTAACGACCTGAATGTCATTTTGATCTTTCCTCCGAAATATTTTATTTACTTGCGGGAACATACCCGGGTTGTTGGATTGTACAGCCCGGATTTTATTGCCCCAGTGCAAGCTTATAGCCAAACTGTAATTTATTCGAATTAACTGTTGGAGGTTCTTGATCTCAGACTTCAGTGCCCTGACTTCCGCGTTTTGTGGATCTGTAAACCGTCTGTGCAAGAGTTTGAGTCTTGACAGCAGTCTACTTTTATGCACGTGAAGTGCATCGATGGTAGCATTTCGATAAACATCGCTGTCATCGATTTGTACTACCTTCGGAATGGTTTTCTCCATGGTTCGTTTTATTACGTCGTCCATTTGTATGAGGTACCTGTCAACCTCTTCGTTCGTCAGGTTTCTGTTTGTCGGAGGATTGATCCCACTCGAACGTAGTTCTGTGGATAAAGTCCTGGAGAAACGTGGCCAGCGGACCTTATTGTAATTATAAGGGTGCCTCTGGACATATTCCTCCAGTTCTTCCACCTCGTTCGGGAGCTGAATAGCCGCGAAGAGTCCGCAGTGGTCACTCTCGTACTCAACCGCAGTTAAACAGTTCCGTGTGCGTCTTTCCACGTCCAGTATAGTCAGTCGTTTGTCTATCAGCATCAGATCCAGATAGGACCCGCTTCTGGGAAAGGATGGCCTATCGGTTGCAAGCAAATCTAGCTTGAACTCAATATTGTGCTCTACCAACCAGTTATACAATGAGGTCCCCCTGGCGTTATGCACCACGTTGCCCCAATCCATATGCCTCGAGTTCAAATCCCCGGCTATGACATAGTAGTTCTCTTCCGAGCTCAGTCGAAGGCTAGTAAATAGAGTATCGAGCTCTGAAATGAAATGGGGATTGATATGTGCCTTGTCAGACGCATAGATCGCGATCACATATAGCCGCTTACCACCCCGAAGGGGGATGCGTGCGATACACGCTTCTATCGCCTGGAATTTTCGCACTTCACCGCTATACACGACCTTATGACAAAGGCCTTTTTTGATTAAGAGAGCGACCCCACCAGCTAGGTAGGCTCGGTCTCTTCGAATGATATGGTAATTCTTGTACCTGAGGGTATGCGTCTGGTTTAGCCTAGTTTCGCTAACCATCAACACGTCAGGATTATGGATTTGCAACAAGTTACCGAAGTTTAGTTGACGTTCAGGCCTGATCAGTGAATTCACATTCACTGCTAGGATTTTAAGGTTACGGGCTGCCTGCGCAGCCATTAAACCGATGTTGCGTTTGGCTCTCCGAACAGCGTCGAGTAGATGAGGTCTACTCGCGCTGCTTGCTCAAGGAACTGCTTTTGAAGCTGAGCGATCTGCCCCTGGATGGAGAGCAGGACCGTCTTCAGATCCAGATCGGCTTCAGGTTGCCTGGCCACTGGGACCGGGGCCACCTTCGGCAGTGTCTGTTGAACCGGTCGCCTACCCGATGCCATTTGGGCATAGGAGACTGCCGGAGTAACAGTGGTAGCTGGAACACGGGGCACTGGCCTCGCTTCTACCATTTTTCCTTTCCTTTTGGCCTCTATTATTTTCCTGATCTCTTGGACCTTAGGGCATCCCCGATAATTGGCAGGGTGCCCGCTGGTCTTACAGAGTACACATTTCAGTTTGCTCCTATCCTCGACTTTCTCCGTCCCTAAGGGACATTCCCCTCGATTGTGGGTTCCTGCGCATTTGACGCAGCGAGACTGCATGTTGCAATTCGCCGCGGCATGCCCAAACCTCTGACAACGAGCACACTGGAGTGTGTGCTTTGTCTTGTTTAGTGTATCCCATTTGACATCAATAGAGCCTAGACGATGTATTCGTTTTAGACTATCTAATTTGCTGTCTGGGGTGACCTGGACTAGGAAGAACGGAAGTTTTCTGTTCTCCCTTTTCGAAACCGCAGTGATGAAGGGCTTAACCCCAACGAACTGGACATCGCCGCTCTGCGCTTGGCGCAGCTTAGCGAGGATCTCCTCCGGATCAGTGTCAGGATCCACGTCCTTAAGGAGCATGGTCTGCACTTTTTCCCCTTTTGGGGTATAAGAAAAAAACTCGGCCTCCGACACCGCTAGCCTGTCTTTAACAACTTGATAGTCTGCCATTGATAAGCAATGGACAGATACTCGCAATGGACCCTTATACTTAATATGATAAGAATCTTTGGTGGCCAACTTACATAAGGTGTCGACGTCCTTCGTCTCCAGTCCGAAGACGTTGATTGGAGGGCATCTCTCCTTTTTGGCTGGCTGCTGCTGTTGTTGCTTCCGCTGTTGTTGTTGTTGCTGCTTCTTCTGCTGCTGCTGTTTCTGTTGTTGTTGTTGTTGTTGTTGCTGCTGCTTTGGCTGATGTAGTTGTTGTTGCTGCTGCTGTTGCTTCTTGGCAGCTGTTGATCGTTGTCCCTTTGGCAACTGATGGGACTGTTCTTGTTGTTGCTGCTCTTTTGGCTGCTGTTTGTGTTGAGCAGCCTCTTTGGCCGCTCTCCTGGCCCTTAGTTTGATTTGGAGGGCTTGGATATGGGCATCCAGCTCCTCCCTCTCCCTCTGGCTCTTTATTAGTTGCTCCCGGTCCTCTTCCTCTTCGTCCTCGGATTCGGACGACGTTAGAGCATTGAAGGGGTTCTCCCTACCGCTGTAGGAGAATCTCCCCTCGCCTTCTGTCGACTCGTATTCCACGTCGTCGACCAATGTTTGCTGCATTCTGGATGCTGCTGCTGTAGTTGTGGCTACAGTTGTTGTTGTTGTTGTTGCTGCTGCTGTTGTAATTGCGGCTATTGCCGCAATTTTCGCATCGGCTGATCGGCTGAGGCTGGAACGGCGCTTCACCAGGTTTGGCTGTGGCTGAAGCTTCTTTCTCCTTTTCTTCCTCGCCTCTTCATGTGTTGACTGGTGGTCTGATGTCCCAGCCACCGGTACAACATCACCCGATTTTCGGAGCTCGGGTCGCTCAGCTGGCTTCATTTCACTCACACTTAGTGTCTTTATTTATTTTAATTGAAAAAAAAAAAGGATTTCAATTTTTCTGCGGGATTCGAACCCGGCACCACGAAGTCACCGGCGATCACTCTACCGTGAAGCTACCGATTGTCTTTTTATTTCGGCGATATTTTCCGCACTTGATAATTTATTATTTCCGCACTAAGTCGAAACACGTCTGCACTGGGTGGAGGTCTGTGAACGAGATGGACAACACGCACAATGGGATACGGGTACCGGGCGACCCCGAGCACCCCGCCAACAAAATCGCGTGGTACCGACTCGGTACCGAAAAAAATGGGCCAACAAAACGCGAAGCGACCTTTGTGTCGCGAACCGATGGGTGATTCAAACCCAAACTCTTTTCGACGATCGGGACCTTACGCGATCACTCTGCCCCTAAAACGAAAAAGACCAGTCGTTCACTGACCGTTGAACTGTTCGCATGTGTTTCGACTTCGGAGTATTAATAATAATTAAAACAGTGAAGTAGTGCTAGTGTCACTTGAATCCGCAACTAAAGCGTAGCCGAGTGAGTAGAACTTACAGCCGCGGACCAGAGGGGGCTGGGTTCGAGACCCAGTGTGGGCGGATACTTTTTTTTTTTTTTCGTTTTTTCCGCCAATATCACAATCACACTGGCAAAGTGAGTGATACAAATCATGGAGGAGAACGGGCAGTCCGCTCGCTTAGAAACGGACGGCGAGAACCAGCAGCCGGTGGCAGTAAAATCACGCCACCAACCAACTGTGCCCAAAGACGGCACAACGAAGAGGAGGAGGAAAAAGCAGACCTCCAGCGGTTCAAAGCGACGTACCAGTTACGCGTCAGCCGAGAATCGCCAAGAGGAAGGGAGTGCAGCGTCCACGTCATCGAACGAGACGTCACAAGAGACCGATGCAGAAGACGATGCATATTCATATGTATCAGACGGGAGGGAGGGGCGATTTGCAATAAGCAGTATCAGCTTTGAATCGGTCCCCTCCGACACCGAAGAAGAGGCTGAGGCAATAATTCGCGCCAAAGAAGCGAAGGTCTCTGATCTGAGAGAGGAAACGCAAAAACTGCTCCGTGAGATCAGAAAGCTCAGAGAAACTAATCTCGCAAGGAGAATGAAGGAGGACGAGCAAAGGGTCTCACAACTCGGGCAACAAAAAACACAGTTGCCCAATTCAACTCAGCTGCAAAAGCAACAACAACAGCTGTCAACATCTAAGAAGCTGCATCAACAGTCAGCAGCTCAGCAACAACAACAGAAGCAGCCGCCAAAGAAAGCTGCCCAACAACAACAGCAAGCAGCAACGCAACAACAGAAACAGCAGCAACATGCAGCAACACGACAACATCAGCAGCCAGCAGTACATCAGCAAAAAAAAAAGGAAAAAATGCCACCAATCAACTTGTACAAGCCGGACGTCATTCAAACTGCACAGGTATGTAGGACGGCCATAGGTAGTGGTCATTTTAGTATTAAAAAAAATAAAGGCTTCGAAAAATACTCAATAAGCTGCAAGACAGTAGAGCATCATGAAGCTCTTAAGAGGTGTCTAAAGCGTTCGATGACGGAGTTCTTCTCCTTCACACCAAAAGGAGGAAAACTCCAGTCAAAATTATTAAAGATCGCTGCACCGCTCGAAGCGGATGAGATTTTCCAACTGCTCAAAGAGCAAGTGTGTGACGGTCTCGAGTTCGTCGGGGTCAAGCCCTTCACCACAGCCAAGGCAAAAAGAGAGGGACGGAAATTACCGTTCTTCATTGTACAGCTGTCACCCAATAGCAAAGTAGATAAGCTAAAAGATATAACAACATTAGCTGACTATGATTGCGTATGGGAAAGTATTAAAAGGCGCGACGGCATTATACAATGCGTTCGCTGCCAAAGGTTTGGGCACGCCGCGTCGAACTGCCAAATGCGGCCTCGATGCGTGAAGTGCAGTGAAAACCACAAGGCGGAGGAATGCCCGCTGGGGAAAGAGGGAGCAGCTGACAAAAGTCAGCTCAAGTGCGTTCTCTGCGGAAACGCGGGGCACACCGCTAACTATCGGGGTTGCCCTAAGTTCCAAGAGCGGAAAGCAAAGACGGTTCTGCAGAAGCAGCCCCCAGTGAAAAATCCACTCGGGGCAGCCATAACCGTAACCCCTCAAGTGACCTATGCCCAAATGGCGTCTGGTCAGAGGAGTACGGGAGAGCAGCAGCTGCCGAAGGTAGTGCAGCAACCTTCAGTGCCCAGAGCACACGATCCAACGCCCGATTGGAAATCCTCCATTGAAAGGCGTATGGATCGGTTAGAGGAGCAGGTAGGCCAAATTCTGGCGCTCCTGCAGAACCAAGCACGTCACCAGTCGTGATGGCTGCGCAGACGGAGAGCACATATAAGATCCTTGCAGTGAATGCAAATTCATTGATAAGGATCCCGCGAAAAAACGAGCTCTATAGATTGTTGGACGATCAAAGCCCAGAGCTATTTCTGATTAGCGAAACTAAGCTAACTCAGAGAGGCACATTGGAGCACAGTAATTATAATGTTATTAGGAGAGACCGGCCCAACTCCAATGGTGGAGGCGGTGTTGCGATCTTCATTAAAAATAACATTAAACACAAAGTAGTGTATAGCAGTGAAGTACGACGGTTTCAGGAGTTGGAGGCCTGCATCGTGTGCATTTCTCTCCGCAGTGGAAAGAAGCTGTATGCGGTGTCGGTCTACTCCTCCGGCCCCCCTAGTTCCAGAACTACGATATCAGAGCTCGATTCACTCTTTCGATGTCTAAGACTGGACTCGGAGGAGAACTATTTTATTTTGGCCGGGGACTTAAATGCCCGACATGGATATTGGGGAAACATAGTTTCCAATAGTAGAGGGGACCAGCTTTACAGCTGGTATTGCTTGCACAGTGTCGAATATAGACTCGAGTTGAAAGCAACAGAGATCTCGTCCTTCCCCAGAAGCGGATCTTATCTGGATCTCCTGCTATTTGACGCAAGACTGCAGCTGACAGACACAAACTCACAAACGGTAAACTGTTTGAACACTTTCGTGTATCTCAGTGACCATTGCGGACTCAGTGCCGAAATCAAGATCCCCAAC
The DNA here is from genome assembly GCA_907269125.1 of Eristalis pertinax. Taxonomy (NCBI): domain Eukaryota; kingdom Metazoa; phylum Arthropoda; class Insecta; order Diptera; family Syrphidae; genus Eristalis; species Eristalis pertinax. Next base: position 80,984,777 of record OU026145.1, on the reverse strand, counting down.
GATGTTGCGGAATTAGGAGAGTTTGTTCAAACGTATCCCTACAATTACAGTAGGACACGCTGGACACGCTTCTCCAGACAAATGACGAGAGCAGTTTCCTCGAATGCGCTCCACATACCGTCCAATAGAAACTTGTCAAACGAGGAGATTGACATGTATCTTATACAATTGGACGAGACAATAAAACGAACGATGGACAGTACGATACCACGGTATACACGAACAAATAACGAAAACTTGTACCGCAATGCGACTATTGACGCACTACATCAACGGAAAAGTAGACTCCTTTCAAGATTAAAAACCTTGTACAGACGGTTTACTGACAGACGAGATGAGGAAATTAGGACACTGAAGTCGCTCATCAAAAACATTCAAACATTAATTGTTCAGAACTACAGACTTTCTGTTAACATGCATTGGAACAATAAGATTCGGGCTGTAAGATCCAACAACCCGAGCATGTTCCCGCAAATAAACAAATTCTTTCGCAGTAAGCGTAGCGATCTTCCGTGTCTTAAGCTCCCCAGAACGACGGACAACGAACAAATACTGACTACAGCAGGTATTGATCCGGATAACGCAGTACTCGACGACAACTTCTTCGTGGTCGAAGACCCGCAAGAAAAAATGGAGGTACTAGGCGCGGTCTTTCAGGAAGTGTATAAGGTGAATGGGAGTGTTCGCCCAAACCACGACCTGGAGAACTGCGTACAATCTAGCAACTCGCAACTTCGAGAAGACATGCAACAATGGCGATCTGAGAACTTCGGCTTTGTCGTGTTCAATGAAGATAACATGGCAGATAATGTCATCGCCGACGAAGGGGTTCTTCCCCCGTTCATAGCGAAGACAGAGCTCCAAGCGGTCTTCGAATCACTTAAGAAGAAAAAGTCAGTTGGAATCGACGGTATCTCGAACATTGTACTAAGACATCTCCCCCTAGATGTGGTTAATATGTACACTATCCTGTTTAACAATGCTCTGAATAATGCACATTATCCGGAACATTGGAAAACTGCGATTGTGCAACCCATATCCAAAAGAGGTAAAGATTCTTCGAATCCGTGCAACCTCCGGTCAATTAGTCTCCTGCCGAACATCAGCAAGGTATTTGAGAAGGTGATAAATAGAGCTCTGACCAACTGGACAGAGGACAAACATATTATTCCGGATAACCAATTCGGTTTCAAAGCGGGGCATGACACTATTCATGCCGCGTCGAAACTGGTATCGGATATCCAATGGAACAAGAGCCAGAAACAATGTACGGGTGCCTGCCTGATTGACCTGGAGAAGGCCTTCGACACCGTATGGTTAGAAGGACTTTTTTACAAGCTCAATGGGCTAGGCATCAGTAAACCACTGCTGTACCTACTGTGTAACATGCTTACTGGTAGAAGGTTCGTCGTCAAGAATGGCAATGTGACCTCTGCAGGTACATTTGAAGTAAAAAATGGTCTCCAACAGGGTGCCGTTAATTCGCCGATCCTGTTCAACATTTTCTTGAGCGATCTGATAAGTTCTCTTCCTCACGTAATTGCGTACGCCGACGACTTGATCGTGTACAGATCAGGTAAAAAGATCGAGGACATCACTACTCTCGCGCAGGGTGACTTCGACTCATTCATGAGAAGTTGCGATGACTGGAAGTTGAATATCAACTTTCAGAAGTCGGAAACCATACTGTTCAGGACCCCGTTGTATAAGGCTTCGGCGGATACAAAAAAGAATTGGCGAAAGTTCTCAATTGTTGGGCGTCACGGGCAACCACTGGCACAAAGGACTGTAGTCAGATACCTGGGGATCTGGCTAGATCATTATCTATATTTTAACAAACATGTAGATGCTGCTCTAGCCCGAGCCCGAGGCGCTTTCGCTCTTACAAAGAGACTGTTTTACAACAGCCAACTCGATGCGAGAGTGAAGGTGATCTGCTACATGGCCCTCATCCGGCCAATGCTCACCTATGGCTGTCCCGTGTGGTTCAACGTGAGTGCAAGCTTGATGGAAAAGATTCGGGTGTTTGAGAGGGCTTGTCTTAGGGCTTGCCTTCGCCTTTACAGAACACCAGAGTCCCAGTACAAAAAATTCTACTCCAATGAGGTTTTATACAACGGGGCGAACCTGATACGAGTGGACAATTTCCTGGTGAAATTGATTCGAGGACATACTGCCAGAGCGATGAACTCGGCCAATAACCTGATCTCTGGGGCTTACTACCCCAATTCCCAGTACCATGAAAGGGTACGTCATAACGGCTTCGTCCCCCCAGAAGCATTCCTCCATTTGGACAAACACGGTCTGATACAAAATGAAAATGCGGTACCGCTCCTCTTCCACATCGCCCGTTCGACTGTGGATGGGCGACTCAACCACGACCGTTCCGTCGCACAACGAGCTGAGGAGGGTCTCCTCCGGTTCAGTACGGCGGTATCAAGGCGAGATGTTCGGGATGTTGCAATGCAACACCGAAAATTCTGGTGGCTGTGCAGTGAGGGAACTCCCTCATCGAACCCTTTAGACCCGGGTTAAAAACGGGCAGTGCATATCGGTCTTTGTCTTGCAGCTGATTAAACGCATTTTATCAGCCGCAACCTATGGCCGACCTACGTATCTTAGGGTATTTTTTTAGGGTAGTTTGTAAGTTGTACATAAGTATATAAAAAAAAAAAAAAAAAATAAAAAAAAAAAAAAAAAAAAAAAAAAAAAACAAAAAAAAAAATTACGTATACACATTTGTACATGTGTGTACTTATGTGTATACCTTTGTAAATAGTTTAAGTACATATATATATATATGTGCGTATATTATTATATATACATGTATATATGTATGTATGTTTAGGTTAAGGTAGTTTAAGTTATTTTAAGGTAGTATGTAAGTTAGCAATAGGTTTTAAATAAAATCAGTTCTGTTATTAAGTTTTTTGAAAGTTTTCTTAATTTTAAATTGTTCAGTTTAAGTCATATAATATTAAGCACATGCATATGCATTGTTAGGTTAGGTTAAGTCGAAAGACATAGATTAAGACTAAGTTTAGCTTAGAGTGCCCGCCTAGGGCCAGTAAGTTAGAAGTAGTAACAATGTTCGTCCAACTAGTTTTAAGCATTTTTGTCTAGTATTTAAGTATTTGTTATGAATTAAGTCAATAAAAATGAATTAAAAAAAAAAAAAAAAAAAAAAAACGAAAAAGACAAAAGAAATTCCCACAACGGGGTACTTATCCGTTAAATTTCCTGTTGTGGTTCCCGCTGTCCTCGAGGTGTCTTCGCCGTTCTCCGTCGTCCTCGTCTTTGTCTCTTCCTCTGTTGTATTTCTTCCCCTTTTGTGTTAATCGTTCCTGAGGTGTTCCCTTTTTTTCTTAATTTGTATATGTTGCTTTCCTTCTCAGTCTATTTGAAAAAAATTCCCGCGGACTAACTATGGGAGGTGGTATCCCTTACTCGGTCAAGCTAAGAATGCGATTTCCACCACTCTTTTCCACTCACACACATTCCATACATTAAACGATTTTACGAATTCCCCGCATACAACAAATATTTCGTATATCATGCTATGACTACGTCACGCACACAACACATTTCACACACACACGACGCACATTGACCTCACCACTGGATCGTGCGTCCCACTCTATCAAATGTGATCGTCGGACCCGGCAGCGGCACGCATTCCGTGTTTCGTTGTGTTTTTGGTTTTACACTCGCATACAGCGGCATACCATTCGATCGATGGAACACCTCCCGCTTGCCAGGCTTTCGTGGATGGGTGCGTATTTGCTCGCTGGGGTATTTGCCTGCTGCTGCCTTCTCCCTTCTACCGCGATACCACGTCTCGCTGGCCAGTCTCTAATGGAGTGTTTTTTTTTTTTCCATGTAATTTTATTTAGTTTAACTTATGTGGACTTACTTGCTAGACAAAAGTACTTAAAACTAGCTTAACTAACTTAAGAATTTACAAATTTTTTTTCTTAATACTAACCTACTGACCCTATGCGGGTACTCTAAGCTAATCTAATCTACGGTATAAATGTGCCTTTCGGCTTAATCTATGTTTGTTTAGTCCTTAGACAATCTTTTGTTAAATTTTTCATTTGTCAGGAAAATTTTTGAACAAAACTTGACTAAACTTGACTTCCTTACTTAACTACTTATACTACCTTATACTAACTTACCCTAACATAAAACTTAAGACTATCTTAACTATGTCCGTAACAGTACGGACACGTGCACCATGGCGTATATTTTATGTATATGCCTAACATATATATTTTATACGCCGTGGTGCACCTTTTTTTTTGTTTTCTTAATTTTTTTTGGATTTTTTGTTTTTTAATTATTTTTTTTTGGATTTTTTGGTTTTTAATTTTTTTTCCCCCTTATATCTACCTTAATCCTATGTAAGTTGGCCACCATGGTCAACTATCTGGTCATCTAGATCTAGAAAAGCCAGCGGTGGCGGAGACTGGTTTTGGTGTAACCACCAGTAAAATAGCCGTTCTTTGGCAGACTCTTTCCTGTCACGAGCGGGGATCGCTCTACTGAACCGGAGGAGATCCTCGTGACTGCGAGCGACATCCCGCTCATATTGGAGTCGCCTGTCCACTGTTCGGCGTACAACGTGGAAGATGACAGGACATCCTTGTGGATCCTGTATTAGGCCAATTGTGTCGAGATAGAGGAACACTTCAGGAGGAATAAAGCCGGTGAGGCGCGCATGGTACATAACATTGGGGTAGTAAGCCCCAAAGATCAGGCTGTTGGAAGAAGTCATAGCTCGTGCAATATGCCTTCTGATCAGTTTAATAATAAAATTATCTATCCTGTTCAAGTTTGCCTCGTTGTACAGGACCTCGTTAGGATAGAACTTCTTGTACTCAGACTCGGGTGTACGATACAACCGGTGACAAGTGCGAAGACACTGTCTCTCGAACAACCTCCTTGTCAGCCTCGTCAAGTTGGCTGCTGTAAAACAACCCCCTTGCCACAGCAAAGGCCTTCTTAGCTTTCGCCAGAGCAATATCTATATGTTTGTCAAAATACAGATAATGATCCAGCCAAATGCCAACATATCTAACTACACTTTTCACATCTAACGGCCGTCCCTGTGGGTCAACTATCCCGAACTTACGCCAGTTTGTGCGCGTATCCCATGCTGCCATGTACAGCGGGGTCCTGAAAAGGATAGTTTCGCACTTCAGGAAGTTGATAATCAACTTCCAGTCGTCGCAAAATCGCTGAATTTGTTCGAAGTCACATTGCAACAAGTTATTTATTACTTCGACCTTCGGAGCTGATCTGTACGCTACTAGATAGTCGGCGTACGCAATTAAGTGCGGCATGGAACCTATAAGATCTGCAGTGAATATTGAGAACAAGATCGGCGAACCAACCGCTCCCTATTGCAGACCATTTTTGATGTCAAAGACCGTGGAAGAAGTTTCGTCGCCACTTTTCACGACGAACTTTCTACCTATTATCATGTCATAGATCATGTATAGCAATGATTTGCTTATGCCGAGCCTGACCAGCTTGAGGAAGAGGCCCTCTAACCAAACGGTGTCGAACGCTTTCTCCAAGTCAATCAGACAAGCACCCGTGCATTGCTTTTTGTCTTTGTTCAACTGAATGTCGGATACCAGTTTGGACGCGGCATGTATAGTTTCATGCACCGCCCTGAATCCGAACTGGTTGTCCGGTATGATTTTATTTTCCTCAACCCATTGTTTCAGAACTCGAATGACTATCTCTTCAAAAACCTTGCTTATGCAAGGAAATATCCCGTTTAGGGATTGGTTGCACCACAGCTGTTTTCCAGTGTACCGGGTAATAAGCATTACACAGCGCATTATTAAACAGTGTTGTGTAAATCTGCACGGCTTCGGGGAGAAGATAGCGAAGCACAATATTTGGTATACCATCGATTCCCACCGACTTTTTCTTCTTCAGCGAGTTAAAGATATCCTGAAGATCTTCTTGAGAAATCACGATGTGATTTCCATCATTGGCGACGGCATTATTTGCCATGTTATCGTCACTGAACCTGGTAAAATCAGGATTCTCAGATCGCCATTGACTTATCTCGTTTCGGAGCTCGAAGTGGTTTAGCGAGGCTCTATGCTCCAGGTCGTGATTCGGCCTACGAACCTCGTTGACCGTATACACTCGCTGAAACACAGCACCAATTGCTTTCACCTTCTCCTGGGGATCTTCAACCACGAAGTTCGTTAATTGTGGTTCTGGGAAGTCTAACGGCCTGAATGACGTTTTGATCTTTCCTCCGAAATATTTATTTACTTGTGGGAACATACCCGGGTTTTTAGATCGTACAGCCCGGATTTTATTGGCACAGTGCAAGCTTATAGCCAATCTATAGTTCATACGTATTAACTTTTGGAGGTTCTTGATCTCCGACTTCAATTCCCTGACTTCCGCGTTTTGTGGATCTGTAAACCACCTGTGCAAGAGTTTGAGTCTTGACAGCAGCCTACTTTTTTGCACGTGAAGTGCATCGATGGTAGCATTTCGATAAACATCGCTGTCATCGATTTGTACTACCTTCGAGATAGTCTTGTCCATGGTACGTTTAATTACGTCGTCCATTTGTATGAGGTACCTGTCAACTTCTTCGTTCGTTAGGTTTCTGTTTGATGGAGGATTGATCCCACTCGAACGTAGTTCTGTGGATAACGTCGTGGAGAAGCGAGTCCAGCGGGTCTTATTGTAATTATAAGGATTCCTCTGGACGTACTCCTCCAGTTCTTCCACCTCGTTCGGGAGCTGAATAGCCGCGAAGAGTCCGCAGCGGTCACTCTCGTACTCAACCGCAGTTAAACAGTTCCGCGTGCGTCTCTCCACGTCTAGTATCGTCAGTCGTCTGTCTATCAGCAACAGATCCAGATAGGACACGGATCTGGGGTACGATGGCCTATCAGTTGCAAGCAAATCTAGCTTGAACTCAATATTGTGCTCTGCCAACCAGTTACACAGTGGGGTCCCCCTGTCGTTATGCACCCTATTGCCCCATTCTCTATGCTTGGAGTTCAAATCCCCAGCAATTATATAAAAGTTTTCCTCCGAGCTCAGTCGAAGGCTAGTGAAAAGAGTATCGAGTTCTGAAATAAAGTTGCGATTGAGTGCAGGATTGTCAGCTGCGTAGATCGCATATAACAGCTTTCCACCCTGGAGAGGAATGCGTGCAATACACGTTTCTAGCACTTGAAATCTTCGCACTTCACTGCATTTTTTTTTTTTTTTTTTTTGTTCATTTTTATTAACTTAATTCATAACAAATACTTAAATACTAGACAAAAATGCTTAAAACTAGTTGGACGAACATTGTTACTACTTCTAACTTACTGGCCCTAGGCGGGCACTCTAAGCTAAACTTAATCTTAATCTATGTCTTTCGACTTAACCTAACCTAATATTATATGACTTAAACTGAACAATTTAAAATTAAGAAAACTTTCAAAAAACTTAATAACAGAACTGATTTTATTTAAAACCTATTGCTAACTTACATACTACCTTAAAATAACTTAAACTACCTTAATCTAAACATACATACATATATACATGTATATATAATAATATACGCACATATATATATATATATGTACTTAAACTATTTACAAAGGTATACACATAAGTACACACATGTACAAATGTGTATACGTAATTTTTTTTTTTTTTTTTTTTTTTTTTTTTTTTTTTTTTTATTTACATGTATACAGCTTACAAACTACCCTAAAATACGTAGGTCGGCCATAGGTTGCAGCAGAACTAAGAAATAATCCGCTGCAAGACAGAGACCGACTGCGCCCCATAAGGGGATCTGTACTACCCTTTGCCTAACCAGGGTCTAAAGGGTTCGATGATGGAGTCCCCTCGCTACACAGCCACCAGAATTTTCGGTGTTGCATTGCAACATCCCGAACATCTCGCCTTGATACCGCCGTACTGAACCGGAGGAGACCCTCCTCAGCTCGTTGTGCGACGGAACGGTCGTGTTTGAGTCGCCCATCCACAGTTGAACGGGCGATGTGGAAGAGGAGCGGTACCGCATTTTCAGTTTGTATCAGACCGTGTTTGTCTAACTGGGGGGACGAAGCCGTTATGACGTACCCTTTCGTGGTATTGAGGATTGGGGTAGTAAGCCCCCGAGATCAGGTTATTGGCCGAGTTCATCGCTCTAGCAGTGTGGCCTCGAATCAATTTCACCAGGAAATTGTCCACTCGTATCAGGTTCGTCCTGTTGTATAAAACCTCATTGGAGTAGAATTTTCTGTACTGGGACTCTGGTGTTCTGTAAAGGCGAAGGCAAGCCCTAAGACAAGCCCTCTCAAACACCCGAATCTTTTCCATCAAGCTTGCACTCACGTTGAACCACACGGGACAGCCATAGGTGAGCATTGGCCGGATGAGGGCCATGTAGCAGATTACCTTCACCCTCGCATCGAGTTGGCTGTTGTAAAACAGTCTCTTTGTAAGAGCGAAAGCGCTTCGGGCTCGGGCTAGAGCAGCATCTACATGTTTGTTAAAATATAGATAATGATCTAGCCAGATCCCCAGGTATCTGACTACAGTCCTTTGCGCCAGTGGTTGCCCGTGACGCCCAACAATTGAGAACTTTCGCCAATTCTTTTTTGTATCCGCCGAAGCCTTATACAACGGGGTCCTGAACAGTATGGTTTCCGACTTCTGAAAGTTGATATTCAACTTCCAGTCATCGCAACTTCTCATGAATGAATCGAAGTCACCCTGCGCGAGAGTATTGATGTCCTCGATCTTTTTACCTGATCTGTACACAATCAAGTCGTCGGCGTACGCAATTACGTTAGGAAGAGAATTTATCAGATCGCTCAAGAAAATGTTGAACAGGATCGGCGAATTAACGGCAACATTTTTTACTTCAAATATAAGTGCAGAGGTCACATTGCCAGTCTTGACGACGAACCTTCTACCAGTAAGCATGTTACACAATAGGTACAGCAGTGGTTTACTAATGCCTAGCCCATTGAGCTTGTAAAAAAGTCCTTCTAGCCACACGGTGTCGAAGGCCTTCTCCAGGTCAATCAGGCAGGCACCCGTACATTGTTTCTGGCTCTTGTTCCATTGGATATCCGATACCAGTTTCGACGCGGCATGAATAGTGTCATGCCCCGCTTTGAAACCGAATTGGTTATCCGGAATAATATGTTTGTCCTCTGTCCAGTTGGTCAGAGCTCTATTTATCACCTTCTCAAATACCTTGCTGATGTTCGGCAGGAGACAAATTGACCGGAGGTTGCACGGATTCGAAGAATCTTTACCTCTTTTGGATATGGGTTGCACAATCGCAGTTTTCCAATGTTCCGGATAATGTGCATTATTCAGAGCATTGTTAAACAGGATAGTGTACATATTAACCACATCTAGGGGGAGATGTCTTCGTACAATGTTCGAGATACCGTCGATTCCAACTGACTTTTTCTTCTTAAGTGATTCGAAGACCGCTTGGAGCTCTGTCTTCGCTATGAACGGGGGAAGAACTCCTTCGTCGGCGATGACATTATCTCCCATGTTATCTTCATTGAACACGACAAAGCCGAAGTTCTCAGATCGCCATTGTTGCATGTCTTCTCGAAGTTGCGAGTTGCTAGATTGTACGCAGTTCTCCAGGTCGTGGTTTGGGCGAACACTCACATTCACCTTATACACTTCCTGAAACACCGCGCCAAGTACCTCCATTTTTTCTTGCGGGTCTTCGACCACAAAGAAGTTATCGTCGAGTACGGCGTTATCTGGATCAATACCTGCTGTAGTCAGTATTTGTTCGTTGTCCGTCGTTCTGTGGAGCTTAAGACACGGAAGATCGCTATGCTTACTACGAAAAATTTTATTTATCTGCGGAAACATGCTCGGGTTGTTGGATTTTACAGCCCGAATCTTATTGTTCCAATGCATGTTAACAGAAAGTCTGTAGTTCTGAACAATTAATGTTTGAATGTTTTTGATGAGCGACTTCAGTGTCCTAATTTCCTCATAAACCGTCTGTACAAGGTTTTTAATCTTGACAGGAGTCTACTTTTCCGTTGATGTAGTGCGTCAATAGTCGCATTGCGGTACAAGTTTTCGTTATTTGTTCGTGTATACCGTGGTATCGTACTGTCCATCGTTCGTTTTATTGTCTCGTCCAATTGTATTAGATACCTGTCAATCTCCTCGTTTGACAAGTTTCTATTGGACGGTATGTGGAGCGCATTCGAGGACACTGCTCTCGTCATTTGTCTGGAGAAGCGTGTCCAGCGTGTCCTACTGTAATTGTAGGGATACGTTTGAACAAACTGTCCTAATTCCGCAATATCGTTGGGGATCTTGAATTCGGCACTGAGTCCGCAATGGTCACTGAGATACACGAAAGTGTTCAAACAGTTTACCGTTTGTGAGTTTGTGTCTGTCAGCTGCAGTCTTGCGTCAAATAGCAGGAGATCCAGATAAGAGCCGCTTCTGGGGAAGGACGAGATCTCTGTTGCTTTCAACTCGAGTCTATATTCGCCACTGTGCAAGCAATACCAGCTGTAAAGCTGGTCCCCTCTACTATTGGAAACTATGTTTCCCCAATAACCGTGACGGGCATTTAGGTCCTCGGCCAAAATGAAATAGTTCTCCTCCGAGTCCAGTCTTAGACATCGAAAGAGTGAATCAAGCTCTGATATAGTTGTTCTGGAACTAGGGCAGCCGGAGGAGTAGACCGACACCGCATACAGCTTCTTTCCACTGCGGAGAGAAATGCAAACGATGCAGGCCTCCAACTCCTGAATCCGTCGTACTTCACTGCTATACACTACTTTGTGTTTAATGTTATTTTTAATGAAGATCGCAACACCGCCTCCACCATTGGAGTTGGGCCGGTCTCTTCTAATAACATTATAATTACTGTGCTCCAATGTGCCTCTCTGGGTTAGCTTGGTTTCGCTAATCAGAAATAGCTCTGGGCTTTGATCGTCCAACAATCTATAGAGCTCGTTTTTTCGCGGGATCCTTATCAATGAATTTGCATTCACTGCAAGGATCTTATATGTGCTCTCCGTCTGCGCAGCCATCACGACTGGTGACGTGCTTGGTTCTGCAGGAGCGCCAGAATTTGGCTTACCTGCTCCTCTAACCGATCCATACGCCTTTCAATGGAGGATTTCCAATCGGGCGTTGGATCGTGTGCTCTTGGCACTGAAGGCTGCGGCACTACCTTCGGTAGCTCCTTTCCCGTGCTCCTCTGACCAGACGCCATTTGGGCGTAAGTCACTTGAGGGGTGACGGTTACGGCTGCCCCGAGTGGATTTTTCACTGGGGGCTGCTTCTGCAGAACCATCTTTGTTTTCCGCTCTTGGAACTTAGGGCAACCCCGATAATTAGCGGTGTGCCCCGCGTTCCCGCAGAGAACGCACTTGAGCTGACTTTTGTCAGCTGCTCCCTCTTTCCCCAGCGGGCATTCCTCCGCCTTGTGGTTTTTGCTGCACTTCACGCATCGAGGCTGCATTTGGCAGTTCGACGCGGCGTGCCCAAACCTTTGACAGCGAACGCATTGAATAATGCCGTCGCGCCTTCTTATGTTTTCTCAGACGCAATCGTAGTCAGCTAATGTTCTCAAATCATTTAGCTTATCTACTTTGCTGTTGGGTGACAGCTGTACTATGAAGAACGGTAATTTCCGTCCCTCTCGTTTTGCCTTAGCTGTGGTGAAGGGCTTGACCCCGACGAACTCAAGACCATCGCACACTTGCTCTTTGAGCAGTTGGAAGACTTCCTCCGCTTCGAGCGGTGCGGCGATCTTTAATAATTTAGATTGAATTTTTTCTCCTTTTGGTGTGAAGGAGAAGAACTCAATCATCGAACGCTTTAGACATCTTTTCAGAGTATCGTGATTATCAACTGTCTTGCAGCTGATAGAATATTTTTCTACCCCCTTATTTTTTTTAATTTTAAAATGCCCACTACATATGGCCTACCTACATACCTCTGCAGTTTGTATGATGTCCGGCTTGTATAAGTTGATCGGCGGCACTTTTTGCTTCTTAGTTTGTTGTTGTTGCTGCTGGTGTACTGCTGGATGCTTTTGCTACTCACTCGATGCATGTTGCTGCTGCTTCTGCTGTTTCGTTGCTGCTTGCTGTTGTTGCAGGGCTGCTTTCTTCGATGGCTGCTTCTGCTGATGTTGCTGAGCCGCTTTCTTTTGTTGCTGGCTTGCTGCTGTTGTTGCAGCTTATTTTGATTAGATGCAGACGGCTGTATTTGTTGCTGCATCTGCTTTTGCGGTTGACTTTTCTTAGGCAACTGTTGTTGTTGTTGAGCGAGTTGTAGTTCAGCTTGCTCCTCCTCCTTTCTTCTCCTTTCGAGAGTTCTTCTTCGAAGCTCTCTAATCTCTCGGAGGAGTTTGTCAGTCTCCTCCTTCAGACTGGAGACTTTCGTCTGCTTCGAGCGGATTATGTCTTCCACTTCTTCTTCGGTGTCGGAGGGCATCGATTCGAAGCTGTTACTGCTTACTGCGAATCGCCCCTCCCTCCCGTCTGAGTATTCATCGTCTTCGTGAGATGTCTCGTTCGATGACGTAGACGTAGCTGCACTCTCTTCCTCTTGAGTTTTGTGGGTTGACGCGTTAATTTGGCGTCGCTTAGAACTGGCGGAGGTCTGCCTCTTCCTCCTCCTCTTCGTTGTGCCTTCATTAGACACCGTTGGGTGTTGGCGTGACATTTCTGCCACCGGTACACTTTCTTCGCAGACCGCTTCTAGGCTAGCGGCCTGCCCGTTCTCCTCCATACTTTGCACTCACTTCTCTTTTGATGCAATTATGCAGTTCGTTGCACAACAAGAGAAAAAAAAAAAAAAAGGACGTATTCCCAAACTGGGTTTCGAACCCAGCACGTGCTGGCTCGCGGTTGCACACTCTTTTTTTTTTTTTTTTTTCAATGTAATTTTGTTTTATTTGAATGTTGTGGACTTACTTGCTAGACAAAAGTACTTAAAACTAGCTTAACTAACTTAAGAATTTACAAATGTTCTTAATACTAACCTACTGACCCTATGCGGGTACTCTAAGCTAATCTAATCTACGCTATAACTGTGCCTTTCGGCTTAATATGTTATTTTTTTTTTTAGTTTTTCACGACAATCTTTTAATAAATTTTTCATTTGCCAAGAAAACTTTTTTAAAAAACTTGGCTAACTAAACTTACTTACATAACTACTTAAACTACCTTATAATTACTTACTCTAACATAAAACTTAAGACTATCTTAACTCTGTCCGTAACAGTACGGACACGTGCACCAGGGCGTATATTTTATGTATATGCCTAACATATATATTTTATACGCCGTGGTGCAAGTTTTTTTTTTTTTTTTTGATTTTTTGTTTTTATTAATTTTTTTGGTTTTTTCGTTTTTTAATGTTTTTGGATTTTTTTTTTTTTTTTTTTTTTTCCTAATACACATATCGACGGTATCTCGATCATTGTGCTAAGACATCTCCCCCTAGATGTGGTTAATATGTACACTATCCTGTTTAACAATGCTCTGAATAATGCACATTATCCGGAACATTGGAAAACTGCGATTGTGCAACCCATATCCAAGCGAGGTAAAGATTCTTCGAATCCGTGCAACCTCCGGTCAATTAGTCTCTTGCCGAACATCAGCAAGGTATTTGAGAAGGTGATAAATAGAGCTCTGACCAACTGGACAGAGGACAAACATATTATTCCGGATAACCAATTCGGTTTCAAAGCGGGGCATGACACTATTCACGCCGCGTCGAAACTGGTATCGGATATCCAATGGAACAAGAGCCAGAAACAATGTACGGGTGCCTGCCTGATTGACCTGGAGAAGGCCTTCGACACCGTATGGTTAGAAGGACTTTTTTACAAGCTCAATGGGCTAGGCATCAGTAAACCACTGCTGTACATACTGTGTAACATGCTTACTGGTAGAAGGTTCGTCGTCAAGAATGGCAATGTGACCTCTGCAGGTACATTTGAAGTAAAAAATGGTCTCCAACAGGGTGCCGTTAATTCGCCGATCCTGTTCAACATTTTCTTGAGCGATCTGATAAGTTCTCTTCCTCACGTAATTGCGTACGCCGACGACTTGATTGTGTACAGATCAGGTAAAAAGATCGAGGACATCACTACTCTCGCGCAGGGTGACTTCGACTCATTCATGAGAAGTTGCGATGACTGGAAGTTGAATATCAACTTTCAGAAGTCGGAAACCACACTGTTCAGGACCCCGTTGTATAAGGCTTCGGCGGATACAAAAAAGAATTGGCGAAAGTTCTCAATTGTTGGGCGTCACGGGCAACCACTGGCGCAAAGGACTGTAGTCAGATACCTGGGGATCTGGCTAGATCATTATCTATATTTTAACAAACATGTAGATGCTGCTCTAGCCCGAGCCCGAGGCGCTTTCGCTCTTACAAAGAGACTGTTTTACAACAGCCAACTCGATGCGAGGGTGAAGGTGATCTGCTACATGGCCCTCATCCGGCCAATGCTCACCTATGGCTGTCCCGTGTGGTTTAACGTGAGTGCAAGCTTGATGGAAAAGATTCGGGTGTTTGAGAGGGCTTGTCTTAGGGCTTGCCTTCGCCTTTACAGAACACCAGAGTCCCAGTACAAAAAATTCTACTCCAATGAGGTTTTATACAACAGGGCGAACCTGATACGAGTGGACAATTTCCTGGTGAAATTGATTCGAGGACATACTGCCAGAGCGATGAACTCGGCCAATAACCTGATCTCTGGGGCTTACTACCCCAATTCCCAGTACCATGAAAGGGTACGTCATAACGGCTTCGTCCCCCCAGAAGCATTCCTCCATTTGGACAAACACGGTCTGATACAAACTAAAAATGCGGTACCGCTCCTCTTCCACATCGCCCGTTCAACTGTGGATGGGCGACTCAACCACGACCGTTCCGTCGCACAACGAGCTGAGGAGGGTCTCCTCCGGTTCAGTACGGCGGTATCAAGGCGAGATGTTCGGGATGTTGCAATGCAACACCGAAAATTCTGGTGGCTGTGCAGTGAGGGAACTCCCTCATCGAACCCTTTAGACCCGGGTTAAAAACGGGCAGTGCATATCGGTCTTTGTCTTGCAGCTGATTAAACGCATTTTATCAGCCGCAACCTATGGCCGACCTACATATCTTAGGGTAGTTTGTAAGTTGTACATAAGTATATAAAAAAAAAAAAAAAAATTACGTATACACATTTGTACATGTGTGTACTTATGTGTATACCTTTGTAAATAGTTTAAGTACATATATATATATATGTGCGTATATTAATATATATACATGTATATATGTATGTATGTTAAGATTAAGGTAGTTTAAGTTATTTTAAGGTAGTATGTAAGTTAGCAATAGGTTTTAAATAAAATCAGTTCTGTTATTAAGTTTTTTGAAAGTTTTCTTAATTTTAAATTGTTCAGTTTAAGTCATATAATATTAAGCACATGCATATGCATTGTTAGGTTAGGTTAAGTCGAAAGACATAGATTAAGATTAAGTTTAGCTTAGAGTGCCCGCCTAGGGCCAGTAAGTTAGAAGTAGTAACAATGTTCGTCCAACTAGTTTTAAGCATTTTTGTCTAGTATTTAAGTATTTGTTATGAATTAAGCTAATAAAAATGAAAAAAAAAAAAAACCGTCGATTCCAACTGACTTTTTCTTCTTAAGTGATTCGAAGACCGCTTGGAGCTCTGTCTTCGCTATGAACGGGGGAAGAACCCCTTCGTCGGCGATGACATTATCTGCCATGTTATCTTCATTGAACACGACAAAGCCGAAGTTCTCAGATCGCCATTGTTGCATGTCTTCTCGAAGTTGCGAGTTGCTAGATTGTACGCAGTTCTCCAGGTCGTGGTTTGGGCGAACACTCCCATTCACCTTATACACTTCCTGAAAGACCGCGCCTAGTACCTCCATTTTTTCTTGCGGGACAACGAAGAAGTTGTCGTCGAGTACTGCGTTATCCGGATCAATACCTGCTGTAGTCAGTATTTGTTCGTTGTCCGTCGTTCTGGGGAGCTTAAGACACGGAAGATCGCTACGCTTACTGCGAAAGAATTTGTTTATTTGCGGGAACATGCTCGGGTTGTTGGATCTTACAGCCCGAATCTTATTGTTCCAATGCATGTTAACAGAAAGTCTGTAGTTCTGAACAATTAATGTTTGAATGTTCTTGATGAGCGATTTCAGTGTCCTAATTTCCTCATCTCGTCTGTCAGTAAACCGTCTGTACAAGGTTTTTAATCTTGAAAGGAGTCTACTTTTCCGTTGATGTAGTGCGTCAATAGTCGCATTGCGGTACAAGTTTTCGTTATTTGTTCGTGTATGAAACTGCTCTCGTCATTTGTCTGGAGAAGCGTGTCCAGCGTGTCCTACTGTAATTGTAGGGATACGTTTGAACAAACTCTCCTAATTCCGCAATATCGTTGGGGATCTTGATTTCGGCACTGAGTCCGCAATGGTCACTGAGATACACGAAAGTGTTCAAACAGTTTACCGTTTGTGAGTTTGTGTCTGTCAGCTGCAGTCTTGCGTCAAATAGCAGGAGATCCAGATAAGATCCGCTTCTGGGGAAGGACGAGATCTCTGTTGCTTTCAACTCGAGTCTATATTCGACACTGTGCAAGCAATACCAGCTGTAAAGCTGGTCCCCTCTACTATTGGAAACTATGTTTCCCCAATATCCATGTCGGGCATTTAAGTCCCCGGCCAAAATAAAATAGTTCTCCTCCGAGTCCAGTCTTAGACATCGAAAGAGTGAATCGAGCTCTGATATCGTAGTTCTGGAACTAGGGGGGCCGGAGGAGTAGACCGACACCGCATACAGCTTCTTTCCACTGCGGAGAGAAATGCACACGATGCAGGCCTCCAACTCCTGAAACCGTCGTACTTCACTGCTATACACTACTTTGTGTTTAATGTTATTTTTAATGAAGATCGCGACACCGCCTCCACCATTGGAGTTGGGTCGGTCTCTTCTAATAACATTATAATTACTGTGCTCCAATGTGCCTCTCTGAGTTAGCTTAGTTTCCCTAATCAGAAATAGCTCTGGGCTTTGATCGTCCAACAATCTATAGAGCTCGTTTTTTCGCGGGATCCTTATCAATGAATTTGCATTCACTGCAAGGATCTTATAGATACTCTCCGTCTGCGCAGCCATCATGACTGGTGACGTGCTTGGTTCTGCAGGAGCGCCAGAATTTGGCTTACCTGCTCCTCTAACCGATCCATACGCCTTTCAATGGAGGATTTCCAATCGGCCGTTGGATCGTGTGCCCTTGGTACTGAGACTTGCGGCGCTACCTTTGGTAGTTGCTGCTTTTCCGTATTCCTCTGGCCAGACGCCATTTGGGCGTAGGTCAATTGAGGGGTGACGGGTATGGCTGCCCCGAGTGGATTTTTCACTGGGGGCTGCTTCTGCAGAACTGTTTTTGTTTTAAGCTCCTGGAACTTAGGGCAACCCCGATAGTTGGCGGTGTGCCCCGCGTTCCCGCAGAGTACGCACTTGAGCTGACTTTTGTCAGCTGCTCCCTCTTTCCCCAATGGGCAATCCTCCGCCTTGTGTTTTCCACTGCACTTCACGCATCGAGGCCGCATTTGGCAGTTCGACGCGGCGTGCCCAAACCTTTGGCAGCGAACGCATTGTATAATGCCGTCGCGCCTTTTAATACTTTCCCATACGCAATCATAGTCAGCTAATGTTGTTATATCTTTTAGCTTATCTACTTTGCTATTGGGTGACAGCTGTACAATGAAGAACGGTAATTTCCGTCCCTCTCTTTTTGCCTTGGCTGTGGTGAAGGGCTTGACCCCGACGAACTCAAGACCGTCACACACTTGCTCTTTGAGCAGTTGGAAAATCTCATCCGCTTCGAGCGGTGCAGCGATCAGCAACTTTTATCGACCTTTCATTCCAAATTTTGGCGAACATTCACGTCATCTGTCAAAAAATTGTCGAAAGAACGTCCCATTTGTATGGACTAATGAGTGTGAAAACGCATTCCAATACCTCAAAAATGATTGCTAAGGCCGAATATTTTGCAATATCCCAACTTTCAGTTACCATTTTGTAAAACCACAGATGCGTAAACGTGCTTGTTTACTCCTGTTGCGTATGCCTTAAGAGCATTCACGAAAGGCGAATGCAACTATAGAACAAGAGTTAGCAGCTCTCCATTGGGGTATAACTCATTTCAAACTATATATATATAGCAAGAAATGTCTAGTAAGAAGGGACCACAAGCCATTTACTTATCTCTGAATGAAAAACCCATCAAAACTGACACGCATGAGGTTAGACTTGGAGGAATATGACTTTGTAGTCTAGTATATTAGAGGAAAAGAAAACAATGTAGCAGATGCTTTATCTCGCATCGATTTTTCTGAAGTAGCACAAATTCCTAGCCACTCTAAGAATATTTTGAAAGTCACTACAAGACAACCAACAAAGAAGGGTGAAATAAATCAAAGTGCAACCAAAAGAAAACTTAAAAATCCATTGAAAATATACAATTATGAAGCTCTAAATATAAAAGAAATAATCATCGTCATCATCTTCTGACCCGCATGATCCACTAAAGGGGTCGGGGGGTAAACCACGCACGAGAGATCTCCAGGCAACTCGATCCTCCGCCATCGACTTTAATTCATCAGGAGCAATGCCCAAGCGTAACCCATCTTATGCAAGAAGAAGATGACTTACCCTCAACTCTCCCAATGTGAAACATTTCTCACCTCGACTGCGCTGCAACATCCAGTCCATATATACAATGAAAAGGAGAGGTGACAAGACACACCCTTGGCGAGGTCCAACGCCCACGGTGAAAGGTGTTGATTTAGCACCGTTTACCCGAACACAGCTGCTACAGTTTGTGTATAGAGACTGAATGGTGTATAGAAGTGGACCATCAATCACATACTCCTGCATGACACTCCAGAGTTTACCTCGAGGGATTCGGTCATATCCCTTTTCCAAATCTACAAAACGACTGTAGATAGGTTTGGCATACTCCCAAGCCTTCTCAAGTACCATTCTTAGAGTGAAAAGCTGGTCGGTTGTACTTCTGCCGGGACGAAAGCCGCACTGTTCATCCCCCATCCTGGGCTCGACCATAGCTCTAGAACGCGCTTCCAACAACGCAATTCTTTTCTCACTACCAGCCGCCACTCCAAGCCACTTCACTCCACAAACATCCCGTGCAGAGGCAATGACTGCTGTTAAAAACAGTCGCCATTCTCAAACCTTTCAGATATGTACCGTGCAAAATTTAGCTGCAACTCACTGTTCTGTAGTTTCTCCCACCGTATGCGTGTAACCACTCTTGGTTTCCGCCTTGGCAGAAAAGGTACTTTATCAGTGAGCTACAGCGTACACAACACCAGGTGATGATCAGTTGACAGTTCAGCCCCTCTCATCACACGAACGTCACAAACCATCCGTTTCACACACGATGGTACCAAAAAGGGATCTATCAACGATTTCTGTTGAAGACTCTGACGATACCACGTGTATTTGCCTTTGTGTGGAAAGGAGGCGTTCATTATGGACATGCCATTTGCACAGCAAAAGTCCAACAACTTCTCTCCGTTCGCGTTCTGATGAGGATCACCGTTCCTCCCAATCACCAAAGAAATGATTGCTAAGTCCAAGAAGAGGTTCTGAAATTGCTTAATGTAACTCATAGAATGCCTACAGCATATCATCACCAATCGTTAGGTACAGTAGAAAGATCTCATAGAACTTTCAACGAATATATTAGGCCCTATATAAACAGTGACAAATCTGATTAGGATGAATGGCTAATATATAAGATAATAATAATAATAATAATAATAATAATAATAATAATAATAATAATAATAATAATAATAATAATAATAATAATAATAATAATAATAATAATAATAATAATAATAATAATAATAATAATAATAATAATAATAATAATAATAATAATAATAATAATAATAATAATAATAATAATAATAATAATAATAATAATAATAATAATAATAATAATAATAATAATAATAATAATAATAATAATAATAATAATAATAATAATAATAATAATAATAATAATAATAATAATAATAATAATAATAATAATAATAATAATAATAATAATAATAATAATAATAATAATAATAATAATAATAATAATAATAATAATAATAATAATAATAATAATAATAATAATAATAATAATAATAATAATAATAATAATAATAATAATAATAATAATAATAATAATAATAATAATAATAATAATAATAATAATAATAATAATAATAATAATAATAATAATAATAATAATAATAATAATAATAATAATAATAATAATAATAATAATAATAATAATAATAATAATAACAATAATAATAATAATAATAATAATAATAATAATAATAATAATAATAATAATAATAATAATAATAATAAAATTAATAATAATAATAATAAAATTAATAATAATAATAATAATAATAATAATAATAATAATAATACTAATAATAATAATAATAATAATAATAATAATAATAATAATAATAATAATAATAATGATACTAATAATAATAATAATAATAATAATAATAATAATAATAATAATAATAATATTAATACTAATAATAATAATAATAATAATAATAATAATAATAATAATAATAATAATAATAATAATAATAATAATAATAATAATAATAATAATAATAATAATAATAATAATAATAATAATAATAATAATAATAATAATAATAATAATAATAATAATAATAATAATAATAATAATAATAATAATAATAATAATAATAATAATAATAATAATAATAATAATAATAATAATAATAATAATAATAATAATAATAATAATAATTATGTTTATTGCTATAATACACCTCCGTCATCCGTACATTACAAATATTATTGCGTTAATAGAAATAAAATGTAGCCTTTTTATAACATAGAAGCCTATGACAAAAAGTTAAAATATCGTCTTCAATACGCAAACCACAGAGAAAGTGACTTTGTCAAGAAAATCAAGGTTTCTAGAAAATCTATATAGGAACAATATGCTAAACCACTAACTATTCTACCTAATGACGGAGTATAGAGCCTAGACGTTAGATCCAATTTTGAAATGTCCATATATAGTAAAAGAGATAAAATTGCAGAATTGTATAATTATTGATAGGAATAATAAACAGATACTTATGCATAAGGATAAAATAAAAATAATTGTTTGATACAGAACTTCATAATTCTTAGATCATAGAGCTACATAATTGTTAGATTATACAATAAAACTCCATAATTGTTAGAATATAGAACTTTATAATTCTTAGATCATAGAACTACATAATTGTTAGATTATAAGACTCTATAATTGTAGAATATAGAACTTCATAATTCTTAGATCATAGAACTACTTACATAATTGTTAGATTATGATATAAGTTAACATCAATAAGTTAACATTCTAAACACGCACATCCGTCAAATCGACGTGTCAGCATATTTCGCACATTCAAGAAGCAGGCAAAGTCCAACTCAATTCGACGTGTCAGATTTCAAGATACAAATTGTCAGCAGCATTCCCACGATCGCCGACGTTCAACCTGAAATCGATCCCGAACACATGCGGAAGCAATAATTGCAGACGCAGCATTAAATTAGTATTTAAGTTAAAATAATAAAATATTTTTATAAATTTAATTGGCACCCGAGCAGGGACCGCAGATGTAAAAGACCTGTAAGAGTAGTGTCGTGTCGGTAAAGTCAAGTCTTCTCAAGTAGTGCCGTTACTGTCCGCGAAAATTCTCTGTGGTCCACCAGTAGTGCAAGACCCTAAAGTAGTGTCGCACGTCGGTAAAATCAGTTCAAGACCCTAAAGTAGTGTCGTACGCCTGTGAAATAAGTACAAGACCGTAAAGTAGTGTCGCACATTGGAAAAGTGAGTGTACTAAAGTAGTACGACTGCTTTACGCAGAACAGAGTACTTAAATAGTACGTTAGCAAAACTGTGGTGTGGAAACTTTTAAAGGGCCCCTTAGTAGCAGAATCAGCAAAAAGAAAGCATCAGCTAGCCGCCATCACCCAGTACTAAAGAAAGATGAAAACCTTCATATTATTGTAAGAATATTTTATTTTGTTTGATATACAAAAAAAAATAAAAAATAAAACAAAATTATATAACTTAAATTTACTTTTAAGGTACAAAAATTAATCTTTAAAATAACATACATTTTTAATATTTGTTAACCGTTATAACTTATAAAACCTGTATTATTTGTTTGTCGTGTCTCTTTATTTCAAAATGAATAACGAAAATATTATACGAGCATCTTTTCTCGATTAAGCCGATCAAACCGCTCAAGCAACCCCAGCGGCCCCTTATCACAAGCAAGTCGCAATCCCTCTAATCCTGTAACAAATGCCCTGATACAATCTCTCATTGGCTCTATGATACACGAAACTCTAAGTACTGAAGGTCGAGCTCTCATTCATTCTATTTTGAATCCACACTCCGGTCAATTCACGGGAATTGATCAAACAATTTCTACGAATCAAAACATCAATGATCTTGACGAGATACGCGATGTAGTGTGTAGCCTGCGTAAATTCTCTGGTCATCCAGGTGAATTCAGTTAATGGCGTAGAAGTGTAGAGCGAATCCTTAAGATCTACGATCATATCAAGGGATCAGCTACATACTTTGGAATTCTTAACACAATCAGGAACAAAATTATTGGAAAAGCAGACCATGTTCTTTTGCCGATGCTTAACTTTGCATAACGCAGACAAACGTGATTTGGGTACACTATAGTACCAAATGACAGCCCTAGTACAAGGCAACGCAGCCATTCAGGAATTCTACCAAGCCGTGTATTCACACCTTTCGCTCATACTGAACAAAATTCCATGCATGGTATCAGCATCTCCTAATTTGCTGGTGCAAACTTACAGAGATAAAGCTCTCGATACTTGTATTAGCGGATTAAAAGGTGATCTTCCCAGACTTTTAGGAATGCGTGAAACGGTGGATTTGACCCAAGCTCTGCACCTGTGTTTGAGGCTAGTATACTAAAATTACCGTTCGCAATATGCAATGGCAAACAGCAAAAACAGGAGAATAAACCATCCAGAACCACCACCAATTCCACCAAAACGAGGAAACTTCAATCCTATTCCAAGTCGTCAACTATTTTATCCAGAATTGGCTTATATGGCTCAACCACACAGACAACATGTGCCTTTCCAGTACAATGCCTTTTCCTTTTCCTTTTCCACCTCCAAGGCCCCAGTGACAGTTTGTACCACAACAATATCAACACCAACAGCAACGTCCACAATATTTTGCCACTCCTAAGCAACCACCAACAGAACCTATGGATGCACAAACAATCGGGACAAACAAGGTCAACTACATAAAAAGACCTCGAATGGACTATCAGCTCCAACTAAGTGCACCCTGCCAAGATGCAAAGAAATTTCCATGTTGCTACTATGCCACAAGAAGAAGAGATCAGCCAATATGAGGATATGCAGTCCTCAAATGAATTTGACGAAACCCTTCAGGAATACACTGACATGACGCAACCTGTAAATACAGATTCAAACAACGTTATGGAACTAAGTGACATTATTTTTTTAGATTAAGCGACTCTTCGCTGCTATACTTCGAATATGCAACGAAGAGTGGAGAAATTTTAAAAATACTAATTGATACCGGCTCAAACAAAAATTATATACAATCATCTTTAATAAATAATCCATTACCAAACGAAAAACCATTTTGTTGTAATTCAATCGCTGGCAAACTACAAGCCACTCACCACACTTTCGTTATACTTTTCGGTCTGCATACCATCAAAATCAAATTCTTTCTTATGCCAAAATTAAAGTCTTTGCACGCGATTCTTTTACATGCTTATTAACAACAAACTAAAAGTGCGTATCAAACAAATGGCTTATCAATCTGTTAATGCTGTAAATATTCGAACCGATCACTTGTCCCCAAAACAAAAGTTGTCCATTGATAAAATTGTATTCGATTTCCCCAAACTCTTAGATGAACCTGAAAAATTAATTTATTCCACAGTAGTAAAGGCGTGATTAGAACAACATCTGATTCCTCCCGTTTATACTAAATTTTATCCTTACCCTACATTCCTTAAAAGTGAAGTTAAAAAACCAGTAAACAAACTTCTGAACGATGGTATAATTAGACCCTTACGATCCCCATATAATTCCCCTGTATGAATAGTGCCTAAAAAGCTGATGATTCTGGTGAGAAAAAATACAGACTCGTCATAGATTATAGAAAGCTGAAAAGCATAACCGTTCCGGATCGATACCCGATCCCTCAAATTAACGAAGTTCTTGCTCAACTGGGCCATAATAAGTGGTTCTCGTTTGTAGATTTTAAAAGTGGGTTTCATCAGATCCCCTTAAAGCATCTGATATAGAGAAAACAGCATTTTACGTAAATAATGGAAAATACGAGTTCACAAGGTTTGGTCTCAAGAATGCTCCGTCTATATTACAGAGAGCACTTGACGACACACTCAGTGAACACATTGGTGTAATATGCTATGTGTACATAGATGACATTGTCATCTTTAGCAAAGACGAAACTACACATGAGCTAAATATTCGGAAAGTATTCCAAACATTGCATGCTGCAAATTTGAAAGTACAACTGAATAAATGCGAGTTCTAGAAACAGGAAGTAGAGTTTCTAGGTTTTGTCATTTCGCCTGACGGCATTAAAACCAATACAGAAAAAATAAGAGCAATTCAGGAATTTCCATATCCAGGTACCCTGAACGAACTTCGCTCTTTCCTCGGACTGTCAGGGTATTACCGCCGCTTCATTAAGTACTACGCCAAGCTGGCGAAACCCCTAACAGCCCTCTTAATGAAGGAGAATGGACGATTGTCCAAAAACTTCTCAAACAAAAAATGATTCACCTTGACGAATCTGATAAGAAAGCTTTTCAAAAAATCAAGAAGACACTAATATCAGAAGAAGTCATTCTCGCATATCCCGACTTCACAAAACCATTTGAACTTTTTTTTTAAACTTCTTTTATTTTATTTCATTTTAAATTTTGGGTACAGATTTTTATCTGCAAAGCCTGAAGGGCTTGTCTGCAGAAGACTATTCACACAATATTATTACATTTTAAAAATGTTGAAATTCAGGTATTCAAAAATTCATAATATACAAGTAGACAAAATTGTTAAGCGCACGATAATAATTAACATTTTCTGTACAAAGTGTTTACACATTACATTTAGTTTGTGACAGATATACTTCTTTTACTTTCCAGTATCTTGGTATTTCATAGAGCTGCTTCAGTCGTCTTCTGGTGTTACTTGTCTGCTGCGTCTGCACTCTGTAGATGTTGTCGTTGCCAAAATTTGCCAGTAGTTCTAGATTGTATATCTGGTAGATACTAAGTAGACGTATAGTGTGATTTGGTTCTTGATGTACATCGATGATGCGTCCTGATTTTTGTACCATTGTTCGAAGTCTAGTATGCACTTGATGTAACCTCTGCATTTGCGACGCTCTTGCCCATGCAAGTATGCCGTATCTTAGATGCGATTCCACCAATCCGAAATAGGATTGTCTGATTACCTCTGGTGTGCTGAGGTTGTTTAAGTGGAAAAGTGCGTACGCAGATTGACACAGTTTTTTCTTCAAATTGTCGATATGGTAACTCCATTTAAAGTTATAGTCTATTTGTTATCTATAACTATGGTGCATTTATCTTCTTCTCGTATACCGTCACTGATGAAAAGCAGTGGACCCAGCTTGGACCCCTACGGGACCCCGTACTCGACTTTTTCTTCATCACTGACACCAGTTTTTAAGCGGAACGATCTGTTACATAGGTAGCTACCGAACCATTTTTATATTTGACCACGTATTCCAATATTATTCAGCTGTCTAAGGATTTGCTAGTGACTCAAAGTATCTAAGGCTTTTTTGAACTCGATAAATACAACTACTGAGCTATGGTTTTTGTCCAGGCTTTGGTATATTTTGTTTGCGAAGTCTCCTATCAGCCTGTTTATGCTATTGCCTTTACGGAATCATAACTGCTTTTTATTGAGAAGGTTGTATTTTTCAATGAATTCATAAAGCTTTCTTGTCAGCACTTCTTCCAGAACTTTGTCTACAGCTGGTAAGATTGGAATAGGCCTGTAGTTCAGGATTTCACTTTTCTTGCCGTTTTCGTGAATTGGTCGAACTATTGAAGTTTTAAGCATGTCTGTAATCGATGCTTGATCCAAGCTCATATTGATCATTCTTGTTATCACTGCAGATAGTATTTGTGCGTTGTTCTTCAGGTCTATCGGTCTTAAACCGTCTATCCCCGCAGATGTATTACATTTCAATGAGGTTAGGATATTACATATCTCCACAACAGATGCATGTTCGACGTAAATGGAATGCTGTGCGCTGCTTGAATGACCAGAATATGTTTGGTGGGAACATTCATGCACAATGTTGCTTACTTCTGACGTTAGCGTTTTAGCAAATCTGTTGGTCAGGTCTTTGATATTGCTTTCGTTCGAGAAGTTATTTTTTAAGATGTCATCTAGACTACTCTTCTTCCTGCCCAATATCGTATTAACGAGCTTCCATGTCTCCTTTGAATCACTTTTATAGAACTGAAATTTCTGTCTATATAATATAGCTTTCGTCCTTGCTATTTTTTTGTTAAGCTCATTTCGATATGTTTTGTGGTCTCTGTGATAATCTTAATTTTGCGTATTATTTTTATATCGTCTGTACGGTCTATTTTTTTCCATACAGTTATTCTTCAGTTCCGCAGTAATCCAACTATGTTCAGTGCTCCTTTTCTTATTCTTTACCGTTGACATTGTTACTAGAGTATTCATCGTCTGCTGAAAATGATGATAGAGTTCGTTTACATCAGTAAAACAATTCAACTCATCCCAGTTAAAATTATTTACTTTGTCTGATAAGGCATGAGATGAGATTTGAAGCTCTCTTTCAGATTTCTTTGTATACATGTCACCAGTATCTACTCCGCAGTACAGGACAAAGTGGTCCGAAACACATAGTTCGATTACTGTTGAGTTGATGTCCGCATCTCTCACTCTTCTCAAATTATGATCAATCAGAGTTTTCGTGTTCCTAACTGGATCAACAAGTGTATACGAGAATATTGAATTGCAAAGACTTTTTGAAGATATAATTGAAATATACTCACAGACATTTGCATTGGTTTCCTCTTTGATGTTAATGTTTGTGTCACCCGTATTTATGAGCTTTCTTTTCATTCCAATTGCATCGATATGGTCGTTGAGTTCACGAAGAAATCATTTTACATTTGTTTTGGTGGTCTGTACACAGAAATTATTCAAGCCTCAAAGTTACCACGTTTGACATTAATCGCCACATTTTCATACATGTAGACATTCTATCTACTTTTTCAAAGAAGACATTATTTTTAACATATACTGCAACTCCCTCTCCCACTGAGTTACTTCGGTTAAAAAATGCACTACTATATCCTTCAATTCGGTACAAGTGATTTTTTTCCTCTTTTATGTTTGTTTCACATTATTACTATATTTGACAGGAAATCATCAACATATAACATAAAAGCGTTTCAGTTTTTTTTCTTAAAGACCTTAGATTTAGTGACATGCATGAAAATTCATTTTTATTATTTTTTTATAAATGTGCAAGCATCCTCTTGCCACTTGAGTTTTTTTAAAATTCATATTTACATATATTAACTATTTCATTATTTTCGTTTACCATATTTTGGTGTGTTTATTTTATACGATACTGTGTTTACGGTCTTGTGAGCAAAACATATGTTTATGACATTTTTTACATCGTCGATCGAGTGTATACTGACTATACGGTATCCATCATTTTTTCTCGCAAGAACCTTACCAGTCCTGTACCAAACATATTTCCATTGACAGCTTTTGATTTTGACTTAGCTAACCAGAGAATTTTCTTAAAGTGTTGTATCAATTGTTCGTTAATAAATATGTTTAGATTAGCGTATGCCGGGTTCACTTGTTGTTTTGATTTAGTGCAAATCTCTTCGTATTTTATTGTTCTTTTTTGTTTGGCTTTCTCCAGGAACGCTGGTTTTGTGTACAAAACTCACAACAATATTTTTTAATTGTCTGTTCTTTTTATCTGGATACGCGTAGATGTCCTCGATATCGCCTTAGGTTAATTCGGTGTCACTCGTTTCCTATCGCTGTAATGATATCGAAAGAATTTGTGTTGTTGGATATTGGGACATTTTTTACTACTTGGAATTGTCGTATTCCAGAGAGAAAAGGAACAATTGAATTTTAAAAGAACACTGTCTAAAACACTTCTTCACTTGTTGAAATCTCTTATCTCTCTGACGATTGATAACTGATGCCTCAAACTATGCCCTAGGTGCTGTATAATTCACACATACCACCAACCACTTACTTACTTCCTAAGTAATAAATTAAAAAGATGGAAGGCTATATTGGAGGAATACTACTACGAGCTTAAATATAAGCCCGGCAGAACAAACGTAGTTGCAGACGCACTCTCCAGACCCCCGATTAAATCCGAAACTAAACAGGAGGAAATAATTATTAACACCCATCAACGTGCTCATAGGAACGATCGCGAGAATAAACAACAAATTCTAGAACAATACTATTTCCCAAGTATGTCTCGCAAAATAAAAGGAATTATAAAATTATGCTCTATTTGTAAAGAAAACAGGTATGATCGTCATCCGGATAAGATTTTCAATTCAACCCACTCCAATTCCAACGTATCCCGGACAAATCACACATGTTGATATTTTCTCAACTGAAGGTATATTTCAATTCAACACCATTTACTTTCATGCTCAAAAATGAATTCGGCATTGACGTCTTTACGACCCTCCGTACAAGAGCACTCCGAATGGCCAACTCGAATGATTTCATTCGACTCTCGCTGAACTCATGCGATGCATCAAGAAAAAGCAAGTGCATAAGTCCTTCACGAAACTCCTAGAAACTACAGTAAATGCTTATAATATCTCCATACATTCTGTAACAAACAAGAAACCAGTAGATATATATTTTTCAGTAGAAACATAGATCCTTCCCAAGTTGATGAAATTCGTTCTCAAATTGAAACCAAACTGAAAGACAAACAAGAATATGACTTGACCTACCACAACAAGTGTAAACCCCCAACAAAAGACTACTCTACAGGACAAACCATTTACGTCAGAAAAAATAAAACAGTGAGATCAAAACTCTCTCCCAGATACGCAAAAGAAATTGTCAAAGAAAACAGAAAAACCACTGTTCTCATCCAATCCGGCAAAGATGTTCAAAAATCGCACATCAATTCGTAATAGACTTTCTAAATTGTTCTTTCCAAATTGCTTATGTGACTTGCAGATACTGGACTATACAGACGCAAGACTAGTACAAACAGGCACGTTCAAAATATGTCACGAAATAGATCTATCGGCATATTCGCAAGCTTTAGACAATATAGAGTCATCAATGAGAGAACACCTACAAACCTCCCACTCCAGCTTTTACCTTATATACCTTATATCCTTCATAAAATCTCTCTTAAAACGTTTAATACCTATCCAACCCAAAATAAAGAGATCACTCGACTTCCTGGGAAGCGCTTGAAAGTTTATAACCAGTAATCTTGATCAACACGACTTCCAAATAATCCAGGAAAAAAATAATTATATATTAGAAAACAATAGTAGAAAATCCAAGCTTAATGGAAGAAATTGTATTTAATATTAAATATAAACTGGACACATTAAAAGAAGATATAACCAATGTTTTATACGCCTTGCACTGGGCAAGACCTAATATTATAAATTCGTTTATTTTATCAAATATCGAAATAAATATTGTAGAAAAAATAATAAATAATAAAGAAATACCATTTGAAAATATAGACGAAACAATTTAATTTTCTGTAATTCTGTTTTGTTATATATAGTAAGCCTACCTACAGTAAATGAGAAAATTTGTATAAAACCAGTTAAAGAGAAAAATAAAATAATAGATAAAAAATAATAATAATAGAATTCAATGAAATAATAAAATGTAAAGACGAAGTTTATGGAATAGATTTAAAATGTATAACAATAAATAAATTGTCAATATGTACTTGTATCCCAAATTTATTAAACAGCGAACCAGTAACCTGTACTGCAATTAACAGCCAGCATGTTCCACCATTTGAAGAAATATCATCCGACATCATTTTCGTAAGTCAATATAACGGCGGAATCATAATCGACAATGACCAGGTAATTATCAATGGTACGTTCTTTATTAAATATCACAACACCAGCATTAAAATTGGGAATAACATCTTTAAATCGTTTGAGCTGACGCATTTCAACCCTCTCCCGGCAAGCCTGCAACCAGTATCAACAAATCACCAAATAAAAGAAGTGTTATCGCTAGAAATGGTAAAAGAGCTGCACGCCAACAACACGCATTACATTCAACTCCTGAGCACCAAGGTCACAAATAGTACAATGCTGAATATTGGAGTCCGTCTACTTCACCTCACCATCATAATAGTAATTCTCCGAAAAACTTTCAGAGTTAATAGGTCACCCAAGCATTCTATCACCAATATAGACCCATCGACAACACCTTCAGAGACAGAGAAAAGTACCCCTTTACCTTCCCGACAACGTCTCGAATAAACCAAATTCCATACTTCTAAGTGAACGCGGACGTTCACTCTTAAGGGCACCAATTAAATCTTGTCTGCAATCTGTAAGCCCTGGTGGCTGAATCATTCCACTGGATTGGAGTATTGTCACTTTGATACCATGAATAAGTTTCTACATCACCATGAATATAAAAAATAGATAAAAACCTATTCTCAGGCCTAACGAATGCATATACGAAATTTTTATATTAGATACGAGTAGATAAAATTGCCGAATTGCATACTTATTGATAAGAATAATAAACATATACTTATGCATAAGGATAAAATAAGAAAATAAAATATAGAACTTCATAATTCTTAGATCATTGAATTACATAATTGTTAGATTATAAGATATCAGTTGTTAGATTATAAAACTCCATAATTGTTAGAATGTAGAACTTCATAATTTTTAGATCATGGAACTACATAATAGTTAGATTATATAATTTCATAATTCTTAGATGGCCCGTGGCGTTGTGGGCATATGCGTCGACTCCTGCGCAGTTGGACCTAAATGTCTAGGTTCGATTCATGGTACGACAAGAAATACTTTTCACTGCCCCACCTCTTTGGAGTCACTGACAGAGTATAACTGTCTAGAAAAAGCGTCTCAAACTTGGCCGTTCGGAGTCGGTATAAAACTGCAGGTCCCTTAACCTCTTGATAGAACAATAACGCCCTGCCCCTCTACGGTTTGTAGCGCCACCCATATTATTATAATTCTTAGATCATAGAATTACATATTTGTTAAATTATAAAATTCCATAATTGTAGAGTATACAACTTTATAAGTCTTAGATCATCGAACTACATAATTTTTAGATTATAAGATTTCAATTGTTAGATTATTAAACTCCATAATTGTAGAATATATGTAGAACTTCATAATTCTTAGATCATAGAACTACTTACATAATTGTTAGATTCTAATATATTAATTATTAGATTAGAAAATCGTAACGATACAAATATCTGAAAGCTGATGTGATGTTCTCTAAGCATATGGTTTACTAAATCATACTTTCAAAATGGGAAGGTTTAGTATGATTTGATACGCCTTATAACAATTTCCAGACGTAATCTGATTCGCACTATTTGAATGCTTGCGAACAAGCGATATCGAAAACTTCCAAGAATTCGGCAGTATGCACTCACTCAGAGAATTATGGTTGCCTTGCATTTCAGCGAGGCAAAGAATATGTTACAGATGTGCAATAAGACTTCAAACGAAAGACCTCGTAGCTGAATCATCCCACTGGATTGGAGTATTGTCATTATTTTTGTTACCAAGAATAAGTTTCAGCATCACCATTTGATTTTAACAGCCCCAGTTATAGACGATTTGTAGAAATTAATATCACCGCGTTAAGAAATCAACACCTTTGATGGGACTTCAGACATCTGCCGCAATATCGAGATCGAGCGTGAGCTGCTGAGTCCCAAACATTTTGATTTCACTTCTATTAGCTGCGTATAACCTCGAACAAGGGACACATCTGCAGTAGAGTCAACAAGAAATTGAGATTGAAAGAAATTGTTTGATGATATTTTGTCGCTTATAAATAGGCGCGCAATTTGCAAGTCACTCCTGCCTGAAGTGTCTGACGCTTAATGCTTTTTTTGACACGAAGGTGCAAGGTGAACGACACTTACGAACGTCCTCTCCAAATTTCATTACTTAAATCTGCTGTGCCTTATTAATAGTCATAGCAAAATACAATTTAATTGGAAAGTGCAGCCTTTTAAAAAGAAATGGGTAGTTCGAAGGTATCATCGGTATTAGTGGAATAAATACATTCTCATCTTGCCTTGTCCTGTTATAATAATCGCTTCCATTACAAGCTTTACCTCGTAACCTGGTACCTTCGCACAGCTTTAGACGACATCTTAAGTGCCCTGGTAGACCTGCTGGATTTGTAGAATTTAAAAATTCTGTTGAAAAATTTACTGAATTGTATAGATCGGTCTAAGTAGTATGAATACATATACATATACATACATACCCACAGAACGAACACGCATAAACAAGAACGCCGCTTGGGCACCGATAGTGGCAATGGTATCCACTCATCGTATTCGGCATTCGCGCTCTTAAGCACGGGTGAGAATGCTGAACCTGAAACATCAGGCCACCGAGCTAGTGTATCAGGCCACCAGCCAAATCCACAAGAGGAAAGGAGAAAGAGGAGGAAGAAACTGCATCCGCAGTCGAACCTGGTAAAGCGCCGCCCCACTGTAACCTCAGGCGATAGGAATCTTGCGGTAAAGCCTACAGCAACAACAACAGCAGTAGTAAAGGCGAATGAAGAAGCAACAACAACTGCAGCAGCATCAGCAACAGCCTCAACGGACATAATCGAGGCGAAACAACAACAACATCCAATCGACGACGTGCAATACGAGTTGGCAGAGGGCGAGGGGAGATTCTCCTACGGAGGTAGAGGGAACTCCTACAGTGCCCTAATGTCATCCGATTCGGATGACGAAGAGGAGGAGGATCTGGAGCAATTGAGGGAGATCCAGAGGAAGAGGGAGGAGCTGGATGCCCACATACAGGCCCTCCAAAATAAATTAAAGGCCAGGAGAGCGGCCAAGGAAGCTGCACAGCAACAACAGCAGCAACAACAACAAGCACAAAAACAACAACAACAGCAGCAGCAACAACAACAGCAACTGAAGAAGAAGAAGCCGCAGCAGCAGCAACAACAACAGCAGCAGAAGAAGAAGCCGCAGCAGCTACAACAGCAGCAGAAGCAGCCACAGCAGCAACAACAACAACAGCAGCTGCAACCATCTGCAACGAAGAAGGAGAGATGGCCGCCGATCAATGTTTTCGGGCTGGAGACGAAGGACGTCGACACTCTGTGTAAGTTGGCCACCAATAATTCCTTTTATTTGAAATATAAAGGGCGGCGGTAGGGGCCGAGTTTTTTTCGTACACCCCAAAAGGGAAGAAAATTCAGACCATGCTCCTTAAGGGCGTGGATCCTGCTACTGATCCCGAAGAGATCCTCGCTGTACTGCGCCAGGCGCAGAGCGACGATGTCACGTTCGTTGGGGTTAAGCCCTTCACCACTGCGGTAACGAAAAGGGAGAACAGGAAATTTCCGTTCTTCCTTGTTCAGGTCACCCCAGACAGTAGAATAGAGAGCCTAAAGCGAATGACTCGTTTAGGCTCCAGTTCTGTTAGTTGGGAAACATTAATAAAGACGAAGCACATACTCCAATGTGCTCGCTGTCAGAGGTTTGGGCATGCCGCGGCGAACTGCAACATGGAGTCTCGCTGCGTCAAATGCGCAGAAACCCACAATCCAGAGGAATGCCGTTTAGGGAAGGAAAAAGTCGAGGACAGGGCTATGCTCACATGCGTACTCTGTAAGACCAATGGGCACCCTGCTAATTATCGGGGATGTCCTAAAGTCCAGGAGATCAGGAGAAAGAGTATAGCGGCAAAGAACCAAGTCAAAATGGTAGAAGCGAGGCCAGTGCCCCGTGTTCCAGCTACCACTGTTACGCCGGCCGTCTCCTACGCCCAAATGGCATCAGGAAGGCGACCGGTACAACAGACAGTGCCGAAGGTGACCCCGGTCCCAGTGGCCAGGCAACCTGAAGTAAATCTGGATATGATGGCGGTACTGCTCTCTATCCAGGGGCAGATCGCTCAGCTCGAGAAACAGTTCCAAGAGAAAACTCGACGGTGTTTGCCGTGCCAAACGCATCATCGGTCTAATGGCTGCGCACGCAGCTAGTAACCTTAAGATCCTAGCAGTGAATGTGAATTCGCTGATTAGGACAGAACGCAAATTAACGCTCTGCAACCTTATGCAAACTCACAATCCAGACGTGCTGATGGCCAGCGAAACTAAGCTGAACCAGACGCGCACACTCTGGTACAAGAATTACCACGTTGTTCGAAGAGACCGTCCCCAATCCTTGCGAGGGGGCGGGGTCGCTCTCTTAATCAAAAAAGGCCTCTGTCATAAGGTCATGTATAGCAGTGAAGTGCGAAGATTTCAAGTGCTAGAAACGTGTATTGCGCGCATTCCTCTTCAGGGTGGAAAGCGGTTATATGTGATCGCGATCTACGCAGCTGACAATCCTGCACTCAATCGCAACTTCATTTCAGAACTCGATACTCTTTTCACTAGCCTTCGACTGAGCTCGGAGGAAAACTACTATATCATTGCTGGGGATTTGAACTCCAAGCATAGAGAATGGGGCAATAGAGTGCATAACGACAGGGGGACCGCACTGTATAACTGGTTGGCAGAGCACAATATTGAGTTCAAGCTAGATTTGCTTGCAACTGATAGGCCATCGTACCCCAGATCCGGGTCCTATCTGGATCTGTTGCTGATCGACAGACGACTTACTATACTAGACGTGGAAAGACGCACGCGGAACTGTTTAACTGCGGTTGAGTACGAGAGTGATCACTGCGGACTCTTCGCAGCTATTCAGCTCCCGAACGAGGTGGAAGAACTGGAGGAGTATGTCCAGAGGAATCCTTATAATTACAATAAGGTCCGCTGGCCTCGCTTCTCCAGGACGTTATCCACAGAACTACGTTCGAGTGGGATCAATCCTCCATCAAACAGAAACCTGACGAACGAAGAGGTTAACAGGTACCTCATACAAATGAACGACGTAATTAAACGTACCATGGACAAGACTATTCCGAAGGTAGTAAAAAGCGATGACAGCGATGTTTATCGAAATGCTACCATCGATGCACTTCACGTGCACAAAAGTAGGCTGCTGTCAAGACTCAAACTCTTACACAGGCGGTTTACAAATCCACAAGACGCGGCAGTCAGGGAATTGAAGTCGGAGATCAAGAACCTCCAACAGTTAATACGTATGAACTATAGCTTGGCTATAAGCTTGCACTGGGGCAATAAAATCCGGGCTGTACGATCTAACAACCCGGGTATGTTCCCACAAGTAAATAAAATATTCCGGAGGAAAGATCAAAACGACATTCAGGCCGTTAGACTTCCCAGAACGACAAATAACGAACAATTACTGACTTCAGTTGGCATCGATCCAGATGGAGCAGTGCTAGACAACGACTTCTTCGTAGTTGAAGATCCCCAGGAGAAGGTGAAAGCAATTGGTGCTGTGTTTCAGCGAGTGTATACGGTCAACGAGGTTCGTAGACCGAATCACGACCTGGAGCATAGAGCCTCGCTAAACCACTTCGAGCTCCGAAACGAGATAAGTCAATGGCGATCTGAGAATCCTGGTTTTACCAGGTTCAGTGACGATAACACGGCAAATAATGCCGTCGCCAATGATGGAAATCACATCTTGATTTCTCAAGAAGATCTTCAGGGTATCTTTAACTCGCTGAAGAAGAAAAAGTCGGTGGGTATCGATGGTATACCAAATATTGTGCTTCGATATCTTCCCCCCGAAGCCGTGCAGATTTACACAACACTGTTCAATAATGCGCTGAGTAATGCTTATTACCCGGTACACTGGAAAACAGCTGTGGTGCAACCAATCCCTAAACGGAACAAAGACAAATCTATCCCGACAAATCTTCGGTCGATTAGTCTTCTTCCTTGCATAAGCAAGGTCTTTGAAAAGATAGTCATTCGAGTTCTGAAACAATGGGTTGAGGAAAATAAAATCATACCGGACAACCAGTTCGGATTCAGGGCGGGGCATGAAACTATACATGCCGCGTCCAAACTGGTATCCGACATTCAGTGGAACAAAGACAAAAAACAATGCACGGGTGCTTGTCTGATTGACTTGGAGAAAGCGTTCGACACCGTTTGGTTAGAGGGCCTCTTCCTCAACCTGGTCAGGCTCGGCATAAGCAAATCATTGCTATACATGATCTATGACATGATAATAGGTAGAAAGTTCGTCGTGAAAAGTGGCGACGTAACTTCTTCCACGGTCTTTGACATCAAAAATGGTCTGCAACAGGGAGCGGTTGGTTCGCCGATCTTGTTCTCAATATTCACTGCAGATCTTATAGGTTCCATGCCGCACTTAATTGCGTACGCCGACGATCTAGTAGCGTACAGATCAGCTCCGAAGGTCGAAGTAATAAATAACTTGTTGCAATGTGACTTCGAACAAATTCAGCGATTTTGCGACGACTGGAAGTTGATTATCAACTTCCTGAAGTGCGAAACTATCCTTTTCAGGACCCCGCTGTACATGGCAGCATGGGATACGCGCACAAACTGGCGTAAGTTCGGCATAGTTGACCCGCAGGGACGGCCGTTAGATGTGAAAGGTGTAGTTAGATATCTTGGCATTGGCTGGATCAATATCTGTATTTTGACAAACATATAGATATTGCTCTGGCGAAAGCTAAAAAGGCCTTTGCTGTGGCAAGGGGGTTGTTTTACAGCAGCCAACTTGACACCAGAGTAAAGGTAATCTGCTACATGTCCCTCATCCGCCCAGTTATGGCCTACGGTTGTCCACTGTGGTTCAATGTGAGTCCTTCCCAGATGGAAAAGATGAGGTTGTTCGAGAGACAGTGTCTTCGCACTTGTCTCCGGTTGTATCGTACACCCGAGTCTGAGTACAAGAAGTTCTATCCTAACGAGGTCCTGTACAACGAGGCAAACTTGAACAGGATAGATAATTTTATTATTAAACTGATCAGAAGGCATATTGCACGAGCTATGACTTCTTCCAACAGTCTGATCTTTGGGGCTTACTACCCCAATGTTATGTACCATGAGAGAGTGCGCCTCACCGGCTTTATTCCTCCTGAAGCGTTCCTCTATCTCGACACAATTGGCCTAATACAGGATCCACAAGGATGTCCTGTCATCTTCCACGTCGTACGCCGAACAGTGGACAGGCGACTCCAATACGAACGGGATGTCGCTCGCATTCACGAGGATCTCCTCCGGTTCAGTAGAGCGATCTCTGCTCGAGACAGGAGAGAGTCTGCCAAAGAACGGCAATTTTACTGGTGGCTACACCAAAACCAGCCCCCCGCCGCTGGATTTTCAAAATGACGCGGTAGTTGACCATAGTGGCCAACTTACATAGATCTTAGGGTAGCGTAGGAAAAAAAAAATATAAAAAAAAAAAAAAAAAAAAAAATTTTAAAAGAAAAAAAGAAAAGGTGCACCACGGCGTATAAATTTTATATGATAGGCATATACATAACATATACGCCCTGGTGCACGTGCCGTACTGTTACGGACATAGTTAAGTTAGCTCATAAGTTTTTATATTAGGTTACGTAAGTTTAAGATAGGTTAAGATAGATATATAATGCCAAGTTTTTTACCAGTTTTCTTGGCCAAACTAATCAGAAAGTAAATTCAGACAAAATAAAAAAAAAAAAAAAAAAAAAAAACCATAGTCTAAGCCGAAAGGCACAAAAATTTTGTTCAGAATAGCTTAGAGTACCCGTATAGGGTCAGTAGGTTAGATGTAAGAACGATTGTTAAGTTAGTTAAGCTAGTTTTAGTTATTTTTGTCTAGCATGTAAGAAAAATGAATTATAAAATAAAACAAAAACGAACAAAAAAAAAAAACGCCGCTTGGGCACCGATAGTGGCAATGGTATCCACTCATCGTATTCGGCATTCGCAATGCAATGCAAATAATATATGTTTTGTGTGGAAATAATGTTATAACTTTTCTCAAAGATAACGTCCAGTTATAATATATACACCAATGTATTTGCGAATAAAAGTTCTACATAGATATTTAAATTAATAAGAACAAACAATTACTATAAACAAATATTAGTTCTGTTTGGTGAGAGTAAGGAAAAATTGAGATAAGCCACCGAAAAATGAGGAAAAAATCATATTTAATATTTCTTTTGTATATTTTAAAGGTTTTTGTTAAAAGACACTTAATATGTGATACACATATACTGTCAGCAAAACTCATGAATATAAAACAAAATAATAAGCCTACCAGTACATATGCAAAAGAAGATTGACGAAGTGCTTGACTTTCCCATGGGTTAACCTCCGAGCTAGCTAAAACGTACTCAACACAAACATCAGTACGCGCGATAACAAAGAACGCTACCAATGATAGGATTAAAATTGTAATGGAGTTTGGCCAATTTAATAATATAAACCAAGCAGTAGATACATTTGTAAATTGTAGAACTGAAGCTGGTCAATCACACTCTGTTATGTACGTTAACAGGTATAATAATAATTGGAATAACTACCAGACTAGTTGAAATCATGGTAAGGGCCGTGGACGCGGTCAAAACCGTACATTTTACCAAGGCCGTAGCCGTGGAAGATTCCAGAACAGAGACCGATACCGTGGTAATAATCGTGTTAACCAGGCGAGTGTAAGATACACAAACAACAGTCAAGGGTCGGAAAACCCGAACAGACCGAATATACTTAATACTCAAGACAATCAATAAATTCTACGAATAAAATACTTACTCTAAGTCTTAACCTCAGTAGCTTTAAAAGATCAAGATCAGGTTTCAATAATAAATTATCAACATTTCTTGTTAACACGGGCGCTATTTCTCTAATAAAAGAGACACGTATTGCAAATATTAAATATCATAAATGAAGCACTAGAAAAATAATAAAAAGTGAAATCAGACCTACAAGTCGAAAACATACCACTACCGTTAAATCTTAAAGATCATCAGTGCAGCCAATACCAATTCCTTACGGCTTGCGGCGACGAAAGACGAAAGAATATTAAGAGAAAATATTATTTTACCGTTTTTATTTTGATTCTTCCTTTTTCTAATGGATTTTCTTAAACACGAGGGAAAATTGCTTAAATTTTTTAAAGTAGAACTTAATCGTTTGAATCGTATAACATATATTTTAAACTGAACAAAATATGTTAGTTAGTCGTATGTAAATATTTGAACATAAATGAGAATAAAATTAAATGAAGTTCTTCTATTAGAAATTGAGTGA
Organism: Eristalis pertinax; assembly: GCA_907269125.1. Lineage (NCBI taxonomy): Eukaryota > Metazoa > Arthropoda > Insecta > Diptera > Syrphidae > Eristalis > Eristalis pertinax. The sequence continues at coordinate 80,945,060 of OU026145.1, read as the reverse complement.
CTTTAGATTGGGAAGGAACAGTGTTGGTATACTTGGTCTAGACTTTATTAAAAGGTACAATTGTGTTCTAGATTACCAATGTGTCAAGACTAGTTAATATTACGCCCAATCAACTTTCCGGAAAAGGTTGCGATTAACACTGCTTCATGTCCAAACACCTTCATAGTACCCGCTAGATCTGAAGTTATTAGAGTCTGCCGCAAAAAAGATGAGCTTTTGATTCCAAATCAAGAACTTCAAGCTATAGTTTCTGTAACAAGTACAATAATTGATAGTGCGTATAATTAACACCAAAAATAGCAATATAACAGTTAGCAATCCGAAAATAAAAACAGAAAATCTGTCTGATTACAAGGTTTTTGGAAATAAAATATCGTTGGAAGCACTTAAAGAAAATGACCTTCAATGCTTATCTAAAAACTTTCCCAATTCATAAAATCTGAATTGAAGAATCTACGCAGTGAGTTTAATAATGTCCTTGCCTTAGAAACAGAAACAATTTCGTGTAATAACTTCTATACACAAAAGCTCCGATTGAAAAACGATTCTCCGGTTTACATTAAAAATTACAGAATTCCGCATTCACAAAAAGAAGAAATAATTGGCCAGGTTGATAAATTAATTGTATAAAGCATAGTTGAACCATAAATATTTGAATATAACAGTCTGATTGTATTGGTCCTCAAGAAAGCATTACCAGGAAAAACTGAAAAGCGGTGGAGACTTGTAGTGGAGTACAGGCGAATGAACAAGAAACTAATTGCTGTCAAATTTCCACTACCCAGAATAGATGATATTCTTGACCAACTTGGTAAAGCAAAGTACTTTTTTTATCTTGACTTAACGGCATGTTTTCTTCAAATCCAGTTTGATGAGACATCGAGAAATATTACATCATTTTCTACTGACACAGGTTCATTTCGCTTCAAACGACTTCCATATGCCATCAAAATCGCTCCAAATTCATATAGTTCCAGCACATGATGTCAATCGAGAAGCATTTTGTGTCCATTCTCCAACACAAGCCTTTTTGTGCATGGACGATTTAATCATATTAAGATGCTCAGTAAGAAATATGTTAAACAACCTCAAAGACGTTTTTTCCATGTTTCGTAAATACAACTTTTATCCCCATAAATGTTCATTTATCAGTCATGAAGTGACATATTTAGGACACTTGTGTACCGATAAAGGCATACTTCTAGATGATAGTAAATACAATGTAATTTTAAACTATCCAAATACTCAAACTGCTGATCAAGCGAAAAGGTATATTGCTTTTTGCAACTATTATCTGTCAAAACTTTGGCGAAAAAACGTCCCATTTGTATGGACAGTGTGAAAACGCATTCCAATACCTCAAAGATGCTTGCTAAGTCCGAATATTATGCAATATCCCAACTTTCAATAACCATTTTGTATAACCACAGATGCTAGTAAACATGCTTGTGGTGCTGTACTAAGTGAGAGTGATGGAAAACAACTTCCTATTGCGTATGCTTCAAGAGCATTCACGAAAGGCGAATGAAAGAAGCCAACTATAGAACAAGAGTTAGCAGCTATTCATTGGGCTATAACTGATCTTTAAACCATATATATTTGTAGCAAGAAATGTCAGCTAAGAAGCTATAATAAGCCATTTATTTATATCTTCTCAATGAGAAACTCATCTTCAAAACTGACAGGCATGAAGTTAGACTTGGAGGAATATGCCTTTGTAGTTGAATATATTAGGGTAAAAGAAAACAATGTAGCAGATGCTTTATCTCGCATCGATTTTTCTGAAATAACGCAAATTCCTAACCACTATATGAATATTTTGAAAGTCAGTACAAGACAGCGATCAAAGAAGGGTAAAATAAATCAAAGTGCAACCAAAAGAAAACTTAAAAATCCTCAGTCTGAACATTTGAAGAGAAAATAAAAACAAAACTTTTGAAGAGGTTCTGAAATTGCTTAGTGTGACTCATAAAGTGCCCACAGCACATCGTTACCAACCGTTAGGTACAGTAGAAAGATCTCATAGAACTTTCAACGAATACATTAGATCCTTTATAAACAGTGACAAATCTGATTGGGATGACTGGCATCCATTATTGCTATAATACATCTCCGTCAACCGTACTTAAGGTAAATTTGATTGCATTCATTCAAATAAAATTTAGCCTCTTTAGAACACAGAAGCGTACGACAAAGAGCTAAAATATCGTTTTCAATATGCAAACCACAGGGCAAGTGACTTTGTCAAGAAAATCAAGGTTTCTAGAAAATCTATATACGATCAATATGCTAACCCACTAACTATTCTACCTAATGACGAAGATCCAATTTTTAAAGGTCCATATATTGTAAAACTAGCTGACCCGGCAAACGTTGTTTTGCCATATAAATTATTTTTAATGCAACTAAGTCTCCTGGCAACAACTGTTGAATCTTGAAGTTCAATTCTAATATATAATAATATAAGAATAAACATTATAAATATCGCTAAAATTGCTCTTTCAGCCAGCCATTCATGATTAGTGTACGTCAGGAAATATCTGGTCAATGAGAGCATCCTGCGAATTAACTATTGTCAGAAATCCACCTGTAATTGAATTTACCCAGTTTCATCCGTGGTAACTTTTCCACCGCCGACATCTAACAGCTGTTTTGAGAATCTTTCAGCCGATGGATCTTGAAGGATTTGAACGCGCATATTTACTGTCAGTTCCAATTTTTCAACATTACGCCACAATGCCTATGATTTTAAGCACGCGTTAATCTCATCAGCGTATGTTGAATGCTGGGAATGACTGGGACATCTAAAAAAAATAATCCGCCTTGTACTGCTGAAACTGCGAGAATAATGCGGTCGTAAATGGTTAGTTGAGTGAGTAAATTGGCAATGATGATGCAAAGATCCCCAATTGCAATCAATGCTTCATTGTACATAGCGTCGCTAAATGATATTGTTAGATCATTGCACCGTGTACGATATTGTTGCAATACATCATCAGTCAGTGAACCTTTGTGATTATCCCACAATATCTGCTCTCGAGTTGGACAACATGTAGTCAACACTTTAGCGAATAATAGACGAATTTGTTTTTCTGTACAGTTTAATCCTGCTTCACCAAGCATACATTCGTACTGGTTGTCGTCTTTCAGCATGCCGAGTGCAAGGCACGCATCTTTATGACGTTGAACACTTTACGTAAATGTTGAAATGACAATGGGCCGGCTACATTGACCAACAACAGTCGAAGATAAAAGCACTCCGTCTGCCTTGGATTGCCTTTCATGCGGGGTATCCAGTTTTTTGTTGCAGCCCATGTAAAATAGTGTGGTACTTCTGAATACAGTAATGTCCGTGCAAAGGCACCAGAAGCATCTGCACGATTACACAATTAAAAAAATGCGGTGAGTGTAGTTTTCGGTGGATTTATAGCACGATCAATAGCTGTCTCGTTTCTGTGATCGTACCACCATCATCATCATCATCTTCTGACCCGCATGATCCACTAAAGGGGTCGAGGGGGTAAACCACGCACGAGAGATCTCCAGTCAACTCGATCCTCCGCCATCGACTCTAATTCATCAGGAGCAATGCCCAAGCGTAACCCGGCGAGTTTTTGGACTTGGTCCAACCACATCGTCCTGGGTCTGGCAAACGGTTGCCTACCTGATGGAATCGCATTCAACGCCCGCCTCGGAAGTCGGGATGATGGGGACATTCGTGCCACGTGACCAAACCACCGAAGCATACCCCTTTCTGTTCGATGAAGCAGCTGCTCAATGTTGAGTTCCTCGCGCACTGCCGTGTTTCTCACCCTATCCCGGCGAGTAATTCCCACAACAGCACGAAGAAATCTCATCTCAGCAGCTTGCACTCGCGATCTTATTCTTTCGGTCATCACCCAAATTTCATGACCATAGGTGAGAGTTGGAACAAATACTGAGGTGAAAACCGCTAACTTGGCTTTGACACCAAGCTCGGCCTTTCTGATTACAGAACTACCAAGCTGTGTCAAAACTGACCCGATCGTATCGTTAGTAACATTTTTTGGAAAACTTTTGGTACATTTTCCATTTCCCATGCAAGGTGATGAAGGATTTAGATTACCACATGGACCTTGAATCATGCTTGCTGTAACAATATCAAACAGTGATTGATCCGTAGACGGATCTGGAGTTTCCGCTGAAATTATGCTATATATATTATATTAACCAAACCAAAATATGTGCATGAGGTAATCCCCGATTCTGCCTCTAAACCGAATACATCCAGCAAAGCGTGGCACCAAATACATTTAATTTCGCAATGAAATTTATTAATGACTATAATTTTTGTTTGAACACACGTACTGTGATGTCGTTACGATGTATTGCATTTTGGACAGGCAATAGTAATGATATAATCTCCGGCCATTTTGGATTATACGTGAACGTCATAAATAAGCACGGTCCTCCATATTCGCGCACGTTAGTCATAGCGTCTTATATATATTCTTGCATATGACGTGGACTGCCTACGTATGATAATGGTAGGATGACAGAGTTTCCAATTTGAGCAGCGTCAGCGTTGCTGACAATAGCGTCTTGCAAAGGAATGTATTCTTCTGCACGCAGCTACTTTTGATTAAATCGCAAATATTGTAACCGTTCGCTCTCTATTTCCACATACACATCGATCATAAATTGTTGACAAAGCTCACGACATCGTAGAATAACGTTGTAATGATCGCGTCTAATCATCAACCGATACGCATAATAATCCTTTGCACTTGACATTCTTATTTGTTTCGGCACCTGTTGCGGGATCTCGTTGTTTAATATTTATGCAGTATCCGTCTTGTCCCTTCCAGAACATAAGCGGGTATTGAAGAGCATCATATGACCGGTGCGTATCAGCAATGAACTGGAGATTATTATTTCTTCTACGAATCACGATATCTCGCGTAGCTGTACGATCACCAACCATGATTCCAGACTGGTATGTGGTGGGGATAATTGAGTTCAAAATTAATAAATTACTATTATATATTAAACAATTGCACTTATGAATATAAAAAAATAGATAAAAACCTATTCTCAGGCCTAACGAATGTATATACGAAATTTCATTCAATCGGTTCAGCCGTTTTGGAGGAGTGCGACCACAAGCACTCTGACAGGAGAATTTTATATATTAGATAGATAAAATTGCCGAATTGCATACTTATTGATAAGAATAATAAACATATACTTATGCATAAGGATAAAATAAGGAAATAAAATATAGAACTTCATAATTCTTAGATCATAGAGCTACATAATTGTTAGATTATAAGATATCAATTGTTAGATTATAAATCTCCATAATTGTTAGAATGTAGAACTTGAACCGTGGCGCTGTGGATATATGCGTCGACTCCTGTGCACTTGGACCTATCTGTCTGGGTTCGATTCATAGTACGACAAGAAATACTTTTCACTGCCCCACCTCTTTCGAGTCACTGACAGAGTATAACTGTCTAGAAAAAGCTTCTCAAACTTGGCCGTTCAGAGTCAGTATAAAACTGTACTCTTGATAGAACAATAGCATGCACACCACGAGTGGGTGCTGAGAACCAAGGCCCTGGCCCTCTACGGTAATATCTACCATAATTGTAGAGTATGGAACTTTATAATTCTTAGATCATCGAACTACATAATTTTTAGATTATAAGATTTCAATTGTTAGATTATTAAACTCCATAATTGTAGAATATATGTAGAACTTCATAATTCTTAGATCATAGAACTACTTACATAATTGTTAGATTCTAATATATTAATTATTAGATTAGAAAATCGTAACGATACAAATATCTGAAAGCTGATGTGATGTTCTCTAAGCATATGGTTTACTAAATCATACTTTCAAAATGGGAAGGTTTAGTATGATTTGATACGCCTTATAACAATTTCCAGACGTAATCTGATTCGCACTATTTGAATGCTTGCGAACAAGCGATATCGAAAACTTCCAAGAATTCGGCAGTATGCACTCACTCAGAGAATTATGGTTGCCTTGCATTTCAGCGAGGCAAAGAATATGTTACAGATGTGCAATAAGACTTCAAACGAAAGACCTCGTAGCTGAATCATCCCACTGGATTGGAGTATTGTCATTATTTTTGTTACCAAGAATAAGTTCCAGCATCACCATTTGATTTTAACAGCCCCAGTTATAGACGATTTGTAGAAATTAATATCACCGCGTTAAGAAATCAACACCTTTGATGGGACTTCAGACATCTGCCGCAATATCGAGATCGAGCGTGAGCTGCTGAGTCCCAAACATTTTGATTTCACTTCTATTAGCTGCGTATAACCTCGAACAAGGGACACATCTGCAGTAGAGTCAACAAGAAATTGAGATTGAAAGAAATTGTTTGATGATATTTTGTCGCTTATAAATAGACTTGGACCTATCTGTCTGGGTTCGATTCATGGTACGACAAGAAATACTTTTCACTGCCCCACCTCTTTCGAGTCACTGACAGAGTATAACTGTCTAGAAAAAGCTTCTCAAACTTGGCCGTTCAGAGTCAGTATAAAACTGTACTCTTGATAGAACAATAGCATGCACACCACGAGTGGGTGCTGAGAAGCAAGGCCCTGGCCCTCTACGGTAATATCTACCATAATTGTAGAGTATGGAACTTTATAATTCTTAGATCATCGAACTACATAATTTTTAGATTATAAGATTTCAATTGTTAGATTATTAAACTCCATAATTGTAGAATATATGTAGAACTTCATAATTCTTAGATCATAGAACTACTTACATAATTGTTAGATTCTAATATATTAATTATTAGATTAGAAAATCGTAACGATACAAATATCTGAAAGCTGATGTGATGTTCTCTAAGCATATGGTTTACTAAATCATACTTTCAAAATGGGAAGGTTTAGTATGATTTGATACGCCTTATAACAATTTCCAGACGTAATCTGATTCGCACTATTTGAATGCTTGCGAACAAGCGATATCGAAAACTTCCAAGAATTCGGCAGTATGCACTCACTCAGAGAATTATGGTTGCCTTGCATTTCAGCGAGGCAAAGAATATGTTACAGATGTGCAATAAGACTTCAAACGAAAGACCTCGTAGCTGAATCATCCCACTGGATTGGAGTATTGTCATTATTTTTGTTACCAAGAATAAGTTTCAGCATCACCATTTGATTTTAACAGCCCCAGTTATAGACGATTTGTAGAAATTAATATCACCGCGTTAAGAAATCAACACCTTTGATGGGACTTCAGACATCTGCCGCAATATCGAGATCGAGCGTGAGCTGCTGAGCCCCAAACATTTTGATTTCACTTCTATTAGCTGCGTATAACCTCGAACAAGGGACACATCTGCAGTAGAGTCAACAAGAAATTGAGATTGACAGAAATTGTTTGATGATATTTTGTCGCTTATAAATAGACTTGGACCTATCTGTCTGGGTTCGATTCATGGTACGACAAGAAATACTTTTCACTGCCCCACCTCTTTCGAGTCACTGACAGAGTATAACTGTCTAGAAAAAGCTTCTCAAACTTGGCCGTTCAGAGTCAGTATAAAACTGTACTCTTGATAGAACAATAGCATGCACACCACGAGTGGGTGCTGAGAACCAAGGCCCTGGCCCTCTACGGTAATATCTACCATAATTGTAGAGTATGGAACTTTATAATTCTTAGATCATCGAACTACATAATTTTTAGATTATAAGATTTCAATTGTTAGATTATTAAACTCCATAATTGTAGAATATATGTAGAACTTCATAATTCTTAGATCATAGAACTACTTACATAATTGTTAGATTCTAATATATTAATTATTAGATTAGAAAATCGTAACGATACAAATATCTGAAAGCTGATGTGATGTTCTCTAAGCATATGGTTTACTAAATCATACTTTCAAAATGGGAAGGTTTAGTATGATTTGATACGCCTTATAACAATTTCCAGACGTAATCTGATTCGCACTATTTGAATGCTTGCGAACAAGCGATATCGAAAACTTCCAAGAATTCGGCAGTATGCACTCACTCAGAGAATTATGGTTGCCTTGCATTTCAGCGAGGCAAAGAATATGTTACAGATGTGCAATAAGACTTCAAACGAAAGACCTCGTAGCTGAATCATCCCACTGGATTGGAGTATTGTCATTATTTTTGTTACCAAGAATAAGTTTCAGCATCACCATTTGATTTTAACAGCCCCAGTTATAGACGATTTGTAGAAATTAATATCACCGCGTTAAGAAATCAACACCTTTGATGGGACTTCAGACATCTGCCGCAATATCGAGATCGAGCGTGAGCTGCTGAGTCCCAAACATTTTGATTTCACTTCTATTAGCTGCGTATAACCTCGAACAAGGGACACATCTGCAGTAGAGTCAACAAGAAATTGAGATTGAAAGAAATTGTTTGATGATATTTTGTCGCTTATAAATAGGCGCGCAATTTGCAAGTCACTCCTGCCTGAAGTGTCTGACGCTTAATGCTTTTTTTTTACACGAAGGTGCAAGGTGAACGACACTTACGAACGTCCTCTCCAAATTTCATTACTTAAATCAGCTGTGCCTTATTAATAGTCATAGCAAAATACAATTTAATTGGAAAGTGCAGCCTTTTAAAAAGAAATGGGTAGTTCGAATGTATCATCGGTATTCGTGGAATAAATACATTCTCACCTTGCCTTGTCCTGTTATAATAATCGCTTCCATTACAAGCTTTACCTCGTAACCTGGTACCTTTGCACAGCTTTAGACGACATCTTAAGTGCCCTGGTAGACCTGCTGGATTTGTAGAATTTAAAAATTCTGTTGACAAATTTACTGAATTGTATAGATCGGTCTAAGTAGTATGAATACATATACATATACATACATACCCACAGAATGAACACGCATAAACACGAACGCCGCTTGGGCACCGATAGTGGCAATGGTATCCACTCATCGTATTCGGCATTCGCAATGCAATGCAAATAATATATGTTTTGTGTGGAAATAATGTTATAACTTTTCTCAAAGATAACGTCCAGTTATAATATATACACCAATGTATTTGCGAATAAAAGTTCTACATAGATATTTAAATTAATATAAACAAATATTAGTTCTGTTTGGAGAGAGTAAGGAAAAATTGAGATAAGCCACCGAAAAATGAGGAAAAAATCATATATGTATATTTTAAAGGTTTTTGTTAAAAGACACACATATACTGTCAGCAAAACTCATGAATATAAAACAAAATAATAAGCCTACCAGTACATATGCAAAAGAAGTTGAAGATTTGACGAAGTGCTTGACTTTCCCATGGGTTAACCTCCGAGCTAGCTAAAACGTACTCAACACAAACATCAGTACGCGCGATAACAAAGAACACTACCAATGCTAGGATTAAAATTGTAATGGAGTTTGGCCAATTTAATAATACAAACCTAGCAGTAGATACATTTGTAAATTGTAGCACTGAAGCTGGTCAATCACACTCTGTTATGTACGTTAACAGGTATAATAATAATTGGAATAACTACCAGACTAGTTGGAATCATGGTAAAGGCCGTGGACGCGGTCAAAACCGTACATTTTACCAAGGCCGTAGCCGTGGAAGATTCCAGAACAGAGACCGATACCGTGGTAATAATCGTGTTAACCAGGCGAGTGTAAGATACACAAACAACAGTCAAGGGTCGGAAAACCCGAACAGACCGAATATACTTAATACTCAAGACAATCAATAAATTCTACGAATAAAATACTTACTCTAAGTCTTAACCTCAGTAGCTTTAAGAGATCAAGATCAGGTTTCAATAATAAATTATCAACATTTCTTGTTAACACGGGCGCTATTTCTCTAATAAAAGAGACACGTATTGCAAATATTAAATATCATAAATGAAGCACTAGAAAAATAATAAAAAGTGAAATCAGACCTACAAGTCGAAAACATACCACTACCGTTAAATCTTAAAGATCATCAGTGCAGCCAATACCAATTCCTTACGGCTTGCGGCGACGAAAGACGAAAGAATATTAAGAGAAAATATTATTTTACCGTTTTTATTTTGACGTTTTTAAATTCTTCCTTTTTCTAATGGATTTTCTTAAACACGAGGGAAAATTGCTTAAATTTTTTAAAGTAGAACTTAATCGTTTGAATCGTATAACATATATTTTAAACTGAACAAAATATGTTAGTTAGTCGTATGTAAATATTTGAACATAAATGAGAATAAAATTAAATGAAGTTCTTCTATTAGAAATTGAGCGACTTTAGATTGGGAAGGAACAGTGTTGGTATACTTGGTCTAGACTTTATTAAAAGGTACAATTGTGTTCTAGATTACCAATGTGTCAAGACTAGTTAATATTACGCCCAATCAACTTTCCGGAAAAGGTTGCGATTAACACTGCTTCATGTCCAAACACCTTCATAGTACCCGCTAGATCTGAAGTTATTAGAGTCTGCCGCAAAAAAGATGAGCTTTTGATTCCAAATCAAGAACTTCAAGCTATAGTTTCTGTAACAAGTACAATAATTGATAGTGCGTATAATTAACACCAAAAATAGCAATATAACAGTTAGCAATCCGAAAATAAAAACAGAAAATCTGTCTGATTACAAGGTTTTTGGAAATAAAATATCGTTGGAAGCACTTAAAGAAAATGACCTTCAATGCTTATCTAAAAACTTTCCCAATTCATAAAATCTGAATTGAAGAATCTACGCAGTGAGTTTAATAATGTCCTTGCCTTAGAAACAGAAACAATTTCGTGTAATAACTTCTATACACAAAAGCTCCGATTGAAAAACGATTCTCCGGTTTACATTAAAAATTACAGAATTCCGCATTCACAAAAAGAAGAAATAATTGGCCAGGTTGATAAATTAATTGTATAAAGCATAGTTGAACCATAAATATTTGAATATAACAGTCTGATTGTATTGGTCCTCAAGAAAGCATTACCAGGAAAAACTGAAAAGCGGTGGAGACTTGTAGTGGAGTACAGGCGAATGAACAAGAAACTAATTGCTGTCAAATTTCCACTACCCAGAATAGATGATATTCTTGACCAACTTGGTAAAGCAAAGTACTTTTTTTATCTTGACTTAACGGCATGTTTTCTTCAAATCCAGTTTGATGAGACATCGAGAAATATTACATCATTTTCTACTGACACAGGTTCATTTCGCTTCAAACGACTTCCATATGCCATCAAAATCGCTCCAAATTCATATAGTTCCAGCACATGATGTCAATCGAGAAGCATTTTGTGTCCATTCTCCAACACAAGCCTTTTTGTGCATGGACGATTTAATCATATTAAGATGCTCAGTAAGAAATATGTTAAACAACCTCAAAGACGTTTTTTCCATGTTTCGTAAATACAACTTTTATATTTAGGACACTCGTGTACCGATAAAGGCATACTTCTAGATGATAGTAAATACAATGCAATTTTAAACTATCCAAATACTCAAACTGCTGATCAAGCGAAAAGGTATATTGCTTTTTGCAACTATTATCTGTCAAAACTTTGGCGAAAAAACGTCCCATTTGTATGGACAGTGTTAAAACGCTTTCCAATACCTCAAAGATGCTTGCTAAGTCCGAATATTATGCATTATCCCAACTTTCAATAACCATTTTGTATAACCACAGATGCTAGTAAACATGCTTGTGGTGCTGTACTAAGTCAGAGTGATGGAAAACAACTTCCTATTGCGTATGCTTCAAGAGCATTCACGAAAGGCGAATGAAAGAAGCCAACTATAGAACAAGAGTTAGCAGCTATTCATTGGGCTATAACTGATCTTTAAACCATATATATTTGTAGCAAGAAATGTCAGCTAAGAAGCTATAATAAGCCATTTATTTATATCTTCTCAATGAGAAACTCATCTTCAAAACTGACACGCATGAAGTTAGACTTGGAGGAATATGCCTTTGTAGTTGAATATATTAGGGTAAAAGAAAACAATGTAGCAGATGCTTTATCTCGCATCGATTTTTCTGAAATAACGCAAATTCCTAACCACTATATGAATATTTTGAAAGTCCCTACAAGACAGCGAACAAAGAAGGGTAAAATAAATCAAAGTGCAACCAAAAGAAAACTGAAAAATCCTCAGTCTGAACATTTGAAAACACATGAAGCGCTAAATATAAAAGAAATAAGGAAGAGAAAATAAAAACAAAACTTTTGAAGAGGTTCTGAAATTGCTTAGTGTGACTCATAAAGTGCCCACAGCACATCGTTACCAACCGTTAGGTACAGTAGAAAGATCTCATAGAACTTTCAACGAATACATTAGATCCTTTATAAACAGTGACAAATCTGATTGGGATGAATGGCATCCATTATTGCTGTAATACATCTCCGTCAACCGAACTTAAGATAAATTTGATTGCATTCATTCAAATAAAACTTAGCCTCTTTAGAACACAGAAGCGTACGACAAAGAGCTAAAATATCGTTTTCAATATGCAAACCACAGGGCAAGTGACTTTGTCAAGAAAATCAAGGTTTCTAGAAAATCTATATACGATCAATATGCTAACCCACTAACTATTCTACCTAATGACGAAGATCCAATTTTTAAAGGTCCATATATTGTAAAACTAGCTGACCCGGCAAACGTTGTTTTGCCATATAAATTATTTTTAATGCAACTAAGTCTCCTGGCAACAACTGTTGAATCTTGAAGTTCAATTCTAATATATAATAATATAAGAATAAACATTATAAATATCGCTAAAATTGCTCTTTCAGCCAGCCATTCATGATTAGTGTACGTCAGGAAATATCTGGTCAATGAGAGCATCCTGCGAATTAACTATTGTCAGAAATCCACCTGTAATTGAATTTACCCAGTTTCATTAGTAGTAACTTTTCCATCGCCGACATCTAACAGCTGTTTTGAGAATCTTTCAGCCGATGGATCTTGAAGGATTTGAACGCGCATATTTACTGTCAGTTCCAATTTTTCAATATTACGCCACAATGCCTATGATTTTAAGCACGCGTTAATCTCATCAGCGTATGTTGAATGCTGGGAATGACTGGGACATCTAAAAAAAATAATCCGCCTTGTACTGCTGAAACTGCGAGCATAATGCGGTCGTAAATGGTTAGTTGAGTGAGTAAATTGGCAATGATGATGCAAAGATCCCCAATTGCAATCAATGCTTCATTGTACATAGCGTCGCTAAATGATATTGTTAGATCATTGCACCGTGTACGATATTGATGCAATACATCATCAGTCAGTGAACCTTTGTGATTATCCCACAATATCTGCTCTCGAGTTGGACAACATGTAGTCAACACTTTAGCGAATAATAGACGAATTTGTTTTTCTGTACAGTTTAATCCTGCTTCACCAAGCATACATTCGTACTGGTTGTCGTCTTCCAGCATGCCGAGTGCAAGGCACGCATCTTTATGACGTTGAACACTTTACGTAAATGTTGAAATGACAATGGGCCGGCTACATTGACCAACAACAGTCGAAGATAAAAGCACTCCGTCTGCCTTGGATTGACTGTAAATACTCGCCCCAAGGTGTTGGATTTAAATAGACTGGGAAATGCATGAACCGGTGTGCCTTTCATGCGGGGTATCCAGTTTTTTGTTGCAGCCCATGTAAAATAGTGTTGTACTTCTGAATACAGTTATGTCCGTGCAAAGGCACCAGAAGCATCTGCACGATTACACAATTAAAAAAATGCGATGAGTGTAGTTTTCGGTGGATTTATAGCACGATCAATAGCTGTCTCGTTTCTGTGATCGTACCACCATCATCATCATCATCTTCTGACCCGCATGATCCACTAAAGGGGTCGAGGGGGTAAACCACGCACGAGAGATCTCCAGTCAACTCGATCCTCCGCCATCGACTCTAATTCATCAGGAGCAATGCCCAAGCGTAACCCGGCGAGTTTTTGGACTTGGTCCAACCACCTCGTCCTGGGTCTGGCAAGCGGTTGCCTACCTGATGGAATCGCATTCAACGCCCGCCTCGGAAGTCGGGATGATGGGGACATTCGTGCCACGTGACCAAACCACCGAAGCATACCCCTTTCTGTTCGATGAAGCAGCTGCTCAATGTTGAGTGCCTCGCGCACTGCCGTGTTCCTCACCCTACCCCGGCGAGTAATAACCACAACAGCACGAAGAAATCTCATCTCAGCAGCTTGCACTCGCGATCTTATTCTTTCGGTCATCACCCAAATTTCATGACCATAAGTGAGAGTTGGAACAAATACTGAGGTGAAAACCGCTAACTTGGCTTTGACACCAAGCTCGGCCTTTCTGATTACAGAACTACCAAGCTGTGTCAAAACTGACCCGATCGTATCGTTAGTAACATTTTTTGGAAAACTTTTGGTACATTTTCCATTTCCCATGCAAGGTGATGAATGATTTAGATTACCACATGGACCTTGAATCATGCTTGCTGTAACAATATCAAACAGTGATTGATCCGTAGACGGATCTGGAGTTTCCGCTGAAATTATGCTATATATATTATATTAACCAAACCAAATTATGTGCATGAGGTAATCCCCGATTCTGCCTCTAAACCGAATACATCCAGCAAAGCGTGGCACCAAATACATTTAATTTCGCAATGAAATTTATTAATGACTATAATTTTTGTTTGAACACACGTACTGTGATGTCGTTACGATGTATTGCATTTTGGACAGGCAATAGTAATGATATAATCTCCGGCCATTTTGGATTATACGTGAACGTCATAAATAAGCACGGTCCTCCATATTCGCGCACGTTAGTCATAGCGTCTTATATATATTCTTGCATATGACGTGGACTGCCTACGTATGATGATGGTAGGATGACAGAGTTTCCAATTTGAGCAGCGTCAGCGTTGCTGACAATAGCGTCTTGCAAATGAATGTATTCTTCTGCACGCAGCTACTTTTGATTAAATCGCAAATATTGTAACCGTTCGCCCTCTATTTCCACATACACATCGACCATAAATTGTTGACAAAGCTCACGACATCGTAGAATAACGTTGTAATGATCGCGTCTAATCATCAACCGATACGCATAATAATCCTTTGCACTTGACATTTTTATTTGTTTCGGCACCTTTTGCGGGATCTCGTTGTTTAATATTTATGCAGTATCCGTGTTGTCCCTTCCAGAACATAAGCGGGTATTGAAGAGCGTCATATGATCGGTGCGTATCAGCAATGAACTGGAGATTATTATTTCTTCTACGAATCACGATATCTCGCGTAGCTGTACGATCACCAACCATGATTCCAGACTGGTATGTGGTGGGGATAATTGAGTTCAAAATTAATAAATTACTATTATATATTAAACAATTGCACTTATGAATATAAAAAATAGATAAAAACCTATTCTCAGGCCTAACGAATGTATATACGAAATTTCATTCAATCGGTTCAGCCGTTTTGGAGGAGTGCGACCACAAGCACTCTGACAGGAGAATTTTATATATTAGATAGATAAAATTGCCGAATTGCATACTTATTGATAAGAATAATAAACATATACTTATGCATAAAGATAAAATAAGGAAATAAAATATAGAACTTCATAATTCTTAGATCATAGAGCTACATAATTGTTAGATTATAAGATATCAATTGTTAAATTATAAATCTCCATAATTGTTAGAATGTAGAACTTGAACCGTGGCGCTGTGGATATATGCGTCGACTCCTGTGCACTTGGACCTATCTGTCTGGGTTCGATTCATGGTACGACAAGAAATACTTTTCATGGTCCCACCTTTCTTTCGAGTCACTGACAGAGTATAACTGTCTAGAAAAAGCGTCTCAAACTTGGCCGTTCGGAGTCGGTATAAAACTGTAGGTCCCTTAAACTCTTGATAGAACAATAGTATGCACACCACGAGTGGGTGCTGAGAAGCAACGCCCTGGCCCTCTACGGTTTGTAGCGCCACCCATATTATTATAATTATTAGATCATAGAACTACATATTTGTTAAATTATAAAATTCCATAATTGTAGAGTATAGAACTTTATAATTCTTAGATCAGAGAACTACTTACATAATTGTTAGATTATAATATATCAACTGTTAGATTAGAAAATCGTAACAATAAAAATATCTGAAAGCTGATGCGATGTTCTCTAAGCATGTGGTTTACTAAATCATACTTTCAAAATTGGAAGGTTTAGTATGATTTGGTACGCCTTATATCAATTTCCATTGACTCGAAGGACCAAAATCATGCTCTACAAAACTCTTATTTTGCCAGTCCTGCTCTATGGAGCCGAAAGCTGGACGCTAAGCAAAACTGTATAGTTGATTCTTGGTACCTTCGAAAGAAAAGTTCTATGACGGATATATGGAAAGATATACGAAAGCCCTCGTAGCTGAATCATCCCACTGGATTGGAGTATTGTCATTTGTTACCAAGAATAAGTTTCTGCATCACCATTTGATTTTAACAGCCGCAGTTATAGACGTTTCGTGTAGAAATTAATAGCACCGAAAAGAGTCCTGGAATGTTTGTGACGCATTTCTCAAGCCAAAGGTCATATATTTAAAAAAACATACTAAACGGTGCCGTAATGGCTGACTTCGCCTAGGATTGATGCGAACGTATCATTTGTATTGAAAGTGTAAATTAAATCTTTAACTGATCTAGATGGATCCCCCGAAGATTCCAGCTGTGTTGCGGTCAATGCCTTTCCCTCTGCGAATGTCGATTAAAAGATCAAAGTGCGTCAAGAAATCAACTTCAAATTTCTGTATAGATCGAGATCGAGCGTGAGCTACTGAGTCCAAAAAATTTTGATTTCATTTCTATTAGCTGCGTATAACCTTGACAAGGGACACGTCTGCACTAGAGTCAATAAGAAATTATTTGATGATATTTTGTCGCTTATAAATAGGCGCACAATTTACAAGCCACTTCTGCCCGAAGTGTCTGACGCTTCGAACATCTGGCTTAATCGTTTTTTAACACGAATGTGCAAGGTGAACGACACTTACGACCTTCCTCTCCAAATTTTCCTTGGACAAAACGTAAATAAATCTACGAATATTTCTTCTGCACAGTAACAAAAAATTAATCTACTAGTTTTACAACAGACCCATATAATGCATACATCCGCAGCCAAGGGAGTTGCTTTGTGTCCTTCTTCTCTAAGGCAACAAACAAATTAACAAATATCAAGTGTCAACCCTTTTTTTCTGTACGTTATATAGAGACACTAATGCATTTGGTAGAGGGCATTGGGCTGTGCATGCAGGGCAAAGTTGTTGACTGCTCTCAACTTGGCGAGATGCCAGCAACGATCCCTGAAATTGCACATGTCAAGTTAGTATACAGCCTCCTCGTGGCGTCCTCTGAATAGCCTTTACAGCAACAGCTTAGAGGTGAACCAATGTGTGCAGCGGCCCCTTGTCCAGGGGTTTAAACCAGAACCCGGACCTCCAGGTTCGGGGGTTTCGCGTAGGGGTAATTTCCCTACCGTGTAAAAAATTAAGAGTTCAGAAACGGCAACAAGCCTCGGATACGGATGACCCTACTGCTTACGACCATTTGCACGTGGGATGTGAGGTCCCTCAACAGACCACGTGCAGCCGACGAACTTGTAGAGGCCCTAGATTCCTATAAGGCAGACATCACTGCCATTCAGGAAGTGCGATGGGATGGGCCGGGCAAAAAGAGGATGAAAAACTGCCACATTTATTACGGTGATTGCTACAAAGAGAGAAGGCAGCGCTTGTTTGGATGCGGGTTTGTTATTCGAGGCAGACTCAGGCAAGAAGTCTTAAGCTTTAAATGCATAAGCGAGAGCCTCATAACAATCCACATCAAGGCTACATTCGGCAATATCAGCCTAATCTGTGCCCACGCCCCAACGGATGATAAAGATGACGATAGCAAGGATGACTTTTACGATCTCCTAGAAAGGACATACGATCAATTCCCCAGCTACAACACCAAGATCGTTCTAGGAGACTTCGACGCAAAGCTGGGTAAGGAAGACGTCTTTGCTAGAGTCATCGGGAAGCACAGCCTACATGACAACACATCCGAGAACGGACTCATGCTGTTGGACTTCGTGATGGGGCGAAACCTCTCTGTAGCCAGCACACATTTCCCTCACCTCAATATTCACAAAGGGATCTGGCGGTCCCCTGATCAATCAACCGTCAACCAGATTGATCACATTGCGATCGACGTCAGACACTCCTCCAGTATTCTCGATGTCCGATCATTCCGAGGAGCCAACATCGACTCGGATCATTTCCCTGTTGTAGCCAAGGATATCGAAAGGACAACGGAGTAGAGCAACACCAAAACAGTTCGACGTCGGAAAGCTACAATCGCAATCGACCGCTAGGAACTTTGCCGATCGAGTCTCCCTGAAGCTCTCAGAGAGTCCAACCCTGCCAGGCGAAACAATCGGCGAACTATGGAACCGGTGTCAAAACGCCATCAGAGAACCTGCCTCTGATGTGTTAGTTTTTAAAAAGCCGCCCAGAAAAAACCCCTACAGGCAGGCGCATGTAGCAAAGCAAGCGGCATATAAGGCGACGCTGGACAGTGCGGTTCGTGAGCTCTACGAACTACTTCTCAAAAAAAAGAAGAAAGAGCATGAGAAGCGCGCGGTCGAAGAAATGGAGAGGTGTTACGGCAGAAATGATATCCAAAAGTTCTACCAACGGGTGAAACAACTATCCCATGGGTATAAACTTAGGCCAGAAGCCTGTCGGGACGAAGATGGGCAACTAGTAAAAGAGTCGCAGTCGATACTAAGAATCTGGAAAGAACACTTCTGTAGACTGTTAAACGGCGAGGAAGACACCAATACCGCTGTCAGGCAGAATGTTCCACTCCACACAATGGACGATGATGGAAGGGAATTCCGTCCCCCCGACCTAGACGAAGTCAAGATAGCTATATCGAGACTAAAGTTGAACACAGCTGCTGGTGCAGACGGGCTGCCTGCAGAACTCTTTAAAGCAGCTGGAGATGAGATGTTAGGGTACATGCACCAACTCATCTGTAAGATATGGTCGGAGGAAAGCATGCCCGATGAGTGGAATCTCAGTATCATTTGCCCGATCCATAAAAAAGGAGACCCCTTCAACTGCGCCAACTACCGACGGATAAGTCTGCTAAATATCGCTTACAAGATCTTCTCTGCCGTTTTGTGCGAGCGCCTGAAACCATTCGTGAATAACCTGATAGGTCCTTATCAGATCTTGGAAAAAACCCAAGAAATGCAAATCGACACCCACCACCTATTTGTCGATTTCAAGGCCGCATATGACAGCGTGCATAGAGACGAGCTATACAACGCCGTGTCTAGTTTTGACATTCCTGCCAAACTCGTCAGGTTGTGCAGTATGAGGATGGAGAACTCTCGCTGCTCCATCAAGGTCGGTAACGAACTCACCGAGATCTTCAATGTCAAAAAAGGTTTTAGACAAGGCGACGCGCTGTCATGTGACTTCTTTAACATCATCCTAGAGAAAATCGTGCGAAACTCAAACGCCAACTAGCGGCACGATCTTCCAGAAGTCCGTACAATTGCTAGCATACGCGGACGAGATTGACGTGATCGGTCGAACACAGCGAGCCGTCAATGAAGCGTTTGCTGGTATTGAAACGGAGGCTGCAAAAATGGGTTTAACAGTGAATGAGGGCAAAACGAAGTGCATACTGTCATCGAGAAAGGATGCACAACATCGACGTCTCGGCCAGAACGTCACCGTAGGCAGCTTTAACTTCGAGGTAGTTAAGGACTTCGTCTACCTCGGCTCCCAGGTAAACAGTATAAACAACATCAGTACCGAGATTAAACGCAAAATAACTCTTGCCAACCGCTGTTTCTTTAGGCTCACGAGGCAATTGAGTAGTAGAGCTCACTCTCGAAGGACCAAGCTAACAGTATATAATCATCCCTGTACTGCTGTATGGCGCAGAAGCCTGGACAGCCTCAAGAGCAGATGAAGAAGTCTGCGTTCCATCTTTGGTCCTGTTTGCGTTGATGGTTTCTGGAGAAGAAGATACAACCATGAACTGTACTGGCTGTACAGCGATATGAGCCTAGTCAGGCGTCTACGGATTCAGCGCCTAAGATGACTAGGCCATGTAGAGCGCATGGACAACAGTGCTCCAGCCCAAAGAGTCTTAGACTCCGAACCAGTGGGACAACGCAATAGAGGACGCCCACGAAACCGATGGCGCCAACATGTGGAGAAGGACCTCAACCAAATTGGTGCACGTAATTGGAGACAGCTGGCTAAAGATCGTGCCAGCTCAAGAAGCTTGTTGACTGAGGCCCAGGTCCACCCCGGACTGTGGTGCCACTAGAAGAAGAAGAATGCATTTGGAAAAAGTGTACGTTATATTAGGCAGCGATTTTTCTCTTTCTTTGGGCTGCTAGTGTGAAAAATTGCATTATAATTAGCCTAAAACGCATTTGAATAAAAGGCAAACATAAATTTCCCTGCCTATTTACTCGTGAATAGGGTATGTAAAGCTGTCCATGCGAAAATAATTCATTACTTAAATCTGATGAGCCTAATTAATAGTCATAGCAAAATATAATTTAATTGGAAACTGCAGCCTTTTAAAAAGAAATGGGTAGTTCGGAGGTATCATCGGTATTCGTGGAATAAATAAATTCTTAGCTTGCCTTGTCCTGTTATAATAATCGCTTCAATTACAATAGACCTGGAAATACCTGGTTCCATTGCACAGCTTTAAAGGACATACATTTGGCAGCAAAATAATTGGCACTTCTACTTTTAAAAAAATTAAGTGCCCTGGTATACCTGCTGGATTCGTAGAATTTAAAAATTCTGTTGACAAATTTACTGAATCGTTCAAGTACAGATTAGCTTAAGTAGTATGAATGCACAGGTACATATACGTATACATACATACCCACAGAATGAACACGCATAAACACGAACGCCGCTTGGGCACCGATAGTGGCAATGGTATCCACTCATCGTATTCGGCATTAGCAATGTAATGCAAATAATATATGTTTTGTGTTGAAATAATGTTATAACTTTTCTCAAGGATAACGTCCAGTTATAATATATACACCAATGGATTTGCGAATAAAAGTTCTACATAGATATTTAAATTAATATGAACAAACAATTAATATAAACAAATATGAATAAATTTAGTTCTGTTTGGTGAGAGTAAGGAAAAATTGAGATCAACCACCGAAAAATGAGGAAAAAATCGAATTTAATATTTCTTTTATATATTTTAAAGGTTTTTTTTTTTAAATAAACTTAATATGTGGAACATATATACTGTGAGCAAAACTCATGAATACAAAAGAAAATTATAAGCCTGCCAGTACATAGGCAAAGAAGTTTTAAGATTTGACGAAGTGCTTGACTAACGCTTACATTTCCGATGGGTTAACCTACGAGCTAGCTAAGAAGTACCCAACACAAACATCAGTACGCGAATTACGAGACCAGACTACACAAAAATGATCATTACAACAAGAGATGAGTTTTCAAACTGAAATCTTTATTTTTGCCGTTTATTTTACTGAACTGAATATACATAAATGTATGCATCAGCAGAGTTGCACGATCTGTCCAGACGGGATCAGACGACATGGCGACTCTGCGATGCATATTCTTTATGATACGATTAAAATTGTAATGGAGTCTGGCCAATTTAATAATATGAACGAAGCAGTAGATAAATTTGTAAATAGCAGCACCAAAGCTGGTCAATCGGAAGCTGGAATAATAATAATTGGAATAACTACCAGACTAGTTGGAATCATGGTAGGGGCCGTGGACGCGGTCAAAACAGTACATTTTACCAAGGTCGTGGCCGTGGAAGATTCCAGAACAGTGGCCGATACCGTGGTAATAATCGTGGTAACCAGGCCCCTACATACTCAAGAAAATCAATAAATTTTACGAGTAAAATAATTACTCTAATTATTAACCTCAGTTTCAATAATAAATTATCAACATTTCTTGTTTACACGGGCGCTATTTCTCTAATAAAAGAGACAGGTATTGCAAATATTTAATATCATAAAAGAAGCACTAGAAAAATAATAAAAAGTGAAATCAGACCTACAAGTCGAAAACATACTAGAACCGTTAAATCTACAATTTAAATATGTGATGGTATACTTGGTCTAGACTTTATTAAAAGGTACAATTGTGTTCTAGATTATCAATGTAGTCAAGACTGGTTAATATTACGCTCAAACATCTTTCCGGAAAAGGTTGCGATACCCATTAACACTGCTTCATGTCCAAACACCTTCATAGTACCCGCTAGATCTGAAGTTATTAGAGTCTGCCGCAAAAAAGATTAGCTTTTGATTCCAAATCGCGAACTTTAAACTGGAGTTTATGTAGCAAGTACAATAATACAATAAAACAAAAAACCCATTAGTGCGTATAATTAACCCCACAAATAGCAATGTAACAGTTAACAATCCGAAAATAAAAACAGAAAATCTGTCGGATTACAAGGTTTTTGAAAATAAAATATCATTAGAAGCATATAAAGAAAAAGTTCTTGAATGCTATACAAATCCACTTCGTAAAATCTTAATTGACGAATCTATGCAGTGAGTTTAATAATGTCTTTGCCTTAGAAACAGAAACAATTTCGTGTAATAACTTCTATCCACAAAAGCTCCGATTGAAAAACGATTCTCAGGTTTACATTAAAAAATATAGAATTCCGCATTCACAAAAAGAAGAAATAATTGGTCAGGTTGATAAATTAATTGAAGATATGATGGTTGAACCATAAATATCTGATTATAACAGTCCGATCTTATTGGTCCCCAAGAAAGCATTACCAGGAAAAACTGAAAATCGATGGAGGCAAAGTAATTTTTTATTGTCTTTTTAAAGTTGAACACAGCTGCTGGTGCAGACGGGCTGCCTGCAGAACTCTTTAAAGCAGCTGGAGATGAGATGTTAGGGTACATGCACCAACTCATCTGTAAGATATGGTCGGAGGAAAGCATGCCCGATGAGTGGAATCTCAGTATCATTTGCCCGATCCATAAAAAAGGAGACCCCTTCAACTGCGCCAACTACCGACGGATAAGTCTGCTAAATATCGCTTACAAGATCTTCTCTGCCGTTTTGTGCGAGCGCCTGAAACCATTCGTGAATAACCTGATAGGTCCTTATCAGATCTTGGAAAAAACCCAAGAAATGCAAATCGACACCCACCACCTATTTGTCGATTTCAAGGCCGCATATGACAGCGTGCATAGAGACGAGCTATACAACGCCGTGTCTAGTTTTGACATTCCTGCCAAACTCGTCAGGTTGTGCAGTATGAGGATGGAGAACTCTCGCTGCTCCATCAAGGTCGGTAACGAACTCACCGAGATCTTCAATGTCAAAAAAGGTTTTAGACAAGGCGACGCGCTGTCATGTGACTTCTTTAACATCATCCTAGAGAAAATCGTGCGAAACTCAAACGCCAACTAGCGGCACGATCTTCCAGAAGTCCGTACAATTGCTAGCATACGCGGACGAGATTGACGTGATCGGTCGAACACAGCGAGCCGTCAATGAAGCGTTTGCTGGTATTGAAACGGAGGCTGCAAAAATGGGTTTAACAGTGAATGAGGGCAAAACGAAGTGCATACTGTCATCGAGAAAGGATGCACAACATCGACGTCTCGGCCAGAACGTCACCGTAGGCAGCTTTAACTTCGAGGTAGTTAAGGACTTCGTCTACCTCGGCTCCCAGGTAAACAGTATAAACAACATCAGTACCGAGATTAAACGCAAAATAACTCTTGCCAACCGCTGTTTCTTTAGGCTCACGAGGCAATTGAGTAGTAGAGCTCACTCTCGAAGGACCAAGCTAACAGTATATAATCATCCCTGTACTGCTGTATGGCGCAGAAGCCTGGACAGCCTCAAGAGCAGATGAAGAAGTCTGCGTTCCATCTTTGGTCCTGTTTGCGTTGATGGTTTCTGGAGAAGAAGATACAACCATGAACTGTACTGGCTGTACAGCGATATGAGCCTAGTCAGGCGTCTACGGATTCAGCGCCTAAGATGACTAGGCCATGTAGAGCGCATGGACAACAGTGCTCCAGCCCAAAGAGTCTTAGACTCCGAACCAGTGGGACAACGCAATAGAGGACGCCCACGAAACCGATGGCGCCAACATGTGGAGAAGGACCTCAACCAAATTGGTGCACGTAATTGGAGACAGCTGGCTAAAGATCGTGCCAGCTCAAGAAGCTTGTTGACTGAGGCCCAGGTCCACCCCGGACTGTGGTGCCACTAGAAGAAGAAGAATGCATTTGGAAAAAGTGTACGTTATATTAGGCAGCGATTTTTCTCTTTCTTTGGGCTGCTAGTGTGAAAAATTGCATTATAATTAGCCTAAAACGCATTTGAATAAAAGGCAAACATAAATTTTCCTGCCTATTTACTCGTGAATAGGGTATGTAAAGCTGTCCATGCGAAAATAATTCATTACTTAAATCTGATGAGCCTAATTAATAGTCATAGCAAAATATAATTTAATTGGAAACTGCAGCCTTTTAAAAAGAAATGGGTAGTTCGGAGGTATCATCGGTATTCGTGGAATAAATAAATTCTTAGCTTGCCTTGTCCTGTTATAATAATCGCTTCAATTACAATAGACCTGGAAATACCTGGTTCCATTGCACAGCTTTAAAGGACATACATTTGGCAGCAAAATAATTGGCACTTCTACTTTTAAAAAAATTAAGTGCCCTGGTATACCTGCTGGATTCGTAGAATTTAAAAATTCTGTTGACAAATTTACTGAATCGTTCAAGTACAGATTAGCTTAAGTAGTATGAATGCACAGGTACATATACGTATACATACATACCCACAGAATGAACACGCATAAACACGAACGCCGCTTGGGCACCGATAGTGGCAATGGTATCCACTCATCGTATTCGGCATTAGCAATGTAATGCAAATAATATATGTTTTGTGTTGAAATAATGTTATAACTTTTCTCAAGGATAACGTCCAGTTATAATATATACACCAATGGATTTGCGAATAAAAGTTCTACATAGATATTTAAATTAATATGAACAAACAATTAATATAAACAAATATGAATAAATTTAGTTCTGTTTGGTGAGAGTAAGGAAAAATTGAGATCAACCACCGAAAAATGAGGAAAAAATCGAATTTAATATTTCTTTTATATATTTTAAAGGTTTTTTTTTTTAAATAAACTTAATATGTGGAACATATATACTGTGAGCAAAACTCATGAATACAAAAGAAAATTATAAGCCTGCCAGTACATAGGCAAAGAAGTTTTAAGATTTGACGAAGTGCTTGACTAACGCTTACATTTCCGATGGGTTAACCTACGAGCTAGCTAAGAAGTACCCAACACAAACATCAGTACGCGAATTACGAGACCAGACTACACAAAAATGATCATTACAACAAGAGATGAGTTTTCAAACTGAAATCTTTATTTTTGCCGTTTATTTTACTGAACTGAATATACATAAATGTATGCATCAGCAGAGTTGCACGATCTGTCCAGACGGGATCAGACGACATGGCGACTCTGCGATGCATATTCTTTATGATACGATTAAAATTATAATGGAGTCTGGCCAATTTAATAATATGAACGAAGCAGTAGATAAATTTGTAAATAGCAGCACCAAAGCTGGTCAATCGGAAGCTGGAATAATAATAATTGGAATAACTACCAGACTAGTTGGAATCATGGTAGGGGCCGTGGACGCGGTCAAAACAGTACATTTTACCAAGGTCGTGGCCGTGGAAGATTCCAGAACAGTGGCCGATACCGTGGTAATAATCGTGGTAACCAGGCCCCTACATACTCAAGAAAATCAATAAATTTTACGAGTAAAATAATTACTCTAATTATTAACCTCAGTTTCAATAATAAATTATCAACATTTCTTGTTTACACGGGCGCTATTTCTCTAATAAAAGAGACAGGTATTGCAAATATTTAATATCATAAAAGAAGCACTAGAAAAATAATAAAAAGTGAAATCAGACCTACAAGTCGAAAACATACTAGAACCGTTAAATCTACAATTTAAATATGTGATGGTATACTTGGTCTAGACTTTATTAAAAGGTACAATTGTGTTCTAGATTATCAATGTAGTCAAGACTGGTTAATATTACGCTCAAACATCTTTCCGGAAAAGGTTGCGATACCCATTAACACTGCTTCATGTCCAAACACCTTCATAGTACCCGCTAGATCTGAAGTTATTAGAGTCTGCCGCAAAAAAGATTAGCTTTTGATTCCAAATCGCGAACTTTAAACTGGAGTTTATGTAGCAAGTACAATAATACAATAAAACAAAAAACCCATTAGTGCGTATAATTAACCCCACAAATAGCAATGTAACAGTTAACAATCCGAAAATAAAAACAGAAAATCTGTCGGATTACAAGGTTTTTGAAAATAAAATATCATTAGAAGCATATAAAGAAAAAGTTCTTGAATGCTATACAAATCCACTTCGTAAAATCTTAATTGACGAATCTATGCAGTGAGTTTAATAATGTCTTTGCCTTAGAAACAGAAACAATTTCGTGTAATAACTTCTATCCACAAAAGCTCCGATTGAAAAACGATTCTCAGGTTTACATTAAAAAATATAGAATTCCGCATTCACAAAAAGAAGAAATAATTGGTCAGGTTGATAAATTAATTGAAGATATGATGGTTGAACCATAAATATCTGATTATAACAGTCCGATCTTATTGGTCCCCAAGAAAGCATTACCAGGAAAAACTGAAAATCGATGGAGGCAAAGTAATTTTTATTGTCTTCACTTAATAGCATGTTTTCTTCAAATCGAGTTGGATGAGACATCGAGAAATATTACATCCTTTTCTACTGACACAGGTTCATTTCACTTCAAACGACTTCCATAAGCCATGAAAAAGGTATATTGCTTTTCGGAACTATTATCGACGTTTCATTCCAAATTTGTCCGAACATTCACGTCAACTGTCAAAACTTTGTCGAAAGAACGTCCAATTTGTATGGGCGAATGATTAGCTTGTTAGGTCCGAGTATTTTGCAATATCCCAACTTTCAAAAACAATTTTCTATAATCACAGATGCTAGTAAACATGCTTGTGGCGCTGTACCAAGTCAGGAGTATGATGGAAAACAACTTCCTGTTGCGTATGCTTCAAGAGCATTCACGAAAGGCGAATGCAACAAGTCAACTATAGAACAACTCATTTTAAACCATATATATATGTAGTAAGAAATGTCTGGTAAGAAGCGAACATAAACCACTTACTTATCTCTTCTCAATGAAAAACCCATCTTCAAAACTGACACGCTTGAGGTTAGACTTGGTAGGCGAGTATATTAGGGGAAAAGAATTTCGATTTTTCTGAAATAACACAAATTCATAGCCACTATAAGAATATTTTGAAAATCACTACAAGACAACAAACAGAGAAGGGTGAATTAAATCAAAGTGCAACCAAAAGAAAACTGAAAAATCCTCAGTCTGAACATTTGAAAATACATGAAGCGCTAAATATAAAAGAAATAAGGAAGAGAAAATAAAAACAAAACTTTTGAAGAGGTTCTGAAATTGCTTAGTGTGACTCATAAAGTGCCCACAGCATATCATTACCAATCGTTAGGTACAGTAGAAAGATCTCATAGAACTTTCAACGAATACATTAGATCCTTTATAAACAGTGACAAATCTGATTGTGATGAATGGCATCCATTATTGCTATAATACATTTCCGTCAACCGTACTTAAGATAAATTTGATTGCGTTCAAACAAATAAAATTTAGCCTCTTTAGAACACAGAAGCGTACGACAAAGAGCTAAAATATCGTTTTCAATATGCAAACCACAGAGCAAGTGACTGTCAAGAAAATCAAAGTTTCTAGAAAATCTATATACGATCAATATGCTAAACCACTAACTATTCTACCTAATGACGAAGATCCAATTTTTAAAGGTCCATATATTGTAAAACTAGCTGATATGCCATATAAATTATTTTTAATGCAACTAAGTCTCCTGGCAACAACTGTTGAATCTTGAAGTTCAATTCTAATATATAATAATATAAGAATAAACATTATAAATATCGCTAAAATTGCTCTTTCAGCCAGCCATTCATGATTAGTGTACGTCAGGAAATATCTGGTCAATGAGAGCATCCTGCGAATTAACTATTGTCAGAAATCCACCTGTAATTGAATTTACCCAGTTTCATCCGTAGTAACTTTTCCATCGCCGACATCTAACTACTGTTTTGAGAATCTTTCAGCCGATGGATCTTGAAGGATTTGAACGCGCATATTTACTGTCAGTTCCAATTTTTCAACATTACGCCACAATGCCTATGATTTTAAGCACGCGTTAATCTCATCAGCGTATGTTGAATGCTGGGAATGACTGGGACATCTAAAAAAAATAATCCGCCTTGTACTGCTGAAACTGCGAGCATAATGCGGTCGTAAATGGTTAGTTGAGTGAGTAGGTTGGCAATGATGATGCAAAGATCCCCAATTGCAATCAATGCTTCATTGTACATAGCGTCGCTAAATGATATTGTTAGATCATTGCACCGTGTACGATATTGATGCAATGCATCATCAGTCAGTGAACCTTGGTGATTATCCCACAATATCTGCTCTCGAGTTGGACAACATGTAGTCAAGCGAATAATAGACGAATTTGTTGAATTTGTTTTTCTGTACAGTTTAATCCTGCTTCACCAAGCATACATTCGTACTGGTTGTCGTCTTCCAGCATGCCGAGTGCAAGGCACGCATCTTTATGACGTTGAACACTTTACGTAAATGTTGAAATGACAATGGGCCGGCTACATTGACCAACAACAGTCGAAGATAAAAGCACTCCGTCTACCTTGGATTGACTGTAAATACTCGCCCCAAGGTGTTGGATTTAAATAGACTGGAAAATGCATGAACCTGTGTGCCTTTCATGCGGGGTATACAGTTTTTTGTTGCAGCCCATGTAAAATAGTGTGGTACTTCTGAATACAGTAATGTCCGTGCAAAGGCACCAGAAGCATCTGCACGATTACACAATTAAAAAAATGCGGTGAGTGTTTTCGGTGGATTTATAGCACGATCAATAGCTGTCTCGTTTCTGTGATCGTATCACCATCATCATCATCATCTTCTGACCCGCATGATCCACTAAAGGGGTCGAGGGGGGTAAACCACACACGAGAGATCTCCAGTCAACTCGATCCTCCGCCATCGACTCTAATTCATCAGGAGCAATGCCCAAGCGTAACCCGGCGAGTTTTTGGACTTGGTCCAACCATCTCGTCCTGGGTCTGGCAAGCGGTCGCCTACCTGATGGAATCGCATTCAACGCCCGCCTCGGAAGTCGGGATGATGGAGACATTCGTGCCACGTGACCAAACCACCGAAGCATACCCCTTTCTGTTCGATGAAGCAGCTGCTCAATGTTGAGTTCCTCGCGCACTGCCGTGTTTCTCACCCTACCCCGGCGAGTAATAACCACAACAGCACGAAGAAATCTCATCTCAGCAGCTTGCACTCGCGATCTTATTCTTTCGGTCATCACCCAAATTTCATGACCATAGATGAGAGTTGGAACAAATACTGAGGTGAAAACCGCTAACTTGGCTTTGACACCAAGCTCGGCCTTTCTGATTACAGAACTACCAAGCTGTGTCAAAACTGACCCGATCGTATCGTTAGTAACATTTTTTGGAAAACTTTTGGTACATTTTCCATTTCCCATGCAAGGTGATGAATGATTTAGATTACCACATGGACCTTGAATCATGCTTGCTGTAACAATATCAAACAGTGATTGATCCGTAGACGGATCTGGAGTTTCCGCTGAAATTATGCTATATATATTATATTAACCAAACCAAATTATGTGCATGAGGTAATCCCCGATTCTGCCTCTAAACCGAATACATCCAGCAAAGCGTGGCACCAAATACATTTAATTTCGCAATGAAATTTATTAATGACTATAATTTTTGTTTGAACACACGTACTGTGATGTCGTTACGATGTATTGCATTTTGGACAGGCAATAGTAATGATATAATCTCCGGCCATTTTGGATTATACGTGAACGTCATAAATAAGCACGGTCCTCCATATTCGCGCACGTTAGTCATAGCGTCTTATATATATTCTTGCATATGACGTGGACTGCCTACGTATGATAATGGTAGGATGACAGAGTTTCCAATTTGAGCAGCGTCAGCGTTGCTGACAATAGCGTCTTGCAAAGGAATGTATTCTTCTGCACGCAGCTACTTTTGATTAAATCGCAAATATTGTAAC
Source organism: Eristalis pertinax (assembly GCA_907269125.1). Lineage (NCBI taxonomy): Eukaryota > Metazoa > Arthropoda > Insecta > Diptera > Syrphidae > Eristalis > Eristalis pertinax. The sequence continues at coordinate 80,914,640 of OU026145.1, read as the reverse complement.
CGTTCGCTCTCTATTTCCACATACACATCGATCATAAATTGTTGACAAAGCTCACGACATCGTAGAATAACGTTGTAATGATCGCGTCTAATCATCAACCGATACGCATAATAATCCTTTGCACTTGACATTCTTATTTGTTTCGGCACCTGTTGCGGGATCTCGTTGTTTAATATTTATGCAGTATCCGTCTTGTCCCTTCCAGAACATAAGCGGGTATTGAAGAGCATCATATGACCGGTGCGTATCAGCAATGAACTGGAGATTATTATTTCTTCTACGAATCACGATATCTCGCGTAGCTGTACGATCACCAACCATGATTCCAGACTGGTATGTGGTGGGGATATTTGAGTTCAAAATTAATAAATTGCTATTATATATTAAACAATTGCACTTATGAATATAAAAAAATAGATAAAAACCTATTCTCAGGCCTAACGAATGTATATACGAAATTTCATTCAATCGGTTCAGCCGTTTTAGATGAGTTCGACCAAAGCAAGCACTCTGACAGAAGAATTTTATATATTAGATAGATAAAATTGCCAATTGCATACTTATTGATAAGAATAATAAACATATACTTATGCATAAGGATAAAATAAGGAAATAAAATATAGAACTTCATAATTCATAGATCATAGAGCTACATAATTGTTAGATTATAAGATATCAATTGTTAAATTATAAATCTCCATAATTGTTAGAATGTAGAACTTGAACCGTGGAGCTGTGGATATATGCGTCGACTCCTGCGCACTTTTACCTATCTGTCTAGGTTCAATTCATGGTACGACAAGAAATACTTTTCATGGTCCCACCTTTCTTTCGAGTCACTGACAGAGTATAACTGTCTAGAAAAAGCGTCTCAAACTTGGCCGTTCGGAGTCGGTATAAAACTGTAGGTCCCTTAAACTCTTTTTTTTTTTTTTTTTTTTTTCTTCGTTTTTGTTTTATTTTATAATTCATTTTTCTTACATGCTAGACAAAAATAACTAAAACTAGCTTAACTAACTTAACAATCGTTCTTACATCTAACCTACTGACCCTATACGGGTACTCTAAGCTATTCTGAACTAAATTTAATTGTGCCTTTCGGCTTAAACTATGGTTTTTTTTTTTTATTTTGTCTGAATGTACTTTCTGATTAGTTTGGCCAAGAAAACTGGTAAAAAAACTTGACATTATATATCTATCTTAACCTATCTTAAATTTACTTAACATAATATAAAAACTTATAAGCTAACTTAACTATGTCCGTAACAGTACGGCACGTGCACCAGGGCGTATATGTTATGTATATGCCTAACATATAAAATTTATACGCCGTGGTGCACCTTTTTTTTTTTTTTTTTTTTTTTTTTTCTTCCGCTACCCTAAGATCTATGTAAGTTGGCCACTATGGTCAACTACCGCGTCATTTTGAAAATCCAGCGGCGGCGGGGGCTGGTTTTGGTGTAACCACCAGTAAAATTGCCGTTCTTTGGCAGACTCTCTCCTGTCTCGAGCAGAGATCGCTCTACTGAACCGGAGGAGATCCTCGTGCATGCGAGCGACATCCTGTTCGTATTGGAGTCGCCTGTCCACTGTTCGGCGTACGACGTGGAAGATGACAGGACATCCTTGTGGATCCTGTATTAGGCCAATTGTGTCGAGATAGAGGAACGCTTCAGGAGGAATAAAGCCGGTGAGGCGCACTCTCTCATGGTACATAACATTGGGGTAGTAAGCCCCAAAGATCAGACTGTTGGAAGAAGTCATAGCTCGTGCAATATGCCTTCTGATCAGTTTAATAATAAAATTATCTATCCTGTTCAAGTTTGCCTCGTTGTACAGGACCTCGTTAGGATAGAACTTCTTGTACTCAGACTCGGGTGTACGATACAACCGGAGACAAGTGCGAAGACACTGTCTCTCGAACAACCTCATCTTTTCCATCTGGGAAGGACTCACATTGAACCACAGTGGACAACCGTAGGCCATAACTGGCCGGATGAGGGCCATGTAGCAGATCTTAAACTCTTGATATAACAATAGTATGCACACCACGAGTGGGTGCTGAGAAGCAACGCCCTGGCCCTCTACGGTTTGTAGCGCCACCCATATTATTATAATTCTTAGATCATAGAACTACATATTTGTTAAATTATAAAATTCCATAATTGTAGAGTATAGAACTTTATAAGTCTTAGATCATCGAACTACATAATTTGTAGATTATAAGATTTCAATTGTTAGATTATTAAACTTCATAATTGTAGAATATAGAACTTCATAATTCTTAGATCATAGAACAACTTACATAATTGTTGGATTATAATATATCAATTGTTAGATTAGAAAATCGTAACAATAAAAATATCTGAAAGCTGATGCGATATTCTCTAAGCATGTGGTTTACTAAATCATACTTTCAAAATTGGAAGGTTTAGTATGATTTGATACGCCTTATAACAATTTCCATTGACTCGAAGGACCAAAATCATGCTCTACAAAACTCTTATTTTGCCAGTCCTGCTCTATGGAGAATTCTTAGATCATTGAATTACATAATTGTTAGATTATAAAACACCATAATTATAGAACATAGAACTTCATAATTCTTAGATCATAAAACTACATAATTGTTAGAATACAAAACTCCATGCGCACAACCACGACGTGTGCGGAGATTTAAAAATATGAGACCGTTGTGGTGGTACAACGGACACATCTGCACTAGAGTCAACAAGAAATTGCTTTGATGATATTTTGTCGCTTTTGTAAGCCACTTCTGCTCGAACTGTCTGACGTTTCGAATAGCTGGCTTAATGGTTTTTTGACACGAAGGTGCAAGGAGAACTACACTTACGAATGTCCAAATTTTCCTTGGGCGAAACGTTAAATAAATGTACGTATATTGTTTTCGCACAGTAACAAATAATGTAAGTATAAACCAGTTTGACAACAGACCCGTATAATGCACACATCCACAGCCACGCGAGTTGCTTTGTGTCCTTCTTCTCTAAGGCAACAAACAAATTCGTCCTTGAGAAAAGCATTCATTACTTAAATCTGAGCCTTATTGATACTCGTAGTCATAGCAAAGTATAATTTAATTGGAAGCTGCAGCCTTATACAAAGAAATGGGTAGTCCGAAAGTACGCACCTGTGCCTTGTCCTGTTATAATAATCGCTTCAATTACATTAGGTCTTGAAGCTTTACTAGTAACCTTGTACTATTGCACAGCTTTAGAGGACATACATTTCGCAGCAAAATAATTGGCACTTTTAATTATAGAAAAATTAAGTGTAGACCTGCTGGATTCGTAGAATTTAAAAATTCTGTTGAAAAATTTACTGAATAGCTCAAGTATAGAAAAGCTTAAGTAGCCTAAGTACATACCCACAGAATGAACACGCATAAACACGAAAGCCGCTTGGGCACCGATAGTGGCAATGGTATCCACTCATCGTATTCGGCATTCGCATGTAATACAAATAATAAATGTTTTGTGTTGAAATAATGTTATTACTTTTCTCAAAGATTACGTACAGATATAATATATACACTAATGGCTTTGTGAATGAAAGTTCTACATAGATACAGATATGTTAATTAAATATAGTTCTGTTTGGTGAGAGTAAGGAAAAATTGAGATCAACCACCGAAAAATGTGGAAAAAATCAAATTTAATATTTCTTTGTTTATTTTAAAGGTGCTTGTTAAAAGAAACTTAATATGTGATAAATAACTGCTAATTCTCACTCCAGAGAAAAAAAACAATTTTTTTATTTTATTGTCCGGAATCGACCGATCTATTTAACGTCTGCTACCAACTGACCTCATAGAATGTCTTAAAGAAAAATATTACTTTACTTTGCTATCTCAGTTTAAGTGATTTTGCGCGTGGCGACGACGATATCGGATCCCGTAGCACAATTCGCCGGTTAGCATTACTTTACTTGCGAGTGCATCTGGACCTTCGAAAATGTGGGAAAAGACGAAGCGAATGAAATTATTACTGAAGATAGAAAATGGAGAGGTTCGCGTTCCGTGTAGGATATGCTTTTTTTTCGTTTTTGTTTTATTTTAGAATTCATTTTTCTTACATGCTAGACAAAAATAACTAAAACTAGCTTAACTAACTTAACAATCGTTCTTACATCTAACATACTGACCCATTCTGCCTTTCGGCTTAGACTATTTTTTTTTTTTTATTTTATCTGAATGGACTTTTTGATTTGTTTGGCCAAGAAAACTGGTAAAAAACTTGACATTATTTACCTATCTTAACCTATCGTAAACTAACTTAACCTAATATAAAAACATACAAGCTAACTTAACTATGTCCGTAACAGTACGTCACGTGCACCAGGGCGTATATGTTATGTATATACCTAACATATAAAATTTATACGCCGTGGTGCGTATGAAATCTTTTTTTTATTTTTTTTATTTATTATTAATTTTTTTTTTTCATTTTCCTACGCTGCCCTAAGATATATGCAAGTTGGCCACTATGGTCAACTACCGCGTCATTTTGAAAATCCAGGGGCTGGTTTTGGTGTAACCACCAGTAAAATTGCAGTTATTTGGCAGACTCTCTCCTGTCTCGAGCGGAGATCGCTCTGCTGAACCGGAGGAGATCCACGTGACTGCGAGCGACATCCCGTTAGTATTGGAGTCGCCTGTCCACTGTTCGGCGTACGACGTGGGAGATGACAGGACATCCTTGTGGATCCTGCATTAGGCCAATTGTGTCGAGATAGAGGAACGCTTCAGGAGGAATAAAGCCGGTGAGGCGCACTCTCTCATGGTACATAACATTGGGGTAGTAAGCCCCAAAGATCAGACTGTTGGAAGAAGTCATAGCTCGTGCAATATGCCTTCTGATCAGCTTAATAATAAAATTATCTATCCTGTTCAAGTTTGCCTTGTTGTACAGGATCTCGTTAGGATAGAACTTCCTGTACTCAGACTCGGGTGTACGATACAACCGGAGACAAGTGCGAAGACACTGTCTCTCGAACAACCTCATCTTTTCCATCAGGGAAGGACTCACATTGAACCACAGTGGGCAACCGAAGGCTGTTCAAGTTTGCCTTGTTGTACAGGATCTCGTTAGGATAGAACTTCTTGTACTCAGACTCGGGTGTACGATACAACCGGAGACAAGTGCGAAGACACTGTCTCTCGAACAACCTCATCTTTTCCATCAGGGAAGGACTCACATTGAACCACAGTGGTCAACCGAAGGCTATAACTGGCCGGATGAGGGCCATGTAGCAGATTACCTTCTTATCTGGTGTCAAGTTGGCTGCTGTAAAACAACCCCCTTGCCACAGCAAAGGCCTTTTTAGCTTTCGCCAGAGCGATATCTATATGTTTGCTAAAATACAGATATTGGTCCAACCAAATGTCTAGATACCTTACTACACTTTTCACATCTAACGCCGTCCCTGCGGGTCAACTATGCCGAACTTACGCCAGTTTGTGCGCGTATCCCATGCTGCCATGTACAGCGGGGTACTGAAAAGGATAGTTTCGCACTTCAGGAAGTTGATAATCAACTTCCAGTCGTCGCAAAATCGCTGAATTTGTTCGAAGTCACATTGCAACAAGTTATTTATTACTTCGACCTTCGGAGCTGATCTGTACGCTACTAGATCGTCGGCGTACGCAATTAAGTGCGGCATGGAACCTATAAGATCTGCAGTGAATATTGAGAACAAGATCGGCGAACCAACCGTTCCCTGTTGCAGACCATTTTTGATGGCAAAGACCATGGTAGAAGTTACGTCGCCACTTTGCACGACGAACTTTCTACCTATTATCATGTCATAGATCATGTATAGCAATGATTTGCTTATGCCGAGCCTGACCAGCTTGAGGAAGAGGCCGTCTAACCAGACGGTGTCGAACGCTTTCTCCAAGTCAATCAGACAAGCACCCGTGCATTGCTTTTTGTCTTTGTTCCACTGAATGTCGGATACCAGTTTGGACGCGGCATGTATAGTTCCATGCACCGCCCTGAATCCGGTATGATTTTATTTTCCTCAACCCATTGTTTCAGAACTCGAATGACTATCTCTTCAAAAACCTTGCTTATGCAAGGAAATATCCCGTTTAGGGATTGGTTGCACCACAGCTGTTTTACAGTGTGCCGGGTAATAAGCATTACTCAGGGCATTCTTGAACAGTGTTGTGTAAATCTGCACGGCTTCGGGGAGAAAGTTAGCGAAGCACAATATTTGGTATACCATCAATTCCCACCGACTTTTTCTTCTTCAGCGAGTTAAAGATATCCTGAAGATCTTCTTGATAAATCACGATGTGATTTCCATCATTGGCGACGGCATTATTTGCCATGTTATCGTCACTGAACCTGGTAAAATCAGGATTCTCAGATCGCCATTGACTTATCTCGTTTCGGAGCTCGAAGTGGTTTAGCGAGGCTCTATGCTCCAGGTCGTGATTCGGCCTACGAACCTCGTTGACCGTATACACTCGCTGAAAAACGCTGTGGGAACATACCCGGGTTTTTAGATCGTACAGCCCGGATTTTATTGGCACAGTGCAAGCTAATAGCCAATCTATAGTTCATACGTATTAACTTTTGGAGGTTCTTGATCTCCGACTTCAATTCCCTGACTTCCGCGTTTTGTGGATCTGTAAACCACCTGTGCAAGAGTTTGAGTCTTGACAGCAGCCTACTTTTGTGCACGTGAAGTGCATCGATGGTAGCATTTCGATAAACATCGCTGTCATCGATTTGTACTATCTTCGAGATAGTCTTATCCATGGTACGTTTAATTACGTCGTCCATTTGTATGAGGTACCTGTCAACCTCTTCGTTCGTTAGGTTTCTGTTTGATGGAGGATTGATCCCACTCGAACGTAGTTCTGTGGATAACGTCCTGGAGAAGCGAGTCCAGCGGGTGTTATTGTAATTATAAGGCTTCCTCTGGACATACTCCTCCAGTTCTTCCACCTCGTTCGGGAGCTGAATAGCCGCGAAGAGTCCGCAGTGATCACTCTCGTACTCAACCGCAGTTAAACAGTTCCGCGTGCGTCTCTCCACGTCTAGTATCGTCAGTCGTCTGTCTATCAGCAAAATATCCAAATAGGACACGCAACTGGGGTACGATGGCCTATCAGTTGCAAGCAAATCTAGCTTGAGCTCAATATTGTGCTCTGCCAACCAGTTATACAGTGGGGTCCTCCTGTCGCTATGCAGTCTATTGCCCCATATTCTATGCTTGGAGTTCAAATCCCCAGCAATTATATATATAGCCATTAGACCGATGATGCGTTTGGCACGGCAAACAATACACCCTCTCAATGCGTGTTGCTCTTCTATTCCAAGTCCTATAATGCATTTTTGATGCGATGGTCCGCATAAGCTTTTAGTAAAGACGTCAGCAATCATCTCAGTTGATGGCAAGTATTTTACTTCAATTTCCCCTTTTGAAAAACTTCTCGTATGTGGAGGCCAATTTAATAATACGAACGAAGCAGTAGATAAATTTGTAAATAGCAGCACCGAAGCCGGTCAATCACACTCTGTTATGTACCAGACCAGTTGAAATCAAGGTAGGGGTCGTGGACGGGGTCAAAACAGTACATTTTACCGAGGCCGTGGAAGATTCCAGAACAGTGGCTGATACCGTGGTTATAATCGTGGTAACCACGCCAATGTAAGATACACACACAACAGTCTTACTTACTCTAAATCTCAACCTCAGTAGCCTTATAAGATCAAGATTAAGTTTCAATAATAAATTATCAACATTTCTTTTTATATGTGTCAACCGCAAAAAAGATGAGCTTTTGATTCCAAAACAAGAAATTCAAACTGGAGTTTATGCAGCAAGTACAATAATTGATACTTCCATTAGTGCGTATAATTAATAAAAATAGCAATATAACAGTTAGCAATCCGAAAATAAAAACAGAAATTCTGTCGGATTGCACGATTTTTGGAAATAAAATATCGTTAGAAGCACTTAAAGAAAATGTTCTTCAATGCTTATCTAAAAACTTTCCCAATTCATAAAATCTAAACAGAAACAATTTCGTGTAATAACTTCTATACACAAAAGCTCCTATTGAAAAACGATTCTCCGGTTTACATTAAAAATTACAGAATTCCGCATTCACAAAAAGAAGAAGTAATTGGGCAGGTTTATAAATATCAACAATACTATCCAACTTTTCAAACTGGTGATCAAGCGAAAAGGTATATCGCTTTTTGCAACTATTTATTTTTTTTTTTTATTCATTTTTGTTTTTTAATTCAGAAAAAAACTTAGATACTAGACAAAAATGCTTAAAGCTAGTTGGACGTGTTATACGTACAATTAGTTATACGTACGGGCAATACTGAAAATGTTCAAGTGTTTTTCATATAAAACGAAACACCCGCACACTCAAGATTAATACGTTTTTATTCTGAGTTAATTGACGACCGAAACGCGACTCAACTGGATGTTGGTCATCATCCATGAGGAAAGCTATGCAATCACATAAATCACAGGAGGTCGAGATATGACGATCATCGATCCTCCACTTGTGTCTATTTGTTTATTGAAATCTGATACGTGTGTTTATGTTTCAGCGGTTGCGACCACCGAACGAGCGGATACCACGTAGGCAAAAAAACATACAAAGTATTCTTGAAGTTATTTATGTGTATAATAAGCACGATGTGTGTGCATAACAGACGAACAATGTTACTATTTGTAACTTACTGGCCCTAGGCGGGCGCTCTAAGCTAAACTTAATCTTAAATTATGTCTTTCGACCTAACCTAACTATAATTAAATTAGATACTAATATTTAAAGACACAATTGTATATTATGAACAATTTAAAACATATTGACTTAACATTTTACTTAAAAATTACAAACTAACTTACATTCTACCATAAAATAAACTTAAACAGCTAACTTAAGCAAATCTACTTATATATGCACATACATTTATATATACTATATCCTATACACATATGTATACGCATATATCCTTATATACACATTATAATGTATAAATGTATACATGTATACTTGTATACATAAATACATCATTTGTCAATTCTTTTTTTTTTATGTACAACTTAAAATACCTTACAACTACCCTAAGATATGGAAGTCGGCCATAGGCTGCAGCTGATGAATTTCCATAATTCACTGCAAGACAGTGACCGACTGCGTCCCATAAGGGGATACGCACTACCCTTTCTACCCCGGGTCTAAAGGGTTCGACGCTGGAGTTCCCTCGCTCCCCAGCCACCAGAATTTTCGATGTTGCATAGCAACATCCCGACTCGATACCGCTGTACTGAACCGGAGGAGACCCTCCTCAGCTCGTTGTGCGACGGAACGGTCGTGGTTGAGTCGCCCATCTACAGTTGAACGGGCGATGTGAAAGATGAGGGGTACCGCATTTATGTCTTGTAACAGCCCGTACATGTATAAATGGAGAAAAGCTTCTGGGGGGACGAAGCCACTGTGACGTACCCGTTCGTGATATGTGCATTGGGGTAGTAAGCCCCAGAGATCAAGTTATTGACTGAGTTCATCGCTCTGGCAGTATGGTCTCGAATCAACTTCAACAGGAAATTGACCACTCGTATCAGGTTCGCCCTGTTGTATAAGACCTCATTGGAGTTGAATTTTTTGTACTGGGACTCTGGTGTTCTGTAGAGGCGAAGGCAAGCCCCAAGACAAGCCCTCTCAAACACCGAATCTTTTCCATCAAGCTTGCACTCACGTTGAACCACACGGGACAGCCTTAGATGAGCATTGGCCGGATGAGAGCCATGTAGCAGATTACCTTCACCCTCGCATCGAGTTGGCTGTTGTAAAACAGTCTCTTTGTAAGAGCGAAAGCGCCTCGGCCTCGGGCCAGAGCAGCATCTATATGTTTGTTAAAATATAGATATTGATCTAGACAGATCCCCAGGTATCTGCCTTCAGTCCTTTGCTCCAGTGGTTGCCCGTGTCGTCCAACAATTGAGAACTTTTGCCAATTCTTTTTTGTATCCGCCGAAGCCTTATACAACGGGGTCCTGAACAGTATGGTTTCCGACTTCTGAAAGTTGATATTCAACTTCCAGTCATCGCAACTTCTCATGAATGAGTCGAAGTCACCCTGCGCGAGAGTAGTGATGTCCTCGATCTTTTTGCCTGATCTGTACACGATCAAGTCGTCGGCGTACGCAATTACGTGAGGGAGAGAACTTATCAGATCGCTCAAGAAAATGTTGAACAGGATCGGCGAATTAACGGCACCCTTTTGGAGACCATTTTTTACTTCAAATGTACCTGCAGAGGTCACATTGCCATTCTTGACGACGAACCTTCTGCCAGTAAGCATGTTACACAGTAGGTACGGCAGTGGTTTACTAATGCCTAGTCCATTGAGCTTGTAAAAAAGTCCTCCTAACCATACGGTGTCGAAGGCCTTCTCCTAGTCAATCAGGCAGGCAGCCGTACTTTTTTTCTGACTCTTGATCCATAGGATCTCCGACACCAGTTTCGACGCGGAATGAAGAGTGTCATGCCCCGCTTTGAAACCGAATTGGTTATCCGGAATTATATGTTTGTCCTCTGTCCAGTTGGTCAGAGATCTATTTATCACCTTCTCAAATACCTTGCTGATGTTCGGAAGGAGACTAATCGATCGGAGGTTGCACGGATTCGAAGAATCTTTACCTCGCTTGGATATGGGTTGCACAATCACAGTTTCCAATGCTCCGGATAATGTGCATTATTCAGAGCATTGTTAAACAGGATAGTGTACATATTAACCACATCTAGGGGGAGATGTCTTAGCACAATGTTCGAGATCCCGTCGATTCCAACTGACTTTTTTTTCTTTAGTGATTCGAAGACCGCTTAGAGCTCTGTCTTCGCTATGAACGGGAGATGAAGCCCTTCTTCGGCGATGACATTATCTGCCATGTTATCTTTATTGAACACGACAAGGCCGATGTTCTCAGATCGCCATTGTTGCATGTCTTCTCGAAGTTGCGAGTTGCTAGATTGTACGTAGTTCTCCAGGTCGTGGTTTGGGCGAACACTCACATTCACCTTGTACACTTCCTGAAAGACCGCGCCTAGTAAGAAAATTGTACGAGAAGAATATGACATTTGACTCGAATGATTCCAATGTCAGTATTAGCTTGAAAAATGGAATGAAATGAAACTGAACTTTCGAATAGTTTCAATTTCAATATCTATCAACCTATTTGAATTCTACTCACTGAAAGTGAATCATGCATGTATATTCCAAAAAAAATCACCCTTCTTCTCAAATCCGCCGTTCAACGAAATCGAAAATTTCCTATTCCGCAATCCGTTCGAAGTGAATCGTCCGCATGTCGGTAATGTGAATAAGATTTACTGCATTCTTAAATCCGATCGAATCACTCGATTCTCAATAGAGACAGATACGCATCAAAATCGTTATGTGTAGTTTTCTCGTAAAAACGTAAGTTATTTGTATTGTGTCTAGCATCATCATCATCTTCTGACCCGTATGATCCACTAAAGGGGTCGCGAGGGTAACAATTAAAGTACGTTGAAATATTAGTCATAGACAAGTCTAGAGTTGAAATACTTTTAGAGTTAGATGTTGGGACGTAAGTAAATTCAGGAGGGTATAGTAAAGAAAAGTTTGGGTGCATTTCATTAATATTATACAGTTCGTTATCCCAGCAATTAGCCCGGAGACAATTCCACAATTGATGGCGACAAATAAATCTCCGCCAAAGATAACTTTACCTCGATATCTAAATATTTTTTGCAAGTCGTTCTTAATGTGAGACATATTATCAATATTTCTATTTCCACCCGGGAAATAAACAGAAAAGATACTCACTTTAGAGTTGCTGCCTATATTAATTTCTATGCCAATTGATTCAATACAACGCAGTTGTAAGCCTGAGTGTACCGAATGTACAATATTTTTCCATATGACGACAGCAACGCCACCTCCCGTTGTGTTACTCCTATCGAGACGATAACAATTAAAGTTTGGGTGAGAAAAGGATTTGTTTACATTTAAGTGAGTTTCCGTAACCAAAGCAATATCAACTTTTTTATCAATAATATAATTAAAGAATTCTGATATTTTATTTGATATGCTTCTTGCATTCCAAGTAATAATGTTCAGTGAATTATAGACCATAATTATTTGAATAAATGTATTTGATAGCAAGAGATGTGATTACATTGAATTGATCACTTTTAGTTATACAGGTTTGAAGCTTAGCTAATACTTCATTTAAAAGAGAATTTATTTCTTCGAAAGAGAATAATTTGTTGCTCTCATTGTTTACAGATGTATTTGATGTATTCTGATGAGAGGTTTTTCCGCCATGGACCCAGTGATGCCAGATCGTGGGTAATTACCCATTTTGTGGGTATTTTCTATCCCAAAAAAAGCTAAAAGGGCGAAAGGGTATTTTCACACCAACCAGAACAAAAAATGGGTATTTTCAATTCTCCAAAATATTTCATTATTTTATCTAGAAATTAATGCAGATAACGATAAAATAAAACTTTACTCTGAAGCAACCCACCCGAATGCGTTTGCTGAACGCGCTTATTGAGAAATGTCAAATTCCATTTGAAAAAAAAAACACCGTTGCCTGCTTCTTCAGATGTGAAATGTGAATTGCTCCTGTGTTCGAAATTTTTTGGTTTCGTGTCGCTGTTTGTTTTTGTTTTTATATTTGCGTTTAACCGAGACTATTGTCAGCTGGTAATGTGTTTATCTTGTTTATTTACATATGTATATGGTATTGAAGTTCTTGTCAATCTGTTTTAGAACGATGTCGACGGAGAAAGGCAATAAAAAGCGTTTCCAGACAAGCTGGTTAGATGATGCAAAATGTTCTGCTTGGTTGAGGCCAGTTTCAACGGACGACTACAAGGCATCATGCATAGTTTGCGGCACAAACTTTTTATGTGGAAAAAGCGAAATCTATCGGCATAGTACAGGATCCAAACATTTGGCTAATTTAAAAGCCATGCAACAAACACCTGCAATCAAAAAAATATTTGCAAGAACCAACAAAATAGAGGAAAAGACAAAAGTGGCGGAAATAAAGTTGAGTGCTTTCTTTGCAGAACATAACATTGCCGTTGAAGTGGTTGAACACCTTCTTCCATTAATGAAAGATGTTTTCCCTGATTCGCAAATTTTATCGCGTGTGACATTAGGGCGAACAAAATGTACACAGATAATAAAGAAAGTGCTTGCTGCTGCGGAGGAGAAGGAATTGATCGGTATATTGCAAAAAACTAATTTTTCAATATTGATTGATGAAAGCACCGACATAACCAACTCTAAACATCTATGCTGCCTGGTTCGATTTCTTCACCCCGTTTCCGGAAAGGTCGTGACAAAACTGTTGGATATGCTCAACATCAATGCTCTGGATACTACCGCAGATGCTTTATTTGATGCATTTTTCAAAATGATGGCTGCAAAAGAAATATCACTGGAAAATGTTACTGGTATGGCTTCAGACAATGCCTCCGTTATGATAGGTATTCGAAACTCATTTTACACTAAATTGAAACAAGTTTGTCCAAATATATTCCGCATGAAATGCATTTGTCATTCCTCGGCACTAGTTGCTTCATACGCTTGCAAACAATTACCAAAAGAGTGTGAAGAACTCATGCGAGGAATTTCAACTTATGTTTCAGAAAGTGCTAAAAGCTCAGCAGAGTTAGCTGAATTCCAAGAGTATTTTGGTGGAGAGGTAAAGAAAATTTTGAAACCAGCAAGTACTCGCTGGCTTTCACTTCATCATTGTGTGGAAAGACTTCTTGATAATTGGGATGTATTAAGATCCTTTTTTCGAATAGCTTCATTTGAAGATAAACGAAAAAAAGCCGAAAAAATTCACGAAGACCTAGAACAAAAAAAATATAAGGCATATTTTTATTTCCTTAAATATTCCCTACGTTTTTTTAACGAGTTTAACGAGCTGTTTCAGCACAGGAAGGTCTTAGTTCACTGCATTGTGCAGGAATGTAAAGTCCTAGTTTTAAAATTGTCTCGAAACTTCATAAATCCAAACTTTTTTTCCCTTCAATGGGATGCTCAACTTAGTGTATTGCGTAATCCAGATACACATGTTATGACCGACTTAGACAACATATTTGTTGGTCAGGAATGTGAAGAGACCTTAACTGGATTAGATGCTAATGATAAAATAGAGGTTAAGGTTAGCTGTCTTAACTTTTATAGAGTTGCCGTTGCTGAAATGGCGTTTGCCATTTGATGATGAGTCGCTGGTACAAATGGAATTTCTTAACCCGGAAATAGCATTTGACGTACAGAAAAGTTGCGATTTATCAATTTCAGCTATTGTACAAAAAATTGATCCTTTAATAGCTAATGAAGCTACTCACGAGTTAAGAAATCTTTCCATACTTCTGAGCGAAGATAAAAAGCACTCATTGGAAAAAATGCCAATAGACGAAATGTGGCATGATATATGCAATTTAAAAAATTTTAACGAAGATCTATTGTTTCCTAACTTAGGAAAGATTGTCAAAATTGAGTTGACTCTACCTCACTCAAATGCGGAGGCAGAACGAATTTTTTCAATTGTAACTGATGTCAAATGCAAAAAGAGAAATCGGTTAGGAAATGATATGATAAACAGTATCTGCCAAATACGATCATCATTCCAATCAAAAGATATTACTTGCTTCAATTTAGTTGTGAATGAGGCTCACATATTGTTACACAATTCAAACAATGTGTATTCTTGAATATCTATAATTTAATCTTAAACTCTAAAAGTAATCTGCCTTTGTTTTTATGCAAATGTCCATATATTCTTAATCTACTCCTTATATCTTGTACATTTATAAATGGACATTTATTTCATTGTTCCTAGTTTTGTTATTAAAGGACTGAATTTGTTTTTTCATACAATAGTTTTGTTTTTTTTGTGTGTATATTTTCGTCGGTAATATAGTGTGTATTTTTAAACAACTGCGTGGGGAAAAAGTGTTTTTTTCGTTATTGCTGTGTGTAATTAGTACCATAAAGTCTGGCATCACTGCATGGACCTGCGTGGCAGTTGATGGTAGAGAGCGATCAGCTGGTCGAATTTTGTTTATTGGCTGAGCTGTTGGTACAGCGGTTGCACGTGTGGGAAGAGGAGGGAAATGTGAAAGGGAGTGTGAATCGAAAGGTTTTTGTGGGAGTAATATAGGTGGTGTGCGTTTGCTGTTGTTTGGACGTTGATGAGAGGAGAGTTTTTGACGAATCTCCAGATATTGTTTACGACTAATGCAATTTGGATCGGATGATCTGCGTGGTTCGCTGCAATTGGAGCAACGCATCGCGTCAGGTTCTTTGCATTCAGTTGTTTTGTGGCTGCCGGAGCAGTTAGCACAAGAATTTTTTGCGTGACATACAGCTGACAATGATGACATTGTGTTATTTTTCCTGGTTTTTGTCTCTTAAAGTCCCAGCGGACTATGGTTCTGAACAAACTGGAATGATTTTTCACACTACCCGGTCAACAGATCATTGGAATTTTTTCTATTTACATCAGCTGGTCTCATTTTTATTGTTCTATGCTTGGAGTGGTTGTATGTGTGCAGAATATTTTTCAAAATGTCTAACCATTTGTAGTTGGAATTAAAACTGAACTCTAACCAAATTTTTTCTTTTATGGTTCGATTAAAGCGTTCCACAATTGATGCTTTCAGGGTGCTGAATGTCGAGTAGTGATTGATTTTTAATTTATTCATGAGAGTTGTAAGATGCTTGTTGAAAAATTCTTTTCCATCATCGGTTTGTAAGTTCGTTGGTAATCTTTTTGAGTTGGTAAAGATGGATTCCATTGCTTCGGTAACAGATGACCCAGTTTTAATTTTTGATAGGAATAGCCCATGCATACTTTGAAAATGTATCAATTACAGTCAATAAATATTTGAAGCCTTTATTTTGATTGCTCTAAGGTATCATTTCTACCAAATCGGCCTGCCACAAGTCATCAACACCCTTAATAATAACTCGGCGTCTACTGAAATTTGTTCTTGCAGGTTTATGCACCCTCTTAACAACATTTCGTTTGCTCATCCTGAGCGATAATAAATGAGAAAACAAAAGACGGTTGTATTTTATAAATTTATTTTATTAGATAAAAAGCTAAGAAAAAGCTAGAATGAGATAAACATTTTACGGAATTTGGGTAGAGATGTTTTAGTTCTTTAAAACTAAGGCATCCAATATCTTCTACATTGACTACTTCAACATTTTCTTTCTGAAGTATTTCCTTTAACCATTGGGATTTTTCAGTGCATTTCACGTATACCGATGTGTGTTGAATAACATCACTTAGATATTGTTTGACCTTTCAAAATTCGGTAAATCCCCCATCCCGCATCGGTTCATGATGATTTTGGTAGAGCCATTGACCTTGTTTCTTCAATTCAAACGGCAATTGCTCAATGTTGAAAGGAGGCAATAAAATGAAATGATAATGATGACCTTGTTGTAGGATAGCCAATTCCTTTACAAAGAATTGATTTTTCGGGCTTTTAAATCCTTGAATATCCAGAATAAAATGCATGTTGTTGTTGTTTCTACAGATGATTGACTACTGATTTACACTTCTCGAGAGACAGTTTGTGTCATTGGATTATAATTTATAATACGATCATGTAGCATTAAACAATATGCTGATGTAGTTGCAGGTAATGATTTGTTCGTTTTAATTTCAATGCGAATATCGACGGGGCCATTTTTAATTATTTCACTTTGATGTCGGCAATCAATGATAAAGATTGGGGCTTGGGATTTGAAAGTGTCTCTGGATAGGAGTGGTTCAGCAATTGATCGGTTGTAGTAGGTCTTTTGGAAGTCGCAATACATACTATAAAGTTGACTATAATTGTTCTTTTCGAATGAAAGATTTAAATCTTCTAATGCGTATGTCTCAGAATTTAAGTATGCTTTCACATTGATGACATCACAGTGATCGAAAAATGTTGGATCTTCCTTGAGCAAATTACGTTTGTTGGTTTGTAGAGCGACAATAATGTAGCGTGGTTTCTCCAAATGAGAGGTTGTCTTAACATTCCAAATGTGGTGGGTGGTGATAGGTAATACGGGGTACTCGTATATATCCCAGTTTTGGAAGGCAATAGATTGGCTATTGCTTATAGGTTTATTCAGTACTAGTTTGTAGGAATCTGACAAAGTAATATGTGGAATTTTGCATTGAACTTTAAGTAAATTTATTCTCGCTTTCTCATCTTCCCCGCTGACTAATGAGTTTGCATCGGTGCGTGCTCGCGTTGAAATTAAACCATGACGACCGTTTGGAATAATTTTCTTGCAATTTTCAGCAAATCCGAGCTGTTTATTGAGTGGGATACAAAAATTAAAATAGAATCCATCCACGTTGATTGATGAATATGGTGACCAAGATGCATTAAGCAGCATATCGCTTTCATTTTTATTTAAAGATAAATAATTTTTGATGGTGGATGTTATTCCAACATTACGACTGACATCAATTTCAAAGCCATTTAATTTATACCGAACTTCATCAAAGAGGAAGGCTATCCCGTTGTTTAATAGTGCTGTTTTTGCGATTGCACTACCATCAGATTTTGTCACAGTACCTTCAATATAAATATAACTTTCCGAAGGTAAGATGTTAAGATTTTGATAGATAGATAATTTTATTTCATTTTATTTGTACAAAGGTACTTGTTACCGCACATGTTACAATTTAGAGATGTGATACTATAATATCTTTCTTCTAAAACATTAAATAATTCTGTATAAAAAGAAAGACAAATTAAATAATTTATAGTAATTGGAGGAAAAGACGAAGAAAAAAATCCTCCAACGAAAGAAAAAAAAAAAAACAAAGGAAAGGTGAGTAAGGAAGTAAATAATTTAAATAAATAAATATATAAAAAACAAAATAAATAAATGAATAAATAAATAAATAAATAATAAAACAAAATAAATAAATAAATAAGTAAATAAATTAAACAACAGAATATATAAATAATTTCGTACATTTACAAATGAATATAAACAAAAAAAAATAATAATATTAAAATTAAGTAAGTTCATACAGAACAAATGACAAGGAATTATGTGACACTCAAGTTATGACTGAGAGGATTATCAACAAAACTACAGCGTTCTTGGAATTTAATTTTCAGTTTTTGTATTCTTTCTTTGAGTGAAATCATGCCAAATTCAACATCATTTTAAGTACCTTATTTTGTGATACTTGCAGACGTTCAGGCATAATTGCTTGAAAAATAACGTTATAGATTATCATCTTATTTTCAAATGAGAGTAATGATTTTCTATTTATAAAGGGGTAGAGCATTTTTGATCGCAATCCCAACCTTTTTGGGAATAAAGCAGAGCTTTCTTTTTCTCGTGAATGAATTTTTCCCTCATTAAGCTTAATCTTCCATTTTCAACAAGAATTTAACAAGAAAATGTATTAATTTGTACAAAAGACCATCACGCCATACTGTGTCAAAGGCTTTTTCGATATCGAGGAGAATTAATTGATTTGGCTATTGCAAGATTAGTTTTAACACAATTACATATCCTTAACACCTGATGCGTTGAGCTGTGGTGAGATCTAAATCCGAATTGTTCATTTATTACAGATATGTTTTAACATTTTTTCTTTGAGAACTTTCTCATAAATTTTGCTAAGATTACTAAGGAGGCTTATTGGCCTCTAGCTGTTGGGATTATCAGGAGGTTTACCAGCTTTTATAATGGGAACTATTTTAGCTAGCTTCCATCTGTCACGAAAATACATCATCTTCAGACAAGAATTTATGAGGAAAGCTAAGAATTTCCTACCACTTCTAGGGAGTTGTTTGATATAAACATTTCTTATGAAATCAAGACCACCTGTCTTACGGATTTTTATGCTACTGATAAAAAATTCAATATCATCTTCTTTTACAAAGATTTCAGCTGGAATTTGGTTGGAGCTATTAGAAAAGAAATTTCGGATAGCATTTTTCACCATGTCATTTGTAACTTGATCATAAAGATTTCTGGCCATAAGGTGGTTATCAGCAAAAGTTTGTGCAAGTACATTTGCTTTCTCTGAGTCCATAAAGAACTTGTTCGACGAGTTTTTGAGCAATCGCAAACGTCTGCTTTTGTTCCTTATAACTTTAATAACGTTCCAAAAGGGTTTGGCATTTTTCTCAAGGCTTTTTAATTTGTTGTTCCATTCTTTATTGCGGAACTCTAAGATTTGTTTAGAAATCAAATTATTTAGATACTGTAATTGATATCTAAAACATGGCTGATGGTATCTCTGTCAATCTCGCCTGCATTTATTCCCCAGTCTTATACGATCCAAAATCTGCTGGGGAATTTTAGGATTAAGATTTTGATGTTGCACACAAATTTGAATAATGTCATTCTTTTCGAAATTATTCAAAAACGGTGAGTATGTGTGATATTCCAATTTCGTGATGCTGTCTTCAAAGGATGGTTCTTCGAATATGTTGAGCATAATTTACTTTAATTTGTAGCCCAGTGTTAATAGGAATTGCTTATTTGTTTGGGAAAGTCGTACGGCTGTTGTTCTTCTATTAAGCGTCAATGATGTATTGATAGGTTTGACGTTGACGATTGTATATAATCATTGTTTTTTTAATTCATTTTTATTAACTTAATTCATAACAAATACTTAAATACTAGACAAAAATGCTTAAAACTAGTTGGACGAACATTGTTACTACTTCTAACTTACTGGCCCTAGGCGGGCACTCTAAGCTAAACTTAATCTTAATCTATGTCTTTCGACTTAACCTAACCTAACAATGCATATGCATGTGCTTAATATTATATGACTTAAACTGAACAATTTAAAATTAAGAAAACTTTCAAAAAACTTAATAACAGAACTGATTTTATTTAAAACCTATTGCTAACTTACATACTACCTTAAAATAACTTAAACTACCTTAATCTAAACATACATACATATATACATGTATATATAATAATATACGCACATATATATATATATGTACTTAAACTATTTACAAAGGTATACACATAAGTACACACATGTACAAATGTGTAAACGTAATTTTTTTTTTTTTTTTTTTTTATATACTTATGTACAACTTACAAACTACCCTAAGATATGTAGGTCGGCCATAGGTTGCGGCTGATAAAATGCGTTTAATCAGCTGCAAGACAAAGACCGATATGCACTGCCCGTTTTTAACCCGGGTCTAAAGGGTTCGATGAGGGAGTTCCCTCACTGCACAGCCACCAGAATTTTCGGTGTTGCATTGCAACATCCCGAACATCTCGCCTTGATACCGCCGTACTGAACCGGAGGAGACCCTCCTCAGCTCGTTGTGCGACGGAACGGTCGTGTTTGAGTCGCCCATCCACAGTTGAACGGGTGATGTGGAAGAGGAGCGGTACCGCATTTTCAGTTTGTATCAGACCGTGTTTGTCCAAATGGAGGAATGCTTCTGGGGGGACGAAGCCGTTATGACGTACCCTTTCATGGTACTGGGAATTGGGGTAGTAAGCCCCAGAGATCAGGTTATTGGCCGAGTTCATCGCTCTGGCAGTATGTCCTCGAATCAATTTCACCAGGAAATTGTCCACTCGTATCAGGTTCGCCCTGTTGTATAAAACCTCATTGGAGTAGAATTTTTTGTACTGGGACTCTGGTGTTCTGTAAAGGCGAAGGCAAGCCCTAAGACAAGCCCTCTCAAACACCCGAATCTTTTCCATCAAGCTTGCACTCACGTTGAACCACACGGGACAGCCATAGGTGAGCATTGGCCGGATGAGGGCCATGTAGCAGATCACCTTCACCCTCGCATCGAGTTGGCTGTTGTAAAACAGTCTCTTTGTAAGAGCGAAAGCGCCTCGGGCTCGGGCTAGAGCAGCATCTACATGTTTGTTAAAATATAGATAATGATCTAGCCAGATCCCCAGGTATCTGACTACAGTCCTTTGCGCCAGTGGTTGCCCATGACGCCCAACAATTGAGAACTTTCGCCAATTCTTTTTTGTATCCGCCGAAGCCTTATACAACGGGGTCCTGAACAGTATGGTTTCCGACTTCTGAAAGTTGATATTCAACTTCCAGTCATCGCAACTTCTCATGAATGAATCGAAGTCACCCTGCGCGAGAGTATTGATGTCCTCGATCTTTTTACCTGATCTGTACACAATCAAGTCGTCGGCGTACGCAATTACGTTAGGAAGAGAATTTATCAGATCGCTCAAGAAAATGTTGAACAGGATCGGCGAATTAACGGCAACATTTTTTACTTCAAATATAAGTGCAGAGGTCACATTGCCAGTCTTGACGACGAACCTTCTACCAGTAAGCATGTTACACAATAGGTACAGCAGTGGTTTACTAATGCCTAGCCCATTGAGCTTGTAAAAAAGTCCTTCTAACCATACGGTGTCGAAGGCCTTCTCCAGGTCAATCAGGCAGGCACCCGTACATTGTTTCTGGCTCTTGTTCCATTGGATATCCGACACCAGTTTCGACGCGATATGAATAGTGTCATGCCCCGCTTTGAAACCGAATTGGTTATCCGGAATTATATGTTTGTCCTCTGTCCAGTTGGTCAGGACTCTATTTATCACCTTCTCAAATACCTTGCTGATGTTCGGAAGGAGACTAATTGACCGGCGGTTGCACGGATTCGAAGAATCTTTACCTCGCTTGGATATGGGTTGCACAATCGCAGTTTTCCAATGCTCCGGATAATGTGCATTATTCAGAGCATTGTTAAGCAGGATAGTCTACATATTAACCACATCTAGGGCGAGATGTCTTAGCACAATGTTCGAGATCCCGTCGATTCCAACTGACTTTTTCTTCTTTAGTGATTCGAAGACCGCTTGGAGCTCTGTCTTCGCTATGAACGGTGATGAACTCCTTCGTCGGCGATGACATTATCTGCCATGTTATCTTCATTGAACACGACAAAGCCGAAGTTCTCAGATCGCCATTGTTGCATGTCTTCTCGAAGTTGCGAGTTGCTACATTGTACGCGATTCTCTAGGTCGTGGTTTGGGCGAACACTCACATTCACGTTATACACTTCCTGAAAGACCGCGCGTTCATTTTTTCTTGCGGGTCTTCGTCCATTACGGCGCTATCTGGATCAATACCTGCTGTAGTCAGTATTTGTTCGTTGTCCGTCGTTCTGGGGAGCTTAAGACACGGAAGATCGCTACGCTTACTGCGAAAGAATTTGTTTATTTGCGGGAACATGCTGGATCTAACAGCCCGAATATTACTGTTCCAATGCAAGTTAACAGAAACTCTGTAGTTTTGGACAATTAGTGTTTGAATGTTCTTAATGAGCGATTTCAGTGTCCTAATTTCCTCATCTCGTCTGTCAGTAAACCGTCTATACAAGGTTTTTAATCTTGACAGCAGTCTACTCTTTTGTTGGTGGAGTGCGTCTATTGTCGCATTGCGGTACAACTTTTCATTGTTAGTGCGTGTATACCGTGGTATCGTACTGTCCATTGATCGTTTTATTGTCTCGTCCAATTGTATAAGATACATGCCAATCTCCTCGTTTGACAAGTTTCTATTGGACGATGTGGAGCGCATTCGAGGAGACTGCTCTCGTCATTTGTCTGGAGAAGCCTGTCCAGCGTATCCTACTGCAATTGTAGGAATACGTTTGAACAAACTCTCCTAATTTCGCAGTATCGTTGGGGATCTTGATTTTACCGTTTGTGCGTTGTGTCTGCAGTCTTGCGTCAAACAGCAGGAGATCCAGATAAGGGTAAGCTTCTAGGGTATGACGAGATCTCTGATCTCTCTCTTTCAAATCGAGTCTATACTCGACACTGTGCAAGCAATACCAGCTGTAAAGCTGGTCCTCTCTACTATTGAAAATTATGTTTCCCCAATAACCGTGACGGGCATTTAACCCGGCCAAAATGAAATAGTTCTCCTCCGAGTCCAGTCTTAGACATCGAAAGAGTGAATCGAGCTCTGATATAGTTGTTCTGGAACTAGGGCAGCCGGAGGAGTAGACCGACACCGCATACAGCTTCTTTCCACTGCGGAGAGAAATGCACACGATGCAGGCCTCCAACTCCTGAAACCGTCGAACTTCACTACTATACACTACTTTGTGTTTTATGTTATTTTTAATTACGATCGCAACATTATAATTACTGTGCTCCAATGTGCCTCTCTGAGTTAGCTTAGTTTCGCTAATCAGAAATAGCTCTGGGCTTTGATCGTCCAATAATCTATAGAGCTCGTTTTTTCGCGGGATCCCTATCAATGAATTCGCATACACTGCAAGGATCTTATATGTGCTCTCCGTATGTGCAGCCATCAAGACTGGTGACGTGCTTGGTTCTGCAGGAGCGCCAGAATTTGGCTTACCTGCTCCTCTAACCGATCGATACGGCTTTCAATGGAGGCTTTCCAGTGGGGCGCTGGATCGTGTGTTTTTGGCACTGAAGGCTGCTGCACTATCTTCGGTAGCTGCTGCTCTCCCGCGCTCCTCTGGACAGACGCCATTTGGGCGTAGGTGACTTGAGGGGTGACGGTTATGGCTGCCTCGAGTGGACTTTTCACTAGGGGCTGCTTCTGCAGAACCATTTTTGCTTTACGATCCTGGAAATTAGGGCAACCCCGATAATTAGCGGTGTGCCCCGCGTTCCCGCAGAGTACGCATTTGAGCTGACTTTTGTCAGCTGCTCCCCCTTGCCCCAGAGAACAATTGTCTGCACTGTGGTTCTCTCCGCACTTAACCCATCGAGGCTGCATTTGGCAATTCGACGCGGCGTGCCCGAACCTTCGGCAGCGAAAGCATTGGACAATGCCATTGCGCCTTGTTATACTTTCCCAAATGCATTTGTAGTAATCTAAGAATTCTATCTACTTTAGATTATTCACTTTGCTTGTGGATGTAATCTGCACAATATAAAAGGGCAATTTCCGCCCTTCTCTCTTTGCACACTTCGCTCTTTGAGCATTTGGAGGACCTTCTCCGTTTCGAGCGGACAATTAAGCTTTAAGAGCCGGGACTGGCATTTTTCGCCTTTGGGCTTGAAAGAAAAGAACTCCAGCGACGACATCCTTAGGTATTCTTTAACTTGATTGTAATCATCCACTGTCTTGTAGTGGATTGCGTGCTTTTCAGCACCATTATTTTTACATATAAAAAATGTACCTGAACCTATGGCCTCCTTGCACAACTTGGCAGTTTGCTCAATATCTGCCTTGTAGATGTTGATAGGTGGCACTTTGTCATGCTCCATTGTCTGCTGCTGCTGCGGTTGAGTTTCTGGCTGCTGCTTTTGAGTAACTGGGACTTGTCGCTGTTGTGTTGCTGGATGCTGTCGGTGTTGTTTTGCTAGTCGCTGCTGTGTTGCTGACCGCTTTTGTGTTGCGGGTCGCAGTTGTTGCTAAGCTGCTGGCTGCTGTTGTGGGTGTGTTGCTGGCAGTTTCTCTGTTTCCTGCCGTTGTTGTTGCTGGTTTGCTTGAGGTTGCTGTTGTTGTACAGCTGCTTGTGGCTGTTGAACAGCTGCTTGTTGCTGGAGTGCAGCCCGCATTTGTTGTTGCTTGTTTTGTTGCGGCTTCTTTGTTACTTCTTTATGGTGTTGTTGGCCTTTGACTTTTGGTCCAACTTTCTCCTCGCTAAAATTCTCGCTCTCAACTCTCTTATTTCATGGAGGAGTCGCTGAACCTTCTCTTGCATGTCGCCAACTATGTTTTGCTTCAGACGAATTACTCGCTCCACTTCGTCTTCTGTGTCGGAGGGGAGTGAATCAAAGCTGTTGCCGCTGACAGCGAACAAGCCTTCCCCTCCATCAGATACATACTATACCGTCTCTTAGCCTTCTCCCCCTGACTCGGCTGCTGAAGAACTTGATGACGCCGCCTCACTCTGCTCTTCCCCCTGCAGCCCTGTGGGTGTTTTCTTCGTCCTCCTTTTTGGCCGCTTGTACGAGCGCGGACCGCTCGCAATTATCCATTTCCCGCACTCACTAGTGTATTTATGGAGCACGGGAAAAAAAAAGGTATTTTTTGGTTGAGTCCCCGAACTGGGGATCGAACCGGGACTAGTAGAGTCAAGACCAGCGACTCTACCCAACCGGCTGACTGCTGCTGATGAAAACTTGCGGCACTTGCTCTACTTGACTACCGTGATTAACGTTCTTTGATTAGAAGCCGAATCACTCGGGAACTACCACTGCACAGTTCAGATGTCTGTGAACGACTGACTTTTTGCAACTATTATCGACGTTTTATTCCAAATTGTTGCGTATGCTTCAAGAGCATTCACGAAAGGCGAATGTAACAAGTCAACTATAGAACAACTCATTTTAAATCATATATCTATAGCAAGAAATGTTCGGAAGAAGCGATCATAAGCCACCTACTTATCTCTTCTCAATGAAAAACCCATCCTCAAAACTGACACGCATGAGGTTAGACTTCAAGAAATATGACTTCGTAGTCGAGTATATTAGCGGAAAACAAAACAATGTAGCAGGTGCTTAATCTTGCATCGATTTTTCTGAAATAACACAAATTCCTAGCCACTCTAAGAATATTTGAAGGTCACAAGACAACAAACAAAGAAGGGTGAATTAAATCAAAGTGCAACCAAAAGAAAACAAATGTATGAAGCGCTAAATATAAAAGAAATAAATAAATTTGCTCGCTTTTGTCTAAAAAACAAAATCAAAACTAAATATCAAAACAGGCAAACAAATAATAAACACAATAAAAAGTATCGACTTTATTACTAATGGGAAAATTGATTTAGTGCAGTTATTCCCAAAGCTTGAAAAAGTAGCTCGTAATAAACGAATAAAGTGATTCCAACTGTCGCTTTGTGACGAAATATTTAATAAAACCCGGATAAATTAATTTGAAGAAAAAGGAAACGCGTTATTTAGAAATATATGTATGGCCCTGGTGATTGTTATAAAAGACTAGGAAGAAAAGTTTTTATAAAAATACTACGATGACGATTTTTGGTGGCCACCCAGAGATCACGAGGCTAACTACTAAGATTAAAAACAACTACTACTGGACGCATGTGACCAATGCCAATAGAATAAACGTTTGATTAAAAATAAAGAGGAATTAACAATTATTCCAACACTACAAATCCGTTTTTATATTGTATAAATAGACATTATTGGCCCACTGCCAAAGTCAGTTAAGGGTAATGAGTACGTTATTACCATAATGTGCGAACTATGTAACGTCAAAGCAAAAGCCATGTAGATAAAAAGGTATCAATTGTTAGATTATAAAACTCCATAATTGTCAGAAAATAGATTTCAAAATATGAGACCGTTGTGGTGGTACAACGGACACATCTGCACTAAACCTGCTGGATTCGTAGAATTTAAGAATTCTGTTCAAAAATTTACTGAATCGTTCAAGAATAGAATAGCTTAAGTAGCTTAAGTAGCTTAAGTACATACCCAAAGAATGAACACGCATAAACACGAACGCCGCTTGGTCACCGATATAGGCAATGGTATCCACTCATCGTATTCGGCATTCGCAATGTAATGCAAATAATAAATGTTTTGTGTTGAAATAATGTTATTACTTTTCTCAAAGATAACGTACAGATATAATACATACACCAATGAATTTGTGAATACAAGTTTTACATAGATATGTAAATTATTAAAATTTAGTTCTGTTTGGTGAGAGTAAGGAAAAATAGAGATATAAACTACCAAAAAATGAGGAAAAAATCAAATTTTATTTTAATTTATTTTGTTTATTTTAAAGGTTTTTGTTAAAAGACACTTGGTATTTGGTATATTACTTAACTGTTTATTTCTCACTCTAGAGAAAAAAAAACATTTTTTTTATTTCATTGTCCGGAATCGACCGATCTATTTAACGACTGCTTACCAACTAACTTCAAACAATATTTTTCTACTTTGCTACCTCAGCTTAATTGATTATGCGCGTGGTGACGACTTTCGCATTACGGTTCGCATTACTTTACTTGCACGTTTATCTTGACCTTCGAAAAAGTGGGACAAAATGAAGCGAACGAAATTATTACTGCAGTGAGAAAATGGAGAGGCTCGCGTTCCTTGTAGGATATGTAACCTCTCCCCCGTTGTAGTTTTTTATTGACAGTTTTAGCTTCTTATTTTTTCTCATTAGGATTAATAATGAAACGATTATGATTAGCAGGATAGTTGAGTTGGCAGCGTAAGTAAAACTTTTATGAAATTTAATTAGTTTAATAAGCCTCAAGTTTGCAAAATTTTTAATTACACTGTCTTCGAAACGTAACTGTTTTGTCAAGTTATAGGTAACATCTTCAGTATAGAAAAATCTATCTGTCAATTCTAAATTATTGTTACTAAATGTTTCATTTAATATTTCAATCGTACAATTGTTAAGAGTAATCAATAATAATTTTATTTTTCTACCGTCACATAGGTTTACTATTTCTATATTTAACATATTCTTACATATTACAGTACTATCGTCTAGTTTCTTAATTTCTATTACTTTATTTTCTTTCAATTTGCAATCATTTTTTGTAATACAATTGTTTATTGGCTCGAATTCATCTTTGTATTGGATTTTCGTATTTATATTTTGTTCCATTAATTTCTATCAGATATTGATCGCTTATTACTACTTCCATCATGCATTTTATAGGTATTGCTGTTATTAATTTATAGTCTATAAGCTTATACGAGTGTGGGATGTTCAATGCTAGAATCAGTGTGTCTTTGTCATATTTTAGTAGCCCTACTTTTACGTTCTTTAGTTTGTAAACGTCCAGTTCTGTCTCTCTAATTTCTACTGCTGTTAACATTCTTGGGTGCACTAATCCCTGCTTTACTAACGCTATGCTATCTATGATTTGATCAAGATTCTTAGTCTCAATATTTGATGTATTTTTAATTGCTGTAATATGATTAGTTTTTCATTAGCTGTTAGTTCTCCATATGCTTGACCTAGTTGCTTCCTATCAGCTTCAATCATATTTTTCAGATTAGTTATTGTTTCATTAAAATGAGAGTTTATTTCAATCTGTTAGTGTGTTAATTGCGTTACCATTATTTTCTTCAACTATTTTCATTTGGTCTGTTATTTCTAGTCGGTCGTCGTCGTCCATGCTAACGAATAACCATTTTTGTGTTTAATAGCCCTCTTTTTTGTCTGAATATTTTTCCTTTATTGCTGTTATTTTTGCGTAAATAATTTCAGGTTCTTATTGTCGGGTCGATATCTACGTGCAGTCGTTGTGTATTGTCGTTGATAGTTTGTCCTATGTTTACTTCGACGTATCCGTTGTCTGTTGTAAGCCCACCAATCGTAAACGTTGCTGTTGCTTTTGCCGTTACTTTTTTTTTTTTTTAGTTCATTTTTGTTTTATTTTTATTTCATTTACTTACATGCTAGACAAAAATACTTAAAACTAGCTTAACTATCTTAACAATTGTTCTTACATCTAACCTACTGAACCTATACGGGTGCTCTAAGCTATTCTGATATATCATTTAAGTTTGCTTTTCGGCTTAGTCTATGTTTTTTTTTTCATTCTGTTTTTGTTTTTTGTTTAGCCAAGAAAACTGTGAAAAACTTGGCTTAATTTATCTGTCTTAACCTACCTTAAACTAGCTTAACCTAACATTAAAACTTAAAAACTATCTTAACTATGTCCGTAACTTTACGGACACGTGCACCAGGGCGTATATGTTATGTATATGCCTAACATATATAATTTATACGCCGTAGTGCACCTTTTTTTTTTTTTTTTTGCTTGTGCCGTTACTTGTATTGTTAGTATGAGAAACACTAATGTCATCACCTGCAAACATACGAGGTCTTTTAATATTTATTGGGTGTTCCTTACCCAATCTATATCTTGGTGCAGTTTCATAATAATTTCTTTTGTAATTCTTAACCGGTATAACCTTTCTCATTTCCTGACAACTTTCCCTATATTGATTAAGTTTTTGGTTTAGTTTTTCTTTCTGTTTCTGTATGCTTCTAACTAAGCTTGGAAGGTCCGCAAACATAGCTTCCTCAGCTGTCATTTTAACAGTGGAATGGCATCTATTTTTGTATATCTTCACTGCCCTATGTACTTTTTGAATAAGTGTGATATCATAGCGACTAATATTTCCTGTAATGTAGAATAGAACATTCTACGTAGCTGTTACCGGTATGAGTATTGGGTTTGGCGAGATGAAGATCGACTACCTGTTCTCTTAAAAATTATTTTAAATGCTCCGAAACTTAAAACTCATTGTCCGTTATAACTTTGAATGACTTACCGAACTTGGAGAAATGCTCCTCTAATGTTTCTATCTTTTTCGTCCATTTTCGGTTTGACAGAAAGTAAGCATATGCTTTCTTTGTGAGTTTATCAATTTGTGTTAAGAATGGATGTTTCCTAAAATAGTAGATATGCATACGAAGAATTTCATTAGGCCGACTTGGTGTCTGACTAAGTTCGTGTTTGAGTTTTATCGGTTTGCGTTCATATTTGGTCTCTAAGTATATTATTATTATTATTATGCCCCGCCCTCTTACCCCTCCCCAACCGCGCGCGGGGAGACAGCTGTTATTATTATTATAATATATTGTATTATTATTATTATTACTATTATGATTTCTTTTGTTTGATAGACGAAGGGGTCCAGAGCACGTGACTGCTTATTTGGCTTCCGCCACTTATTATTGATTTAATTATCTTAAGTTTTCTTGTTTTAGTTTCCATCTTTTATATATTTCACTGTTTCTGATTTAAATTCATTGATATTTGGGATTGATTTTAAATTGTTCGGTAGATTATTAAATAAATCAAGATTACACTTGATTGTATTTTGTGCGCGAGTAGTCGATCTGAACGATATTCTAAAATCATGTCCACGTCGAAGATCATAATTTAAATTATTTGATAGATAAGACGGAAGTATTCCATTTTTCATTTTAAAAATAAATATCAAAACACTTAGTTTCGTCTGTTGTCTAATGTCTAACCACGAGATTCTTTCTAGCACTTCTTTCACTGGTGTTAGTTTGGTACATTTAAGAATGATTCATGGCTTTATTCTGTAGCCTTTGCAATCTATTCAGGTGTCCTTCAGATGACAAATATAGTATGGTAGAGCAGTACTGGCAGTGAGGTCTAATACTACAATTTTTACTTCCCTTGACTCGGCTACACTGTCCTTTACTTTAGTACGCTGGGTCCTGTTATATAAATATGATTTAAACCATTTCAATTCATTTCCCTTAATCCCATACATCATGAGTTTTTTTCAAAAGGATTTCACTATCAACGGTTTCAAATGCTCTTTTTAAGTCTAGGAACACTGCGACTATTATATTTTTTCCTTCTATTTGATTTTTTCAGTTCTCAATAATCCAATTTAGAGCTGTTTGACAAGAGTGTCCTTTCCGAAATCCCGATTGTTACTCCATGATATAATTATTTTCTTCTTCGTAAGCTCTCAATTGGTTCTCTACTAGTTTTTCGAATATTTGTTCGTATAGTGGTAGCATATTCACTGGTCTAAATTCTTCGCATAGTGTTGTATTACATACTTTTCGTATAAGTCGAACCATCGATTCTTCCCATTTTTTTGGAAAAGATCCCGATCTCATCGATTTATTAAATAGTTCTTTTAGTATGGGTCCAATGATATTTATTCCATCTGGTATCATACTTGCACTCATAAATTGATAATCTTTTTTCTTGCCCATTGATTTCGTTAATTTCACTATTTCACTCGTAGATATTGGGTTAAATTTAAAAAAAATGTGTTCTTTGGTGAAAATGATTCCGCGTATTCGATATCGGGTATTTTTGTTATTATGTCTTCAACACTGTTTACAAAAAACTTGGTAAATTCACTAGCAATTTTTTGATTATTGTAAATGATATTTCCGTTAAATGATACACTATTAATCTCGCTCTCTTGCCTATTCAGTACGAATTGTTTTATGTATATTTTTCCATGCTGACCGCTGGTCTCTTGATGAATCTATCCGTTTTTGCATGTATGTATGACCGATATATATATACTTATATATATATATACTTGACCGATTTGAGTTCATGTTTGTATTTATTTCTTGCCACTTTATAACTTTCCCAACAAAATTTTGAATTGATAAACTTAGCCTGTTCATAAGTCATTACCTTTTTCTTTTTCTTTTTCAGTAATTCCAATTTTTGGTTGAACCAGGGGCAAATATTTAGACACTTTGTTTTTTCTGTTAGCATTTCTTTTATTACTCTACACATTTCATCACTAAATACGTCAGCTAATCCATCTACCGTCCTGTGCACGACATCAACCCCAATCAAACTACCACGCAACAGCTTAGAATAAAAAACATCTTTATTTTAATTTAAAATTTTGTATTTAACATTCGTTTTGTTCACTTTTTCTCTTACAACTAACTCTATATCAATTGTCTCGTGGTCCCTTATTTTTAATTTACTATTTAGTTTAGCTTTAAATAAGTATTTATTATTTGTAATTACATAATCAATAAGTGTGGATGTTTTCTCTGTTATTCTGGTTGGTTCATCGTTTACAACGGATAAGCCATTTTCATAACAGATTCCTTTAATTTGCTTTTTATAAGTGTTGTCACTGAGCCAAGTGATATTAAAGTCTCCAACTATAATCAATTCCTCTTTCATGGATATATCGTCCAAAAGTTAAATGAGTACCCTACAGAAATGAGCCATGGATGAGTTTGGAAATCTACACATGATCAGGGATTTGATCTTATTCGGACCATCACCGACTTCAATTTCGAGACAATATACTCCATCACGATTTTTGACCTCAGTAGTTACTTTTTGTATGTTCTGGACCAGGAAGTGGTTGTGTTGTTTATGTTATCTTAGTGTTGTTTATGTTATTTTATGAATGTTCTGTACCAGTAAGTGTGTTGTTTCTGTGTGTCGCGTGTCAATGCGTTACTTTATGTATGTTCTGTACCAGTAAGTGTGTTGTTTATGTTGTTTATGTTCCTTAATGTATGTTCTGGAGCAGGGTATATATGAGTTGTTTGGGAATGCCGACGTGAGTTGTTAGTGTGTCGGGTGTAGTTCTTTGGTGTTTTGTCGTGTGCCATGTGTGGGTTGATGTCGGCGTTGTATGTGCCGCGGTACATGTATGTTCTGGACCAGTAAGTGGGTTGTGGCTAGTCGCGTGGCAGGTGTGTCGCGTGCCAATGCGGGAAAAAGTATTGTGTGGGTGTGGTGTGGCTATAAGTTGGCTGGGTAAAGGGGGGTTATGGGGGTAGTGTTTATCATGTTTGTGGATATTTGTATATATTTTGTTATTTGTTATATTTGTTGTTTTTTCTTTTTTTGTCGTTTGCCATGTGTCATTCAAGTTGGTAGGTAAAGGAAGTAGATAGAGCAAAGAGTGTGTCTGCGAGGTCTTTGGTTGTTCCCGATCGAGGTTGTGGGGTAGGTTAGTGAATAAAAGGTAGCAAGTATTTGGGACATGAGTTCGGCAAGAGCACATGATAGCAAATGTATTACGAGAGGCGTTCTGAAGAATTTGACGAGTGTATGGTAAAGGGTGATTCAAGTTTCACCTGTAAAAAACGTTTAAGGAATTTGAAGCTCGGATTCAGTTTCGGTAGATACCTGCGAGCTTTGTTAAGCAGATATTTGAATGGCTTTGCTCTTGAGTACTTTTTCCACTAGAAAAAAACTTGGGTGATGGGTTTTCTGTAGTTCCAGTTCATAAAAGGACCCCTGAATTGGTTGACCTTGAAAGTCGTTCAATGAATTGGTGATGGGATTGGTGACATTAACCTTATTAATGCTAAGTACTTCTGTTTTTTTTTCATTCATTTGTTTATTTATGTAGCAAGACAAATAGTGTTTACATTTGCAAGAATATTTATAATTAGAGTTTTAGGACAACTGTCCTTTACAACTATGGATTATATATTTAATAAAGAGTGGAGTGAGCGAGATGCAACAAAAATATTTAGATATTAATTCAAAGGAAAGCTACAAGAAAAAACCCTTATTCTAGTCCCCTAGTCAAATATTTTTATTTAACTATTTTACATATTTCTTGTTAAGCGTTTAATTTAACAAGGATATGCATTTGATAAGTTCATTATTTGAAATATAACAATTATCATAGAATCTTTGTGTTAAATTTTCTATAAGAGAGTGTAAAAAGTTGATATTGCTTTGGCTGTGAAGTCTGCGGGTTGAATAATAACGTGGTAAATTAAGCATAATTTTAATGATTTTATTTTGTCATATTTGAAGTTTAAGTTTGTGAGTTCTAGCGCAGTCGTACCAAATAGGAGCCCCGTACAGTAGAATTGATTGAAAAACAGACTTATACAAAATAAGTTTAGTGTCAGTACTAAGTTTCGATTTTCTATTTATAATGGGGTAGAGAATTTTGATGTATTTGTTAATTTTATCTACAGTGACAGAAATATGTTTCTGAAAGGTTAGTTTCTTATCAATCATAACTCCGAGATATCTGCAGTGCTCAGACCAGTCAATATCGATAGAACCCATTTGAAGGTTTACGTTGTTTGGAATAAAACATTCTTTTCGTCTACGTGTAAACCAAACTGCTTTCGTTTTCGAAGCATTTACTTTAATTTTCCATTTGTAAAGGAATTTTTCTAATTTGGAAAGTGCCATTTGCAGCACATTATAGACGTCCGTATAGTATGTACCAGATGGAAATATTGCTGTATCATCAGCAAACATAGCAATATTCACATCATTGCCAAGATCTGGAATGTCAGACACAAATATGTTGAAAAGAGTTGGGGCGAGTACAGTACCTTGAGGTAACCCATATGTAATATTTTGTACTGCGGATTTAACATTTTGTACTTTTACTATACATTTTCTTTTATCTAAAAAACTGTGGATGATTTTAACAGTTTCCATAGGAAGGTTTAATTTAATAAGTTTGTATATTAAAGCATCATGCCAAACCGTATCAAAGGCTTTTTCAATATCTAATAATACTAATCCAGTGGACTCTTTGGATTGAAATTTATGTTTGACATGTTTCTTAATCCTAATGATAATGCCGAAACCCAAACTGATAGTCGGGGAGTATATTTTTAATAGTTAAGTGATTGTCAATCTTTTCTTTTATTATCTTTTCTAATAGCTTACTTAAACTGCTTAGTAAGCTTATTGGCCTATAACTGTTGACGTCGTCTTTTGGTTTACCAGGCTTGCCAATCGGAATTACCAAAGCTGTTTTCCAACAATCAGGGAAGTAGCTGAGTTTAAGGCATGCATTAAGAATTGCAGTTAAGTACCGTAAGCCTATGAGAGGAAGGGTCTTTAAAAGCTTATTGTTAATACCATCTAAGCCAGGACTTTTTTAGCTTTAAGGTTTTTGATCAATGATCTTACTTTATTAGTATTAAGTATACTTAAATCCGATAATTCAACATTTGCTTGTGAGAGACTGTCAATGATGTGAGACACTTCAGTGGAAGTGGCAGGATCACTAAAATGGGCAGTAAGCAGGTGATTTTTTGAGAAAGTCTCTGCAAGTAGATTGGCTTTATCGCTTGGAGAAATATAAAGCTGGCTTTGAACCCTTAGAGGTGGAATACTCAAACCTCTTTTTTTAATAATTTTTGAAACTTTCCAGAATGGTTTACTATATTTATCAAAGCTATAAAGTAGGTTATTCCAACGCTTATTTTTGAACTCATTAATTTCTTTAGAAATGGCTTTGTTTAACATTTTCGTGTTATAAAGAAAGCAGTCATAGCGATAACGTATCCATTTTCACATTTTCACAGTAAAATATTACTACGAAGTGGAATTGCATTACTATCTTTCCTAGGGTACTTAGGTATTGCGAAATCGGCAGGATCAATTTGGGTAGTCGTAGTTACAAGCGAAGAAATGACATTATTCTGATCGCAGTTGGTATTGATAAATGAAGCAAAATGGTTCCAATTGGCTGCGGAATATTTATAATATAACGTAGATCGATTGACTTCAACTAAGAGATTCATATTGATACTGACAGGAAGATGATCCGACCCCAAATTGTCATAAGTGAACGGCATAGAGCACTGCGTTGAAATATTAGTCATAAAGAAGTCTAGAGTGGAAGGACTTTTAGATTTAGATGCTGAGTAAAGATTTGGGTGCATTTCGTTAATATTAAACAATTCGTTACCCCAGCAATTAGCCCGGAGACAATTCCACAATTGATGGCGACAATTAAATCTCCGCCAAAGATAACTTTACCTCGATATCTAAATATTTTTTGCAAGTCGTTCTTAATGTGAGACATATTATCAATATTTCTTTTTCCACCCGGGAAATAAACAGAAAAGATACTCACTTTAGAGTTGCTGCCTATATTAATTTCTATGCCAATTGATTCAATACAACGCAGTTGTAAGCCTGAGTGTACCGAATGTACAATATTTTTCCATATGACGACAGCAACGCCACCTCCCGTTGTGTTACTCCTATCGAGACGATAACAATTAAAGTTTGGGTGAGAAAAGGATTTGTTTACAATACAAATACAAATACAAATACAAATACAAATACAAATACAAATACAAATACAAATACAAATACAAATACAAATACAAATACAAATACAAATACAAATACAAATACAAATACAAATACAATTACAAATACAAATACAAATACAAATACAAATACAAATACAAATACAAATACAAATACAAATACAAATACAAATACAAATACAAATACAAATACAAATACAAATACAAATACAAATACAAATACAAATACAAATACAAATACAAATACAAATACAAATACAAATACAAATACAAATACAAATACAAATACAAATACAAATACAAATACAAATACAAATACAAATACAAATACAAATACAAATACAAATACAAATACAAATACAAATACAAATACAAATACAAATACAAATACAAATACAAATACAAATACAAATACAAATACAAATACAAATACAAATACAAATACAAATACAAATACAAATACAAATACAAATACAAATACAAATACAAATACAAATACAAATACAAATACAAATACAAATACAAATACAAATACAAATACAAATACAAATACAAATACAAATACAAATACAAATACAAATACAAATACAAATACAAATACAAATACAAATACAAATACAAATACAAATACAAATACAAATACAAATACAAATACAAATACAAATACAAATACAAATACAAATACAAATACAAATACAAATACAAATACAAATACAAATACAAATACAAATACAAATACAAATACAAATACAAATACAAATACAAATACAAATACAAATACAAATACAAATACAAATACAAATACAAATACAAATACAAATACAAATACAAATACAAATACAAATACAAATACAAATACAAATACAAATACAAATACAAATACAAATACAAATACAAATACAAATACAAATACAAATACAAATACAAATACAAATACAAATACAAATACAAATACAAATACAAATACAAATACAAATACAAATACAAATACAAATACAAATACAAATACAAATACAAATACAAATACAAATACAAATACAAATACAAATACAAATACAAATACAAATACAAATACAAATACAAATACAAATACAAATACAAATACAAATACAAATACAAATACAAATACAAATACAAATACAAATACAAATACAAATACAAATACAAATACAAATACAAATACAAATACAAATACAAATACAAATACAAATACAAATACAAATACAAATACAAATACAAATACAAATACAAATACAAATACAAATACAAATACAAATACAAATACAAATACAAATACAAATACAAATACAAATACAAATACAAATACAAATACAAATACAAATACAAATACAAATACAAATACAAATACAAATACAAATACAAATACAAATACAAATACAAATACAAATACAAATACAAATACAAATACAAATACAAATACAAATACAAATACAAATACAAATACAAATACAAATACAAATACAAATACAAATACAAATACAAATACAAATACAAATACAAATACAAATACAAATACAAATACAAATACAAATACAAATACAAATACAAATACAAATACAAATACAAATACAAATACAAATACAAATACAAATACAAATACAAATACAAATACAAATACAAATACAAATACAAATACAAATACAAATACAAATACAAATACAAATACAAATACAAATACAAATACAAATACAAATACAAATACAAATACAAATACAAATACAAATACAAATACAAATACAAATACAAATACAAATACAAATACAAATACAAATACAAATACAAATACAAATACAAATACAAATACAAATACAAATACAAATACAAATACAAATACAAATACAAATACAAATACAAATACAAATACAAATACAAATACAAATACAAATACAAATACAAATACAAATACAAATACAAATACAAATACAAATACAAATACAAATACAAATACAAATACAAATACAAATACAAATACAAATACAAATACAAATACAAATACAAATACAAATACAAATACAAATACAAATACAAATACAAATACAAATACAAATACAAATACAAATACAAATACAAATACAAATACAAATACAAATACAAATACAAATACAAATACCGTAACCAAAGCAATATCAACTTTTTTATCAATAATATAATTAAAGAATTCTAATATTTTATTTGATATGCTTCTTGCATTCCAAGTAATAATGTTCAGTGAATTATAGACCATAATTATTTGAATAAATGTATTTGATAGCAAGAGATGTGATTACATTGAATTGATCACTTTTAGTTATACAGGTTTGAAGCTTAGCTAATACTTCATTTAAAAGAGAATTTATTTCTTCGAAAGAGAATAATTTGTTGCTCTCATTGTTTACAGATGTATTTGATGTATTCTGATGAGAGGTTTTTCCGCCATGGACCCAGTGATGCCAGATCGTGGGTAATTACCCATTTTGTGGGTATTTTCTATCCCAAAAAAAGCTAAAAGGGCGAAAGGGTATTTTCACACCAACCAGAACAAAAAATGGGTATTTTCAATTCTCCAAAATATTTCATTATTTTATCTAGAAATTAATGCAAATAACGATAAAATAAAACTTTACTCTGAAGCAACCCACCCGAATGCGTTTGCTGAACGCGCTTATTGAGAAATGTCAAATTCCATTTGAAAAAAAAAAAACACCGTTGCCTGCTTCTTCAGATGTGAAATGTGAATTGCTCCTGTGTTCGAAATTTTTTGGTTTCGTGTCGCTGTTTGTTTTTGTTTTTATATTTGAGTTTAACCGAGACTATTGTCAGCTGGTAATGTGTTTATCTTGTTTATTTACATATGTATATGGTATTGAAGTTCTTGTCAATCTGTTTTAGAACGATGTCGACGGAGAAAGGCAATAAAAAGCGTTTCCAGACAAGCTGGTTAGATGATGCAAAATGTTCTGCTTGGTTGAGGCCAGTTTCAACGGACGACTACAAGGCATCATGCGTAGTTTGCGGCACAAACTTTTTATGTGGAAAAAGCGAAATCTATCGGCATAGTACAGGATCCAAACATTTGGCTAATTTAAAAGCCATGCAACAAACACCTGCAATCAAAATAATATTTGCAAGAACCAACAAAATAGAGGAAAAGACAAAAGTGGCGGAAATAAAGTTGAGTGCTTTCTTTGCA
Source organism: Eristalis pertinax (assembly GCA_907269125.1). Classification (NCBI taxonomy): domain Eukaryota; kingdom Metazoa; phylum Arthropoda; class Insecta; order Diptera; family Syrphidae; genus Eristalis; species Eristalis pertinax. The sequence goes on along the minus strand of OU026145.1, from coordinate 80,875,831 downwards.
GAACATAACATTGCCGTTGAAGTGGTTGAACACCTTCTTCCATTAATGAAAGATGTTTTCCCTGATTCGCAAATTTTATCGCGTGTGACATTAGGGCGAACAAAATGTACACAGATAATAAAGAAAGTGCTTGCTGCTGCGGAGGAGAAGGAATTGATCGGTATATTGCAAAAAACTAATTTTTCAATATTGATTGATGAAAGCACCGACATAACCAACTCTAAACATCTATGCTGCCTGGTTCGATTTCTTCACCCCGTTTCCGGAAAGGTCGTGACAAAACTGTTGGATATGCTCAACATCAATGCTCTGGATACTACCGCAGATGCTTTATTTGATGCATTTTTGAAAATGATGGCTGCAAAAGAAATATCACTGGAAAATGTTACTGGTATGGCTTCAGACAATGCCTCCGTTATGATAGGTATTCGAAACTCATTTTACACTAAATTGAAACAAGTTTGTCCAAATATATTCCGCATGAAATGCATTTGTCATTCCTCGGCACTAGTTGCTTCATACGCTTGCAAAAAATTACCAAAAGAGTGTGAAGAACTCATGCGAGGAATTTCAACTTATGTTTCAGAAAGTGCTAAAAGCTCAGCAGAGTTAGCTGAATTCCAAGAGTATTTTGGTGGAGAGGTAAAGAAAATTTTGAAACCAGCAAGTACTCGCTGGCTTTCACTTCATCATTGAGTGGAAAGACTTCTTGATAATTGGGATGTATTAAGATCCTTTTTTCGAATAGCTTCATTTGAAGATAAACGAAAAAAAGCCGAAAAAATTCACGAAGACCTAGAACAAAAAAAATATAAGGCATATTTTTGTTTCCTTAAATATTCCCTACGTTTTTTTAACGAGTTTAACGAGCTGTTTCAGCACAGGAAGGTCTTAGTTCACTGCATTGTGCAGGAATGTAAAGTCCTAGTTTTAAAATTGTCTCGAAACTTCATAAATCCAAACTTTTTTTCCCTTCAATGGGATGCTCAACTTAGTGTATTGCGTAATCCAGATACACATGTTATGACCGACTTAGACAACATATTTGTTGGTCAGGAATGTGAAGAGACCTTAACTGGATTAGATGCTAATGATAAAATAGAGGTTAAGGTTAGCTGTCTTAACTTTTATAGAGTTGCCGTTGCTGAAATGGTTAAACGTTTGCCATTTGATGATGAGTCGCTGGTACAAATGGAATTTCTTAACCCGGAAATAGCATTTGACGTACAGAAAAGTTGCGATTTATCAATTTCAGCTATTGTACAAAAAATTGATCCTTTAATAGCTAATGAAGCTACTCACGAGTTAAGAAATCTTTCCATACTTCTGAGCGAAGATAAAAAGCACTCATTGAAAAAAATGCCAATAGACGAAATGTGGCATGATATATGCAATTTAAAAAATTTTAACGAAGATCTATTGTTTCCTAACTTAGGAAAGATTGTCAAAATTGAGTTGACTCTACCTCACTCAAATGCGGAGGCAGAACGAATTTTTTCAATTGTAACTGATGTCAAATGCAAAAAGAGAAATCGGTTAGGAAATGATATGATAAACAGTATCTGCCAAATACGATCATCATTCCAATCAAAACACAATTCAAACAATGTGTATTCTTGAATATCTATAATTTAATCTTAAACTCTAAAAGTAATCTGAATTTGTTTTTATGCAAATGTCCATATATTCTTAATCTACTCCTTATATCTTGTACATTTATAAATGGACATTTATTTCATTGTTCCTAGTTTTGTTATTAAAGGACTGAATTTGTTTTTTCATACAATAGTTTTGTTTTTTTTGTGTGTATATTTTCGTGGGTAATATAGTGTGTATTTTTAAACAACTGCGTGGGGAAAAAGTGTTTTTTTCGTTATTGCTGTGTGTAATTAGTACCATAAAGTCTGGCATCACTGCATGGACCTGCGTGGCAGTTGATGGTAGAGAGCGATCAGCTGGTCGAATTTTGTTTATTGGCTGAGCTGTTGGTACAGCGGTTGCACGTGTGGGAAGAGGAGGGAAATGTGAAAGGGAGTGTGAATCGAAAGGTTTTTGTGGGAGTAATATAGGTGGTGTGCGTTTGCTGTTGTTTGTACGTTGATGAGAGGAGAGTTTTTGACGAATCTCCAGATATTGTTTACGACTAATGCAATTTGGATCGGATGATCTGCGTGGTTCGCTGCAATTGGAGCAACGCATCGCGTCAGGTTCTTTGCATTCAGTTGTTTTGTGGCTGCCGGAGCAGTTAGCACAAGAATTTTTTGCGTGACATACAGCTGACAATGATGACATTGTGTTATTTTTCCTGGTTTTTGTCTCTTAAAGTCCCAGCGGACTATGGTTCTGAACAAACTGGAATGATTTTTCACACTACCCGGTCAACAGATCATTGGAATTTTTTCTATTTACATCAGCTGGTCTCATTTTTATTGTTCTATGCTTGGAGTGGTTGTATGTGTGCAGAATATTTTTCAAAATGTCTAACCATTTGTAGTTGGAATTAAAACTGAACTCTAACCAAATTTTTTCTTTTATGGTTCGATTAAAGCGTTCCACAATTGATGCTTTCAGCACCCTGAATGTCGAGTAGTGATTGATTTTTAATTTATTCATGAGAGTTGTAAGATGCTTGTTGAAAAATTCTTTTCCATCATCGGTTTGTAAATTCGTTGGTAATCTTTTTGAGTTGGTAAAGATGGATTCCATTGCTTCGGTAACAGATGACCCAGTTTTAATTTTTGATAGGAATAGCCCATGCATACTTTGAAAATGTATCAATTACAGTCAATAAATATTTGAAGCCTTTATTTTGATTGCTTCAAGGTATCATTTCTACCATCGCGTCTACTGAAATTTGTTCTTGCAGGTTTATGCACCCTCTTAACAACATTTCGTTTGCTCATCCTGAGCGATAATAAATGAGAAAACAAAAGACGGTTGTATTTTATAAATTTATTTTATTAGATAAAAAGCTATTTAACATGTAGACATTTTGAAGGGTGCAACATTTAGAATGAGATAAACATTTTACGGAATTTGGGTAGAGATGTTTTAGTTCTTTAAAACTAAGGCATCCAATATCTTCTACATTGACTACTTCAACATTTTCTTTCTGAAGTATTTCCTTTAACCATTGGGATTTTTCAGTGCATTTCACGTATACCGATGTGTGTTGAATAACATCACTTAGATATTGTTTGACCTTTCAAAATTCGGTAAATCCCCCATCCCACATCGGTTCATGATGATTTTGGTAGAGCCATTGACCTTGTTTCTTCAATTGAAACGGCAATTGCTCAATGTTGAAAGGCGGCAATAAAATGAAATGATAATGATGACCTTGTTGTAGGATAGCCAATTCCTTTACAAAGAATTGATTTTTCGGGCTTTTAAATCCTTGAATATCCAGAATAAAATGCATGTTGTTGTTGTTTCTACAGATGATTGACTACTGATTTACACTTCTCGAGAGACAGTTTGTGTCATTGGATTATAATTTATAATACGATCATGTAGCATTAAACAATATGCTGATGTAGTTGCAGGTAATGATTTGTTCGTTTTAATTTCAATGCGAATATCGACGGGGCCATTTTTAATTATTTCACTTTGATGTCGGCAATCAATGATAAAGATTGGGGCTTGGGATTTGAAAGTGTCTCTGGATAGGAGTGGTTCAGCAATTGATCGGTTGTAGTAGGTCTTTTGGAAGTCGCAATACATACTATAAAGTTGACTATAATTGTTCTTTTCGAATGAAAGATTTAAATCTTCTAATGCGTATGTCTCAGAATTTAAGTATGCTTTCACATTGATGACATCACAGTGATCGAAAAATGTTGGATCTTCCTTGAGCAAATTACGTTTGTTGGTTTGTAGAGCGACAATAATGTAGCGTGGTTTCTCCAAATGAGAGGTTGTCTTAACATTCCAAATGTGGTGGGTGGTGATAGGTAATACGGGGTACTCGTATATATCCCAGTTTTGGAAGGCAATTTTCATAGATTGGCTATTGCTTATAGGTTTATTCAGTACTAGTTTGTAGGAATCTGACAAAGTAATATGTGGAACTTTGCATTGAACTTTAAGTAAATTTATTCTCGCTTTCTCATCTTCCCCGCTGACTAATAAGTTTGCACCGGTGCGTGCTCGCGTTAAAATTAAACCATGACGACCGTTTGGAATAATTTTCTTGTAATTTTCAGCAAATCCGAGCAGTTTATTGTGTGAGATACAAAAAATAAAATAGAATCCATCCACGTTGATTGATGAATATGGTGACCAAGAGGCATTAAGCAGCATATCGCTTTCATTTTTATTTAAAGATAAATAATTTTTGATGGTGGATGTTATTCCAACATTACGACTGATATCAATTTCAAAGCCATTTAATTTATACCGAACTTCATCAAAGAGGAAGGCTATCCCGTTGTTTAAGAGTGCTGTTTTTGCGATTGCACTACCATCAGATTTTGTTACAGTACCTTTAATATAAATATAACTTTCCGAAGGTAAGATGTTAAGATTTTGATAGATAGATAATTTTCTTTCATTTTATTTGTGCAAAGGTACTTGTTACCGCACATAATATAAAAAGAAAGACAAATTAAATAATTTATAGTAATTTGGAGGAAAATACGAAGAAAAAAAACCTCCAATGAAAGAAAAAAAAACAAAGGAAAGGTGAGTAAGTAAGTAAATAATTTAAATAAATAAATATATAAAAAACAAAATAAATAAATGAATAAATAAATAAATAAATAATAAAACAAAATAAATAAATAAATAAGTAAATAAATTAAACAACAGAATATATAAATAATTTAGTACATTTACAAATGAATATAAACAAAAAAAAATAATAATATTAAAATTAAGTAAGTTCATACAGAACAAATGACAAGGAATTATGTGACACTCAAGTTATGAATGAGAGGATTATCAACAAAACTACAGCGTTCTTGGAATTTAATTTTCAGTTTTTGTATTCTTTCTTTGAGTGAAACCATGCCAAATTCAACATCATTTTAAGTACCTTATTTTGTGATATTTGCAGACGTTTAATATGGCATTGGGCACAGTCTCCCCAAACTTGACATCCATATAGCATAATGCCTGAAAAATAACGTTATAGATTATCATCTTATTTTCAAATGAGAGTAATGATTTTCTATTTATAAAGGGGTAGAGCATTTTTGATCGCAATCCCAACCTTTTTGGGAATAAAGCAGAGCTTTCTTTTTCTCGTGAATGAATTTTTCCCTCATTAAGCTTAATCTTCCATTTACTAAGATATTTTTGTACTATTTCGATCCCATTAACAAGAAAATGTATTAATTTGTACAAAAGACCATCACGCCATACTGTGTCAAAGGCTTTTTCGATATCGAGGAATCTGCCTATTGCAAGATTAGTTTTAACACAATTACATATCCTTAACACCTGATGCGTTGAGCTGTGGTGAGATCTAAATCCGAATTGTTCATTTAGATATATATTATTATCACAGATATGTTTTAACATTTTTTCTTTGAGAACTTTCTCATAAATTTTGCTAAGATTACTAAGGAAGCTTATTGGCCTATAGCTGTTGGGATTATCAGGAGGTTTACCAGCTTTTATAATGGGAACTATTTTAGCTAGCTTCCATCTGTCAGGAAAATACATCATCTTCAGACAAGAATTTATGAGGAAAGCTAAGAATTTCCTACCACTTCTAGGGAGTTGTTTGATATAAACATTTCTTATGAAATCAAGACCACCTGTCTTACGGATTTTTATGCTACTGATAAAAAATTCAATATCATCTTCTTTTACAAAGATTTCAGCTGGAATTTGGTTGGAGCTATTAGAAAAGAAATTTCGGATAGCATTTTTCACCATGTCATTTGTAACTTGATCACCAAGATTTCTGGCCATAAGGTGGTTATCAGCAAAAGTTTGTGCAAGTACATTTGCTTTCTCTGAGTCCATAAAGAACTTGTTCGACGAGTTTTTGAGCAATCGCAAACGTCTGCTTTTGTTCCTTATAACTTTAATAACGTTCCAAAAGGGTTTGGCATTTTTCTCAAGGCTTTTTAATTTGTTGTTCCATTCTTTATTGCGGAACTCTAAGATTTGTTTAGAAATCAAATTATTTAGATACTGTAATTGATATCTAAAACATGGCTGATGGTATCTCTGTCAATCTCGCCTGCATTTATTCCCCAGTCTTATACGATCCAAAATCTGCTGGGGAATTTTAGGATTAAGATTTTGATGTTGCACACAAATTTGAATAATGTCATTCTTTTCGAAATTATTCAAAAACGGTGAGTATGTGTGATATTCCAATATCGTGATGCTGTCTTCAAAGGATGGTTCTTCGAATATGTTGAGCATAATTTACTTTAATTTGTAGCCCAGTGTTAATAGGAATTGCTTATTTGTTTGGGAAAGTCTTACGGCTGTTGTTCTTCTATTAAGCGTCAATGATGTATTGATAGGTTTGACGTTTTTGAAGCTATTTTATAGTTAAGTTGACGATTGTATATAATCATTGTGCTTTAAGATGTATTCACACTGTAATATTTTCCCCCCGAACATTTATTTGGTTACCGTCCTGATCCAGAAGGTTTATTGTCACAGTACTTATCCTCCTTGTGTTCACAGGCAGATAGATAACATTATGGGGGACTTCTATTATTTTATAGCCCAGACTGACCTTAACCGAAATTGATGTAGTATGTGTGCCGGTTTATTATTTATGTATGTTTCATCAATTACATTGCATTCAACCCGTATTCACTCTATTGATATCGACGTACAGATCTGATCCATGTATTTTGTTAGCGGCAAGCCTTTTCTTGCCTAACCCCAGCAACGAACCAATAGAGTTTGGTTGTGAAAAATCAATATCTACGTCGATATTAATTTCACACTTAATATATAACAATACTTTATGTTATTTGCTCTTATTTTGACAATCAATTTATCAGATCGATCCTTGTTGTGTAATTTGAGAACTCGCTGAATAAATTCATTAATATCTTCACTCTCATATGACCCCACGGGGAAAATTATGATGACGTCATCGGAGATGAAATAAATTATTAAACACATCCACATTTGGTATAGAGTTGTATGTCTGCTGAAATTGTTCTTTTCGAATGAAAGATTTAAATCTTCTAATGCGTATGTCTCAGAATTTAAGTATGCTTTCACATTGATGACATCACAGTGATCGAAAAATGTTGGATCTTCCTTGAGCAAATTACGTTTGTTGGTTTGTAGAGCGACAATAATGTAGCGTGGTTTCTCCAAATGAGAGGTTGTCTTAACATTCCAAATGTGGTGGGTGGTGATAGGTAATACGGGGTACTCGTATATATCCCAGTTTTGGAAGGCAATAGATTGGCTATTGCTTATAGGTTTATTCAGTACTAGTTTGTAGGAATCTGACAAAGTAATATGTGGAATTTTGCATTGAACTTTAAGTAAATTTATTCTCGCTTTCTCATCTTCCCCGCTGACTAATGAGCTTGCATCGGTGCGTGCTCGCGTTGAAATTAAACCATGACGACCGTTTGGAATAATTTTCTTGCAATTTTCAGCAAATCCGAGCTGTTTATTGAGTGGGATACAAAAATTAAAATAGAATCCATCCACGTTGATTGATGAATATGGTGACCAAGATGCATTAAGCAGCATATCGCTCTCATTTTTATTTAAAGATAAATAATTTTTGATGGTGGATGTTATTCCAACATTACGACTGACATCAATTTCAAAGCCATTTAATTTATACCGAACTTCATCAAAGAGGAAGGCTATCCCGTTGTTTAATAGTGCTGTTTTTGCGATTGCACTACCATCAGATTTTGTCACAGTACCTTCAATATAAATATAACTTTCCGAAGGTAAGATGTTAAGATTTTGATAGATAGATAATTTTATTTCATTTTATTTGTACAAAGGTACTTGTTACCGCACATGTTACAATTTAGAGATGTGATACTATAATATCTTTCTTCTAAAACATTATATAATTCTGTATAAAAAGAAAGACAAATTAAATAATTTATAGTAATTTGGAGGAAAAGACGAAGAAAAAAATCCTCCAACGAAAGAAAAAAAAAAAACAAAGGAAAGGTGAGTAAGGAAGTAAATAATTTAAATAAATAAATATATAAAAAACAAAATAAATAAATGAATAAATAAATAAATAAATAATAAAACAAAATAAATAAATAAATAAGTAAATAAATTAAACAACAGAATATATAAATAATTTCGTACATTTACAAATGAATATAAACAAAAAAAAATAATAATATTAAAATTAAGTAAGTTCATACAGAACAAATGACAAGGAATTATGTGACACTCAAGTTATGAATGAGAGGATTATCAACAAAACTACAGCGTTCTTGGAATTTAATTTTCAGTTTTTGTATTCTTTCTTTGAGTGAAATCATGCCAAATTCAACATCATTTTAAGTACCTTATTTTGTGATACTTGCAGACGTTCAGGCATAATTGCTTGAAAAATAACGTTATAGATTATCATCTTATTTTCAAATGAGAGTAATGATTTTCTATTTATAAAGGGGTAGAGCATTTTTGATCGCAATCCCAACCTTTTTGGGAATAAAGCAGAGCTTTCTTTTTCTCGTGAATGAATTTTTCCCTCATTAAGCTTAATCTTCCATTTTTAACAAGAATTTAACAAGAAACTGTATTAATTTGTACAAAAGACCATCACGCCATACTGTGTCAAAGACTTTTTCGATATCGAGGAGAATTAATTGATTTGGCTATTGCAAGATTAGTTTTAACACAATTACATATCCTTAACACCTGATGCGTTGAGCTGTGGTGAGATCTAAATCCGAATTGTTCATTTATTACAGATATGTTTTAACATTTTTTCTTTGAGAACTTTCTCATAAATTTTGCTAAGATTACTAAGGAGGCTTATTGGCCTCTAGCTGTTGGGATTATCAGGAGGTTTACCAGCTTTTATAATGGGAACTATTTTAGCTAGCTTCCATCTGTCACGAAAATACATCATCTTCAAACAAGAATTTATGAGGAAAGCTAAGAATTTCCTACCACTTCTAGGGAGTTGTTTGATATAAACATTTCTTATGAAATCAAGACCACCTGTCTTACGGATTTTTATGCTACTGATAAAAAATTCAATATCATCTTCTTTTACAAAGATTTCAGCTGGAATTTGGTTGGAGCTATTAGAAAATAAATTTCGGATAGCATTTTTCACCATGTCATTTGTAACTTGATCATAAAGATTTCTGGCCATAAGGTGGTTATCAGCAAAAGTTTGTGCAAGTACATTTGCTTTCTCTGAGTCCATAAAGAACTTGTTCGACGAGTTTTTGAGCAATCGCAAACGTCTGCTTTTGTTCCTTATAACTTTAATAACGTTCCAAAAGGGTTTGGCATTTTTCTCAAGGCTTTTTAATTTGTTGTTCCATTCTTTATTGCGGAACTCTAAGATTTGTTTAGAAATCAAATTATTTAGATACTGTAATTGATATCTAAAACATGGCTGATGGTATCTCTGTCAATCTCGCCTGCATTTATTCCCCAGTCTTATACGATCCAAAATCTGCTGGGGAATTTTAGGATTAAGATTTTGATGTTGCACACAAATTTTCCAAAACGGTGAGTATGTGTGATATTCCAATTTCGTGATGCTGTCTTCAAAGGATGGTTCTTCGAATATGTTGAGCATAATTTACTTTAATTTGTAGCCCAGTGTTAATAGGAATTGCTTATTTGTTTGGGAAAGTCGTACGGCTGTTGTTCTTCTATTAAGCGTCAATGATGTATTGATAGGTTTGACGTTGACGTTTGTTTTTTTAATTCATTTTTATTAACTTAATTCATAACAAATACTTAAATACTAGACAAAAATGCTTAAAACTAGTTGGACGAACATTGTTACTACTTCTAACTTACTGGCCCTAGGCGGGCACTCTAAGCTAAACTTAATCTTAATCTATGTCTTTCGACTTAACCTAACCAAATATTATATGACTTAAACTGAACAATTTAAAATTAAGAAAACTTTCAAAAAACTTAATAACAGAACTGATTTTATTTAAAACCTATTGCTAACTTACATACTACCTTAAAATAACTTAAACTACCTTAATCTAAACATACATACATATATACATGTATATATAATAATATACGCACATATATATATATATGTACTTAAACTATTTACAAAGGTATACACATTATATGACTTAAACTGAACAATTTAAAATTAAGAAAACTTTCAAAAAACTTAATAACAGAACTGATTTTATTTAAAACCTATTGCTAACTTACATACTACCTTAAAATAACTTAAACTACCTTAATCTAAACATACATACATATATACATGTATATATAATAATATACGCACATATATATATATATGTACTTAAACTATTTACAAAGGTATACACATAAGTACACACATGTACAAATGTGTATACGTAATTTTTTTTTTTTTTTTTATATACTTATGTACAACTTACAAACTACCCTAAGATATGTAGGTCGGCCATAGGTTGCGGCTGATAAAATGCGTTTAATCAGCTGCAAGACAAAGACCGATATGCACTGCCCGTTTTTAACCCGGGTCTAAAGGGTTCGATGAGGGAGTTCCCTCACTGCACAGCCACCAGAATTTTCGGTGTTGCATTGCAACATCCCGAACATCTCGCCTTGATACCGCCGTACTGAACCGGAGGAGACCCTCCTCAGCTCGTTGTGCGACGGAACGGTCGTGTTTGAGTCGCCCATCCACAGTTGAACGGGCGATGTGGAAGAGGAGCGGTATCGCATTTTCAGTTTGTATCAGACCGTGTTTGTCCAAATGGAGGAATGCTTCTGGGGGGACGAAGCCGTTATGACGTACCCTTTCATGGTACTGGGAATTGGGGTAGTAAGCCCCAGAGATCAGGTTATTGGCCGAGTTCATCGCTCTGGCAGTATGTCCTCGAATCAATTTCACCAGGAAATTGTCCACTCGTATCAGGTTCGCCCTGTTGTATAAAACCTCATTGGAGTAGAATTTTTTGTACTGGGACTCTGGTGTTCTGTAAAGGCGAAGGCAAGCCCTAAGACAAGCCCTCTCAAACACCCGAATCTTTTCCATCAAGCTTGCACTCACGTTGAACCACACGGGACAGCCATAGGTGAGCATTGGCCGGATGAGGGCCATGTAGCAGATCACCTTCACCCTCGCATCGAGTTGGCTGTTGTAAAACAGTCTCTTTGTAAGAGCGAAAGCGCCTCGGGCTCGGGCTAGAGCAGCATCTACATGTTTGTTAAAATATAGATAATGATCTAGCCAGATCCCCAGGTATCTGACTACAGTCCTTTGCTCCAGTGGTTGCCCGTGTCGTCCAACAATTGAGAACTTTCGCCAATTCTTTTTTGTATCCGCCGAAGCCTTATACAACGGGGTCCTGAACAGTATGGTTTCCGACTTCTGAAAGTTGATATTCAACTTCCAGTCATCGCAACTTCTCATGAATGAGTCGAAGTCACCCTGCGCGAGAGTAGTGATGTCCTCGATCTTTTTACCTGATCTGTACACGATCAAGTCGTCGGCGTACGCAATTACTTGAGGAAGAGAACTTATCAGATCGCTCAAGAAAATGTTGAACAGGATCGGCGAATTAACGGCACCCTGTTGGAGACCATTTTTTACTTCAAATGTACCTGCAGAGGTCACATTGCCATTCTTGACGACGAACCTTCTGCCAGTAAGCATGTTACACAGTAGGTATAGCAGTGGTTTACTAATGCCTAGCCCATTGAGCTTGTAAAAAAGTCCTTCTAACCACACGGTGTCGAAGGCCTTCTCCAGGTCAATCAGGCAGGTACCCGTACATTGTTTCTGGCTCTTGTTCCATTGGATATCCGATACCAGTTTCGACGCGGCATGAATAGTGTCATGCCCCGCTTTGAAACCGAATTGGTTATCCGGAATAATATGTTTGTCCTCCGTCCAGTTGGTCAGAGCTCTATTTATCACCTTCTCAAATACCTTGCTGATGTTCGGCAGGAGACTAATTGACCGGAGGTTGCACGGATTCGAAGAATCTTTACCTCTCTTGGATATGGGTTGCACAATCGCAGTTTTCCAATGTTCCGGATAATGTGCATTATTCAGAGCATTGTTAAACAGGATAGTGCACATATTAACCACATCTAGGGGGAGATGTCTTAGCACAATGTTCGAGATACCGTCGATTCCAACTGACTTTTTCTTCTTAAGTGATTCGAAGACCGCTTGGAGCTCTGTCTTCGCTATGAACGGGGGAAGAACTCCTTCGTCGGCGATGACATTATCTGCCATGTTATCTTCATTGAACACGACAAAGCCGAAGTTCTCAGATCGCCATTGTTGCATGTCTTCTCGAAGTTGCGAGTTGCTAGATTGTACGCAGTTCTCCAGGTCGTGGTTTGGGCGAACACTCACATTCACCTTATACACTTCCTGAAAGACCGCGCCAAGTACCTCCATTTTTTCTTGCGGGTCTTCGACCACAAAGAAGTTATCGTCGAGTACGGCGTTATCTGGATCAATACCTGCTGTAGTCAGTATTCGTTCATTGTCCGTCGTTCTGGGGAGCTTAAGACACTGAAGATCGCTACGCTTACTGCGAAAGAATTTGTTTATTTGCGGGAACATGCTCGGGTTGTTGGATCTTACAGCCCGAATCTTATTGTTCCAATGCATGTTAACAGAAAGTCTACAGTTCTGAACAATTAATGTTTGAATGTTTTTGATGAGCGATTTCAGTGTCCTAATTTCCTTATCTCGTCTGTCAGTAAACCGCCTGTACAAGGTTTTTAATCTTGACAGGAGTCTACTTTTCCGTTGATGTAGTGCGTCAATAGTCGCATTGCGGTACAAGTTTTCGTTATTTGTTCGTGTATACCGTGGTATAGTACTGTCAACTGTTCGTTTTATTGTCTCGTCCAATTGTTTAAGACACATGTCAATCTAATCGTTTGACAAGTTTCTATTGGACGGTATGTGGAGCGCATTCGAGAAAACTGCTCTCGTCATTTGCCTGGAGAAGCGTGTCCAGCGTGTCCTACTGTAATTGTAGGGATACGTTTGAACAAACTCTCCTAATTCCGCAATATCGTTGGGGATCTTGATTTCGGCACTGAGTCCGCAATGGTCACTGAGATACACGAAAGTGTTCAAACAGTTTACCGTTTGTGAGTTTGTGTCTGTCAGCTGCAGTCTTGCGTCAAATAGCAGGAGATCCAGATAAGATCCGCTTCTGGGGAAGGACGAGATCTCTGTTGCTTTCAACTCGAGTCTATATTCGACACTGTGCAAGCAATACCAGCTGTAAAGCTGGTGCGTTCTACTATTGGAAACTATGTTTCCCCAATATCCATGTCGGGCATTTAAGTCCCCGGCCAAAATAAAACCTCCGAGTCCAGTCTTAGACATCGAAAGAGTGAATCGAGCTCTGATATCGTAGTTCTGGAACTAGGGGGGCCGGAGGAGTAGACCGACACCGCATACAGCTTCTTTCCACTGCGGAGAGAAATGCACACGATGCAGGCCTCCAACTCCTGAAACCGTCGTACTTCACGGCTATACACTACTTTGTGTTTAATGTTATTTTTAATGAGGATCGCAACACCGCCTCCACCATTGGAGTTGGGCCGGTCTCTCCTAATAACATTATAATTACTGTCCAATGTGCCTCTCTGAGTTAGCTTAGTTTCGCTAATCAGAAATAGCTCTGGGCTTTGATCGTCCAACAATCTATAGAGCTCGTTTTTTCGCGGGATCCCTATCAATGAATTTGCATTCACTGCAAGGATCTTATATGTGCTCTCCGTCTGCGCAGCCATTAAGACTGGTGACGTGCTTGGTTCTGCAGGAGCGCCAGAATTTGGCCTACCTGCTCCTCTAACCGATCCATACGCCTTTCAATGGAGGATTTCCAATCGGGCGTTGGATCGTGTGCCCTTGGCACTGAGACTTGCGGCGCTACCTTTGGTAGTTGCTGCTTTTCCGTATTCCTCTGGCCAGACGCCATTTGGGCGTAGGTCAATTGAGGGGTGACGGGTATGGCTGCCCCGAGTGGATTTTTCACTGGGGGCTGCTTCTGCAGAACTGTTTTTGTTTTAAGCTCCTGGAACTTAGGGCAACCCCGATAGTTGGCGGTGTGCCCCGCGTTCCCGCAGAGTACGCACTTGAGCTGACTTTTGTCAGCTGCTCCCTCTTTCCCCAATGGGCAATCCTCCGCCTTGTGTTTTCCACTGCACTTCACGCATCGAGGCCGCATTTGGCAGTTCGACGCGGCGTGCCCAAACCTTTGGCAGCGAACGCATTGTATAATGCCGTCGCGCCTTTTAATACTTTCCTATACGCAATCATAGTCAGCTAATGTTGTTATATCTTTTAGCTTATCTACTTTGCTATTGGGTGACAGCTGTACAATGAAGAACGGTAATTTCCGTCCCTCTCTTTTTGCCTTGGCTGTGGTGAAGGGCTTGACCCCGACGAACTCGAGACCGTCACACACTTGCTCTTTGAGCAGTTGGAAAATCTCATCCGCTTCGAGCGGTGCAGCGATCTTTAATAATTTTGACTGGAGTTTTCCTCCTTTTGGTGTGAAGGAGAAGAACTCCGTCATCGAACGCTTTAGACACCTCTTAAGAGCTTCATGATGCTCTACTGTCTTGCAGCTTATTGAGTATTTTTCGAAGCCTTTATTTTTTTTAATACTAAAATGACCACTACCTATGGCCGTCCTACATACCTGTGCAGTTTGAATGACGTCCGGCTTGTACAAGTTGATTGGTGGCATTTTTTCCTTTTTTTTTTGCTGATGTACTGCTGGCTGCTGATGTTGTCGTGTTGCTGCATGTTGCTGCTGTTTCTGTTGTTGCGTTGCTGCTTGCTGTTGTTGTTGGGCAGCTTTCTTTGGCGGCTGCTTCTGTTGTTGTTGCTGAGCTGCTGACTGTTGATGCAGCTTCTTAGATGTTGACAGCTGTTGTTGTTGCTTTTGCAGCTGAGTTGAATTGGGCAACTGTGTTTTCTGTTGCCCGAGTTGTGAGACCCTTTGCTCGTCCTCCTTCATTCTCCTTGCGAGATTAGTTTCTCTGAGCTTTCTGATCTCACGGAGCAGTTTTTGCGTTTCCTCTCTCAGATCAGAGACCTTCGCTTCTTTGGCGCGAATTATTGCTCAGCCTCTTCTTCGGTGTCGGAGGGGACCGATTCAAAGCTGATACTGCTTATTGCAAATCGCCCCTCCCTCCCGTCTGATACATATGAATATGCATCGTCTTCTGCATCGGTCTTTTGTGACGTCTCGTTCGATGACGTGGACGCTGCACTCCCTTCCTCTTGGCGATTCTCGGCTGACACGTAACTGGTACGTCGCTTTGAACCGGTGGAGGTCTGCTTTTTCCTCCTCTTCTTCGTTGTGCCGTCTTTGGGCACCGTTGGTTGGTGGCGTGATTGCTGCCACCGGCTGCGTGTTCTCGCCGTCCGTTTCTAAGCGAGCGGACTGCCCGTTCTCCTCCATGATTTGTATCACTCACTTTGCCAGTGTAATTGTGATATTGGCGGAAAAAACGAAAAAAAAAAAAAAGTACTCCGCAAACACTGGGTCTCGAACTCAGCCCCCTCTGGTCCGCGGCTGTAAGTTTTTTTTTTTTTTTTTTCTTGTAATTTTATTTAATTTTATTTTATGTGGACTTACGCTATGCTAGACAGACAAAAGAAAGACAAAAGTACTTAAAACTAGCTTAACTAACTTAAGAATTCACAAATTTTCTTAATACTAACCTACTGACCCTATGCGGGTACTCTAAGCTAATCTAATCTACGCTATAAATGTGCCTTTCGGCTTAATCTATGTTTTTTTTAATCTTTACGACAATCTTTTAATGAATTTTTCATTTGCCAAGAAAAGTTCTTTAAAAACTTGGCTAACTAAACTTACTTACACAACTACTTAAGCTACCTTATACTAACTTACCCTAACATAAAACTTAAGACTATCTTAACTATGTCCGTAACAGTACGGACACGTGCACCAGGGCGCATATTTTATGTATATGCCTAACATATATATTTTATACGCCGTGCTGCACCTTTTTTTTTTTTTTTTCTTATTAGAGTTTTTTAATTTTTTTTTTTTTGGGGGGTTTTTTTTTTTTTTTTTTTTTGTTTTTTTTTTTTTTTTTTTTTTTTTTTTTTTTTTTTTTTTTTTTTCTTAATAGCTACCTTAAACCTATGTAAGTTGGCCACCATGGTCAACTATCTCGCCAGCGGTGGCGGAGACTGGTTTTGGTGTAACCACCAGTAAAATTGCCGTTCTTTGGCAGACTCTTTCCTGTCACGAGCGGGGATCGCTCTACTGAACCGAAGAAGATCCTCGTGGGTGCGAGCGACATCCGGTTCGTATTGGAGTCGCCTGTCCACTGTTCGGCGTACGACATGGAAGATAACAGGGCATCCGTCTGTATCCTGTATTAGGCCAATCGTGTCTAAATAAAGGAATGCTTCGGGAGGAATAAAGCCGTTAAGGCGCACCCTTTCATGGTACATGATATTGGGGTAATAAGCCCCGAAGATCAGACTGTTGGAAGAAGTCATAGCCCGTGCAATGTGCCTTCTGATCAGCTTAATAATAAAATTATCTATCCTGTTCAAGTTTGCCTCGTTGTACAGGACCTCGTTAGGATAGTACTTCTTGTACTCAGACTCGGGTGTGCGATACAAACGGAGACAGCTCCGGAGACACTGTCTCTCGAACAACCTCATCTTTTCCATCTGGGAAGGACTCACGTTGAACCACAGGGGACAACCGTACGCCATAATTGGCCGTACTAGGGCCATGTAGCAGATTATCTTCACCCTGGTATCAAGTTGGCTGCTGAAAAACAACCTCCTTGCCGCAGCAAAGGCTTTTCTGGCTTTCGTCAGAGCAATATCTATATGTTTGTCAAAATACAGATATTGATCCAGCCAAATGCCAAGATATCTAACTACACTTTTCACAGCTAACGGCCGTCCTTGCGGGTCAACTATGCCGAGCTTGCGCCAGTTTGTGCGCGTATCCCGCGGTGCCGTGTACAACGGGGTCCTGAAAAGGGTAGTTTCACACTTCAGGAAGTTGATAATCAACTTCCAGTCGTCGCAAAATCGCTGAATTTTTTCGAAGTCACGCTGCAACAAGATATTTATTACTTCGACCTTCGGACCTGATCTGTACGCTACTAGATCGTCGGCGTACGCAATTAAGTGCGGCATGGAACCTATAAGATCCGCAGTGAATATTGAGAACAAGATCGGCGAACCAACAGCCCCTTGTTGAAGACCATTTTTAATGTCAAAGACCGTGGTAGAAGTTACGCCGTTACTTTTCACGACGAACTTTCTACCTGTTATCATGGCATAGATCGTATATAGCAATGGTTTACTTATGCCGAGCCTGACCAGCTTGAGGAACAGACCCTCCAACCAAACGGTGTCGAACGCCTTCTCCAAGTCAATCAGACAGGCACCCGTGCACTGATTTTTGCTTTTATTCCATTGAATGTCGGATACCAGCTTTGACGCGGCATGTATGGTATCATGCCCCGCCCTAAATCCGAACTGATTGTCCGGTATGATTTTATTTTCATCAGCCCATTGTTTCAGAACGTTCAGAACGTAAGTTATACTCACTCGGCTACGCTCTAGTTGCGGATTCAAGTGACACTAGCACTATTTCACTGTTTTAATTATTATTAATACTCCGAAGTCGAAACACACAAACACACGAAACACACGAAACAGTTCAACGGTCTGTGAACGACTGTATATAATCATTGTGCTTTAAGATGTATTCAAACTGTAATATTTTCCCCCCGAACATTTATTTGGTTACCGTCCTGATCCAGAAGGTTTATTGTCACAGTACTTATCCTCCTTGTGTTCACAGACAGATAGATAACATTATGGGGGACTTCTATTATTTTATAGCCCGGACTGACCTTAACCGAAATTGATGTAGTATGTGTGCCGGTTTATTATTTATGTATGTTTCATCAATTACATTGCATTCAACCCGTATTCACTCTATTGATATCGACGTACAGATCTGATCCATGTATTTTGTTAGCGGCAAGCCTTTTCTTGCCTAACCCCAACAACGAACCAATAGAGTTTGGTTGTGAAAAATCAATATCTACGTTGATATTAATTTCGCACTTTAAAGTATTGTTATTTGCTCTTATTTTGACAATCAATTTATCAGATCGATCCTTGTTGTGTAATTTGAGAACTTGCTGAATAAATTCAATAATATCTTCACTCGCATATGACCCCACGGGAAAAATTATGATGACGTCATCGGAGATATGAAATAAATTATTAAACACATCCACATTTGGTATAGAGTTGTATGTCTGCTGAAATTGTTCTTTTCGAATGAAAGATTTAAATCTTCTAATGCGTATGTCTCAGAATTTAAGTATGCTTTCACATTGATGACATCACAGTGATCGAAAAATGTTGGATCTTCCTTGAGCAAATTACGTTTGTTGGTTTGTAGAGCGACAATAATGTAGCGTGGTTTCTCCAAATGAGAGGTTGTCTTAACATTCCAAATGTGGTGGGTGGTGATAGGTAATACGGGGTACTCGTATATATCCCAGTTTTGGAAGGCAATTTTCATAGATTGGCTATTGCTTATAGGTTTATTCAGTACTAGTTTGTAGGAATCTGACAAAGTAATATGTGGAACTTTGCATTGAGCTTTAAGTAAATTTATTCTCGCTTTCTCATCTTCCCCGCTGACTAATGAGTTTGCATCGGTGCGTGCTCGCGTTGAAATTAAACCATGACGACCGTTTGGAATAATTTTCTTGCAATTTTCAGCAAATCCGAGCTGTTTATTGAGTGGGATACAAAAATTAAAATAGAATCCATCCACGTTGATTGATGAATATGGTGACCAAGATGCATTAAGCAGCATATCGCTTTCATTTTTATTTAAAGATAAATAATTTTTGATGGTGGATGTTATTCCAACATTACGACTGTCATCAATTTCAAAGCCATTTAATTTATACCGAACTTCATCAAAGAGGAAGGCTATCCCGTTGTTTAATAGTGCTGTTTTTGCGATTGCACTACCATCAGATTTTGTCACAGTACCTTCAATATAAATATAACTTTCCGAAGGTAAGATGTTAAGATTTTGATAGATAGATAATTTTATTTCATTTTATTTGTACAAAGGTACTTGTTACCGCACATGTTACAATTTAGAGATGTGA
The DNA here is from genome assembly GCA_907269125.1 of Eristalis pertinax. Lineage (NCBI taxonomy): Eukaryota > Metazoa > Arthropoda > Insecta > Diptera > Syrphidae > Eristalis > Eristalis pertinax. The sequence continues at coordinate 80,856,508 of OU026145.1, read as the reverse complement.
TACTATAATATCTTTCTTCTAAAACATTATATAATTCTGTATAAAAAGAAAGACAAATTAAATAATTTATAGTAATTTGGAGGAAAAGACGAAGAAAAAAATCCTCCAACGAAAGAAAAAAAAAAAAAACAAAGGAAAGGTGAGTAAGGAAGTAAATAATTTAAATAAATAAATATATAAAAAACAAAATAAATAAATGAATAAATAAATAAATAAATAAATAAATAATAAAGCAAAATAAATAAATAAATAAGTAAATAAATTAAACAACAGAATATATAAATAATTTAGTACATTTACAAATGAATATAAACAAAAAAAAATAATAATATTAAAATTAAGTAAGAACAAATGACAAGGAATTATGTGACACTCAAGTTATGAATGAGAGGATTATCAACAAAACTACAGCGTTCTTGGAATTTAATTTTCAGTTTTTGTATTCTTTCTTTGAGTGAAATCATGCCAAATTCAACATCATTTTAAGTACCTTATTTTGTGATACTTGCAGACGTTCAGGCATAATTGCCTGAAAAATAACGTTATAGATTATCATCTTATTTTCAAATGAGAGTAATGATTTTCTATTTATAAAGGGGTAGAGCATTTTGATCGCAATTCCAACCTTTTTGGGAATAAAGCAGAGCTTTCTTTTTCTCGTGAATGAATTTTTCCGTCATTAAGCTTAATCTTCCATTTGCTAAGATATTTTTGTACTATTTCGATCCCATTAACAAGAAAATGTATTAATTTGTACAAAAGACCATCACGCCATACTGTGTCAAAGGCTTTTTCGATATCGAGGAGAATCAATTGATTTGCCTATTGCACGATTAGTTTTAACACGATTACATATCCTTAACACCTGATACGTTGAGCTGTGGTGAGATCTAAATCCGAATTATTCATTTAGATATATATTATTATCACAGATATGTTTTAACATTTTTTCTTTGAAAACTTTCTCATAAATTTTGCTAAGATTACTAAGGAGGCTTATTGGCCTCTAGCTGTTGGGATTATCAGAAGGTTTACCAGCTTTTATAATGGGAACTATTTTAGCTAGCTTCCATCTGTCAGGAAAATACATCATCTTCAGACAAGAATTTATGAGGAAAGCTAAGAATTTCCTACCACTTCTAGGGAGTGGTTTGATATAAACATTTCTTATGAAATCAAGACCACCTGTCTTACGGATTTTTATGCTACTGATAAAAAATTCAATATCATCTTCTTTTACAAAGATTTCAGCTGGAATTTGGTTGGAGCTATTAGAAAAGAAATTTCGGATAGCATTTTTCACCATGTCATTTGTAACTTGATCATAAAGATTTCTGGCCATAAGGTGGTTATCAGCAAAAGTTTGTGCAAGTACATTTGCTTTCTCTGAGTCCATAAAGAACTTGTTCGACGAGTTTTTGAGCAATCGCAAACGTCTGCTTTTGTTCCTTATAACTTTAATAACGTTCCAAAAGGGTTTGGCATCCAAAATCTGCTGGGGAATTTTAGGATTAAGATTTTGATGTTGCACACAAATTTGAATAATGTCATTCTTTTCGAAATTATTCAAAAACGGTGAGTATGTGTGATATTCCAATTTCGTGATGCTGTCTTCAAAGGATGGTTCTTCGAATATGTTGAGCATAATTTACTTTAATTTGTAGCCCAGTGTTAATAGGAATTGCTTATTTGTTTGGGAAAGTCTTACGGCTGTTGTTCTTCTATTAAGCGTCAATGATGTATTGATAGGTTTGACGTTGTTTGAAGCTATTTTATAGTTAAGTTGACGATTGTATATAATCATTGTGCTTTAAGATGTATTCAAACTGTAATATTTTCCCCCCGAACATTTATTTGGTTACCGTCCTGATCCAGAAGGTTTATTGTCACAGTACTTATCCTCCTTGTGTTCACAGGCAGATAGATAACATTATGGGGGACTTCTATTATTTTATAGCCCGGACTGACCTTAACCGAAATTGATGTAGTATGTGTGCCGGTTTATTATTTATGTATGTTTCATTAATTAAATTGCATTCAACCCGTACCGTATTCACCCTATTGATATCGACGTACAGATCTGACTCAAGTATTTTGTTAGCGGCAAGCCTTTTCTTGCCTAACCCCAACAACGTACCAATAGAGTTTGGTTGTGAAAAATCAGTATCTACGTTGATATCAATTTCGCACTTTAAAGTATTGTTATTTGCTCTTATTTTGACAATCAATTTTTCAGTTGCTATGCAACTTGCTTGAAAATGATTTCCTCAGCTATAAGATGAGTACTTTTATATTGAATATTTCAGTAGTCAACATGAAGTTCATTAAGCAAAGTGTAATAAAAGTCCAAAACTAAGATAATAGCGTAGTTGAGGAAAAGAGATAACATGGTGAATTCTTTCCAAATAATATTCACGGAATAATTGTGGGTCCATCAAATTGTGGCAAGACAAATGTTCTGTTGAGCATTCTTTTAGATTCGCATGGATTGAAATTTGAGAGAATTTACATTTTTTCGAAATCCTTACATCAACCAAAATATAGATACTTGAAAGAACAAATTGATTCCATCAAAGGTATGGAGTACAATGAATTTTCAAATAATGCGACATTATGCCCCCGTCGGAGGCAAAACGCAATTCCATATTTATCTTTGATGACGTAAAATAAGCAAAATAACATTCGCGAATATTTCAGTATGGGGCGCCATAATGATGTGGATAGCTTTCACTTGTGTCAATCATATACACACATTCCAAAGCATTTGATTCGGGATAGCGCAAATTACATAATCGCATTTAAACAAGATTAGCTCAATCTTAAGCACATATAGAATTATCATGTAAATTCTGACATGTCATTCAATCAATTTAGGCAAATGTGTATAGAGTGTTGGAAAGTTCACTATGGGTTCTTGATTATTAACAAGGACGCACAACTAGAGAAAACACGTTTTAATAATTGCTTTAAAGAAACTATAATTCCATAAAACTAATCAGTTATGCAAAAACTGTCCACCACAACAGTCTTGTTGTCAGTGCCGCCCTGTTTCTACAACCGACCTGTTTCCAGAACCAACCTGTTTCCAAAACCGACCTGTTTGCAAAACCGACCTGTTTCCACAATCGATCTGTTTCTACAACGGACCTGTTTCCAGAACCAACATGTTTCCCGAACTGACCTGTTTCCAGAACCAACCTGTTTCCAGAACCAACCTGTTTTGCAGAACTAACCTGTTTGCAAAACCGATCTGTTTCCAAAACCGACCTGTTTCCAAAACCGTCAGTAAAACAGATCTGATCTCTGATGAACAGTTTTCATTTAGAACCCTCACAAATTTCAATGCAAGTACCCCAATCAATCAATTCGAATCAGATCACGACAAAATCTATGGTCCGTATATATATGATGAATCAAATTCAATGAAATTGGGTAGATCAACTTTTCCCGATGATTAACAAAATGTCCACATTGATGGTGAACCTTTTGCTCGTAAAAATGGTCTTAAAGAATTAATTTTCAATAGAAAACCTAGAGCAGATCCATTCAACACGACTTGGAGGAGTATCTCAATATATTACAGAAAACAGGTGCGCATTTGAAAAATCACGATAATACTGCGCAAGTTAAAGGTACTAGAGGCTACAAATATAATCAAATAATCAAACCGCTTCTAGGACCAAAGAAAACTGGAAGCGGTTACAACAACAACATGATGTATTCTGAAAACCCTATTGATTATGTCTACTGGGATGATCCGAATGAGCTAGTTAATCGTTTAAGACTCTTGATCGCGTCCGAAGCATCCGGCAACAATAATCTCCAGAATGAAATAAATTCAATTGTGGAGGAACTTCGCGAATCAAATATCATACACTGATGAGTCAGTATCAACGCGTACTGTATATACGTATATCGTCAGCTATCATGGATACATCACTTATATTCGGTGAAATACTACAGTTCCTCAAGAAACATCAGCATGCAATTCTAGAGGAGCACTATACAGAATTATTAAATTGTATTTCGTTCCTGAGAAAATTTGAGAATGTGAATTTCACCACATCTAATTATGGCTGCCACGTCATAAATTGCCCTTGGTCATCAAATCTTTGCAAAGAGGGTCCAGATACATATGATTGCCTTATGATTGAAAATTAATTGATTAGAATAAAGAAATTAATGCTACTGTACAAACGATTAGAACAATAACCATATGCTTGTGGTTTAAACTTCCACTGTTTGTTTTTTTACTAAAGAGAAGTATCGCATTCGCAATTGTACCCAAAAAGTAGAGATTGGCTGGTGGTGTAAACTTCCGCTGTTTGTTATTTTACTAAAGGGAAATATACGCAACTTGAAATTCGAAAACCGCAAAGTGTTTGGCACTCCAATATGTTCGGCAGCAAAAGATAAGAACACGGACTTTTTTGCACGATAAATTTGTATTTGTATATGATCAAAATTTACTTCGACATCAATCAGTTACAATATGAATCCATCAGCATAAATGCAGCGGCAATTGAGCGTAATGCTCTGAATGCAACCAAGCCACTAAAAGGCATAAAGAGACTCCAGGAAAACAGGGAGTTCCCCATTATGGGGATTCGGAGGATACGAACTAAGTACGGACCAAGAATCATGCTACATATTGGGGACTACAATGTAAGTCTCTTCTTTTTTTCTTTAATTATTTTAATTTTTATGTATATATATATATTTTTCTTTTGCAGCTCTGCCTGCCGCAAACAATGAGCGACAGAACAATAGAAACCACAGCGAACCACCTATATATACGTGGGGCTTTGGGATCAGATGACCATGGTGAGATAAGTCCTCCCTTGTGCGGCATTTAAAAAAGTGTATGCTTTCCTCAGTAAAGGTGAACCCCAACAAGCAAAACTCATCAGCAGGAGCAGCACCACAAGCAGCAGCAGCAGTAGTACTAGCACCGACTGATGTTGCCACAACGTCGAAAAGGATGAAACAAACCATTTTCAGACGTTGTCGGGCTTGCGATGAAGATATGGAGGAAAGTAAATGGGTACATCATCAACGGAAGAACTCCCACAAATTGAAGGCACAACAATTACTCGAGAATAATGTTTGTGTCATTTTATGAGCATTTAGGAATCGTGTCAAGAGTTTTTCCATCAAAAATACCGACGAAAGTATTCTAAATGCAGAAAAACTAATTGACATCAACAATATTGTGATTTTGGAATTGCTAAGAGCAGAATTGGAACGCTTGCAAGCCTTCAGATTCAATATTGAACTCTTTTGTGAGTTCATCAAGAGCTCATTTGACGATGATGACTTGATCATTGATTCCAAAAGTATGCAGACCCAGATGGTAATCACTCTCAGTGAAGAAGATTTACCGAGCGAATTAAGCGATATGGTTGATGATATCGAGACAAAACTGGAAGAATTCCAGGAAAAGGACAGTGGATGGGCTTTATTTTCATTTACAAGAATCGAAGTAAATGTCAGCAAGTATCAACCATTGAAGGGATCCATGCATTTCAAGCTACCAAGAAAACAAAATAACAAAAAGGCATGCATCAATGTGGAAAACAGTGATGAGTATTGCTTCAAATGGGCTGTTATTTCGGCTCTAGAAGAAACAATAACCATGCATCCCCAAAGAATATCATCATACAGAATATCGGATATAACAGCGAAGATAATTCTGATTCATAATGTGCCCGTTAATTTTGTTAAACTGGATTTTCCCCTAAAGATTATAGATATGAAAATCTTTGAGAGCAACAATCCAATCATTAGCGTCAATACCTTTGGTTATGAAAACGACAACATAGTTAGACCATATTATCATTTACAAGTGGAGAAGAGCAGTCATATCAATTTCACCACCCATGGGAAATTGAATAAACATAAAAGTGACGACTCTTGCCGCAAAATTAAAACAAGTATGCCAACGGAGGAGATCAATAAAATCTATTCTGAACATTTCGAGAGAAAGTTGAAAGTACCATTCGCAATATATGCAGATTTTGAGTCAATCCTCATACCAATTCATCAGTGCGAAACTAATCCAGATAGAGCACCACCATCAACAGCAGATATTCAACTTCATATCCCATGTGCTTTCGGTTATTACATCAAGTGATCATTCGACAACAAATATGATAAATACAGAACATTTTTTTTGGTAAGTAAAATTATTACTGTTTTATTAGGTGATAACGCTCCGGATCGTTTCGTGGAAATGTTGGTGAACGACGTAAAATATTTCTGCACAGAAGTTATACAGAAACCACAACCAATGATTCCATTGACTGACTTGGAAACCTACTTTTTCAACTCTAGGCCGATTTGCAGTATATGTAAGAATAGTTTTAAGTTAACCGATGTAAAAGTTAGGGATCATTGTTATTTGACTGGCCAATATAGAGGACCTGCTCATCAAAAATGTAACGTATTTTTTTCCCAATTTTATTGCATAATTTTTCTGGGTATGACTGTTATCTTTTTGTTAAAAGTCTTGCCAAAATGAATGGTCGTATTACAGTAACCCCGCAAACTAAAGAAAATTACATTTCACTCTCGAAACGCATATTTATAGATGCGCAAACACAGCATACTGTAGAATTGAGGTTCTTGGATTCGAACAGATTTCTTCAATCTAGCTGAGATTTATTGGCAGCAAATTTAGCAATTAATAATTTGAAGCATACTAAAAGCATTTTTCAAAATGAAGACTCCTTTACATTAATGACTAGGAAAAGCATATTTCCATATGATTATATAGATTCATGGTCACGCTTTGAAGAAAGATCACTGCCAAAGATTGTTTCATTTTTCAATAAACTTACAGGAAAAGTATGCTCAGAAGAGGATTACAACCGTGCTCAACAAGTATGGCATCATTTCAAATGTACCACTCTGAAAGACTATATGCTTCTTTATCTACAGAGCGATGCACTACTTTTAGCCGATATATTTCAGAATTTCCGAGAAATTTGCATCAAAATCTTTGAATTAGATCCATGCCACTATTATACCGCTATTAGTTTATCTTAGGATGCTATGCTTAAAATTACCAAAATTAACTTTTAACTTCTCACTGACTTTGAAATGTATGATTTCTTGAAGAAAGGCATTAGAAGAGGCCTATGTCAGTGTAGTCACAGATATGCTAAAGCAAATAATAAATACATTCAGAATTTTAACAAGGAAGAACCAAGTGAATATCTTATGTACTTTGACGCCACTAATTTATATGATTGGGCAATGTCACAACCACTTCCATACAATCATTTTAATTGGGTCAATGCAGACACGTATACAAATGAGCACATCTCAAGCTATAATAATAATAAAATTGGATGCGTGCTGGAAGTAGATTTAATTTATCCGTCAACACTGCACGACATTCATAATGAACTGCCATTTTGCCCGGAAAACATGATTAGTGAAGTAAATATAGTATATATATAGTACGTAATTTCCATTCAAAATTTACAACAATGCATGAAAAATGGTCTCGCTCTTACAAAAGTGCATAGGGTTCTGACTTTTAATCAATCCAGATGGCTTCAAAAATATGTTTCACTCAATACTGAGTACCGAAGAAGAAGAATTTGTTCAAACTTATGAATAATAGTGTCTTTGGCAAGACAATGGAAAATGTCGAAAATAGAAGGTCTGTTATGTAAGTGACAAAATGGGATGGCGAACGAAATGAACATTCTACACGAAAATTAATTGCTCATCCCAGTTTTCATAGAATATCGATTTTCTCAGCAGACCTGTGTGCAATTCAAATGAGCCACGCAGAAGTCACTTTCAATAAACCCATTTATTTAGGCTTTCTTGTCTTGGAACTCTCAAAATGGTTAATGTATGACTTTCATTATGATTATATCAAAGATAAATTTAATGATTCTGTTCAATTAAACTATATGGATACAGATTCATTCATTTATTCGTCTAAGAGCGATGATTTCTATGCTGACATTTATAATGATATCATTAATCCCAACCTTTCGTGATTTGATACCTCGGAGTATCCCGAAGACAATCCTCATAATTTTCCCCTCACTAATGGTAAGGTACTGGGTATGTTCAAAGATGAAAACAAATCTAACAAAATGTTGAAGTCTGTTGGACTAAGAGCAAAAATGTATTCTTTCTCCACTGATACCAATAAAGAAGTGAAGAAAGCAAAGGGAATACGAAAATCGGTAATAAACGCATTAAATATAAGAGACTATCGTAAATGATTAGTTAAGAAACAATATCTTTATGAATCAATGTTTATTTTTAAAAGCAAATTACATAACATGTATACACAAAAAATAAAAAAGTTAGCCTTAAGTTACCAAAAGATATATATTAAGCGATGGAATAAGCACCCTTGCATGGGGGCATTATAAAAATAAATGACTAAAATGTGTTCAAGTTTCTCCTAAGGGTTCTTTTGTCTTTCAGATGCTTTAATTTTCCCCTTTACCCAGCCAACACATCGCAACATAATACACACCACACACCAAAAACCACACACCACACCCACACAATACTTTTTCCCGCATTGGCACGCGACAAACCTGCCACGCTACTAACCACAACAAACTTACTGGTCCAGAACATACATATACCGCGGCACCCTTGCAAACCAACAACGCCGACATCAACCTACACATGGCGCACGACAAAACACCAAAGAACTACACCCGACACACTAACAACTCACGTCGGCATACCCAAACAACTCATATACACCCTGCTCCAGAACATAAGTAAAGTAACGCATTGACACGCGACATACAGAAACAACACACTTACTGATACAGAACATACACAAAATAACATAAACAACACTAAAATAACAAACAACACAACCACTTCCTGGTCCAGAACATACATAAAGTAACTACTGACCTCGTTAACAATTCGATAATAACAGGATAATTTCAAATAAATGCCAACTCCACCGGTGTGTCTTGATGGACTTACCACTTGTTCAAAGGTATAACCGTTAACCATAGCTTCTGATTCTTTTTCTGATAACAATTCTAATTCCGAAAAATTATTAACGAGGCGTTTTACATTTAGATAAACACATTAGAGTTTACTTAGCTGCTAGTACAGAATTTTTTCCCTTTCTATTTTAATTTTTCTCTGCAGAACTGGACAGTTGGCATCCCTAGAAATCTTGCACTTGTTAATGATTCTAGTAATTTCTTTAATTAAGTGAGGGTAGTATATTTTGTTTTTTAAACTGTGTTTCCATAATTCCGCTATGGGCACTTCCTTGGGTATGGTATACAGAGATTTGTTTATGTGCTCCTTCTAATGTTCTTATTTCTCCCGCTCATAACGTTGTTTTTATAAATTTAATTTGTTTATCATGTCCGAAAAGTTCTATCAATAATTGCTGGATTTTGTTGAACTCGTGGTATGAGAGCTCAGTATAAATTCCGATGAGACCTAGTTCAATATATCTTCTAAGTACGTCCGTCCAATAATCTTTTTCCTTAGTCATGTCGATGAATATTATACGTCTGTTGTGTAGTATCTCTATTTTAATATGTATTGTGAGCATACATATTTAGTAAGTATGAGTTGTGTCTTGTACTTGTTTACCATGGTTTCTTTAATTTGATTATGGTCAAGTTGTTGCTCTTCCTGTAAATGTGTTGTTGCATTATCTTTTCTTGTTTTTTTTCCCTGGGTGGGTGGATATCTTCAACAAGACTCTATGGCGCACGTTCGGCCATAGAAGTGTGAGATTTTTACTCACTAAAACCACCTCCCTTTAAATGTATATTTACAACTTATTGAAGCAATTGTTTGTATTTCTTGATTTAGATACGTTGGACAGGTAACTCAAACTGGTTTTAGGATTTGCTTGTATACAAGCAATTTGTTGTCAATACTTAGCTTGGAGTGGTTACCAATAAGTCAGTACATATCTTTGTATTTTTTGTCAAGTTCTGCACGTTTCTTTTTAACGTGTTCTTTCCACTTGAGTTTTATGTCAAGTCATCCCGAGATATTTCGCTTCATTACCGAAAAGTATTTGGACACGATTTAGAAAGACTGGCAAGTTATTACCATGCCTATAAGTAAAATTGATATGAACAAATTTGCCTTCGTTAGGGACAATCATCGGATTAGCAATTTTGGCGTAATCCTTAACGAATTTCCGGTAATACCCCGTAGCTCCTATGAAACCTTTCAGCTGTTTCTCAGTCTTGGGTAAAGGATAATCCTCAATGCATTTTATCTTAATCGGGTTAGGTTTCATTAATTCGGCTGTCAGGATATGACCTAAAAATTCAGTATTTCTTGTCATGAAGAAACATTTGTCAAATTGTACTTTTAAATTATGTTGAACTAATTTATTAAATATTATTTTTAGAGAGTTTATATGTTCTTTTAAGCTTGTTGCAAATATCAAGATGTCATCAGGATAGACGACGCATATTTTATTTATATAATCCCTGAGTATGTTGTTCATCAGACGTTCTTAGGTCGCGGGCGCATTCTTGAACCCGAACGGTGTTCGAACGTACTCATACAGACCACATGGTGTGACAAATGCAGTTTTTGGTATGTCATCTGGATTTACCTTCATTTGGTGGTATGCCTTTGCGAGATCTAGGGACTAGAAATACTGTGCTCTCCCCAGTTTATCTAATAACCCTCGATATTTGTTAACGGGTATTTGTCGTCAATAATTATTTCATTGAGCTTCCGGTAGTCAACGCAAAGACGAAACTTCTTTTTTCCGAAAATATCCGTTTTCATGTTAACCACCACAATAGGCGAGGCATATCTACTATTGAATTTTCTTATTATGCCTTGTTGCTCCATTTTAACTATTTGCCGTCGTACTTCCTCTTCATGCTATGGGGGAACCCGATAAAGCTTTACATTCATCTGTTGGTCCGTCGTTGTTCGAATTGTATGTGTTATTATGCTAGTATTAGTCAGTTTATCGAGTTCTTTATATATTAACCTTTTATATTGGTCTAAAAGACTTTGAGTTTCGTTTCTTTCTTCATTGTTGAGATGATTCAATTCTACCGTTCTTGCATTTGAAATTAATTCAAAACAATCATAAGTTATATCTTCATCAGAATACACTGGTATTATGGTATTGTTATTGAGAGTTTAAGAATCAAGAGTTTTGTTCAGAAGATCCATGCCGATTAGAATATCGTATTGTTTATCTCCTAACTCTCTCTTATCTCGTAGCTCCAGCAGGACTATAATTAAATTCTTTTGGAATATTTATTATGGTACTCGGTTGCGGTTGTTGTCTACCGTTTCTAAATCATCCAAATTTATTAAAAACAGGTGTCTGATTTGGGATTGACCTATAGTTATTAGTTTGAATGTTACTTTGCCTATACTGTAATTAGTTTTGATTTGGCCTGTAATTATTATTTTGTTGAGGTTGATTATATTCTCTAAACTGCCCTGAACTTTGTCCTAATCTATAGTTATTTTGTTGAGGTTGGTAATGATGTCTGTATTGTCCTGAGTTATTTGAATTTTTACAATTATTGTGACTATTCGTGTTGGTGTGATTATTATTGTTTCTTTTATCGTTGTTTATAGATTCTTTATGTGGGTTATGGTATTCATATACTAATAATATAATATGGGTGGCGCAACAGCCCGTAGAGGGCCAGGGCCTAGCTTCTCAGCAACCACTCGTGTTGTGCGTGCTACTGTTCTATCACGAGTGGAAGGGAAATACAGTTTAATGCCGACTGCGAACGACCAAGTTTGAGAAGCTTTTTCTAGACATTTATAATCTTTGAGCATTGCCAGTGACTCGAAAGAGGTAGGCCGTGAAAAGTATTTCTTGTCGTACCAGGAATCGAACCTAGACAGCCAGGTCCAAGTGCGTAGGAGTCGACGCACACACCCACAACACCACGGGCCACCATTCATATACACCATTCATATACTACATAACTGTATAATATTTCTTTAATTTCATGTAGATTGTATATATCCTCGATTTCCCTGGATATATTGCCTGATAGTAATTGTTTTATTCGATTTATTAGAAGTGTATGATTGATTTTAGTTTCACTTCTATTTATTTCATAAGTAGCAAAAACATTTATTTCTTGAATAATTGATTATATTTTAAAATTTATTTCGGAGATAGAACTCACTTCTATATTGCTTATTCTTCTTGATATGACTTTATAGTTGATGGCGGGATGGAAATGTTGCTTTAGTAGTTTTTTAGCTTCAAGTTCCTTTGCTGCACCGCAGATTTTGCAATTACAGATGGCTTGCCAGAGGACTGCTTTGTAGTTTTTTAGCATCAAGTTCCTTCGCTGCACCACTGATATAGCAATTTTAGATGGCTTGCCAGAAGACTGCTTTGATGGCGGATTCAACTGCATCCAAGTGGGTTTAAACCATGCCAATTTCAATTCGTTCTCACTGGATTCTGCAAGTTTAGTCAGAATCCTACCGACTGCGCCACTTAACTGTTTAATTCTCACTCTAGAGAATAAAAACATTTTTTTATTATATTGTCCGGAATCGACCGATTTATTTAACGACTACTTACCAACTAGCTTCATACAATATCTTAAAGAAAAATATTACTTTACTTTGCTCTCTCAGTTAAAGTGGTTAGGCGCGTGGCGACGACTTACGGGATATCGGACCCGTTGCACAATTCACCGGGTCGCATTATTTTACGTGCGCGTGCACCTTCGAAAATATGGGAAAAGATGAAGCGAATGAAATTATTACTGAAGTGAGAAATGGAGACGCTCGAGTTCCGTGTATGATATGTAACCTATATATACTGTCAGCAAAACTCATGAATATAAAACAAAAAAATAAGCCTGCCAATACATATGCAAAAGAAGTTGAAGATTTGACGAAGCGCTTGACTAACGCTTACATTTCCGATGGGTTCCCTCCGAGCTAGCTAAGAAGAACTCAATACAGGCATCAGTACACGTGAAAACAAAGAACGCTCTCAATGATAAGATTAAAATTGTAATGGAGTCAGGCCAATTTAATAATATGAACGAGGTAGTAGATAAATTTGTAAATAGCAGCTCCGAAGCCGGTCACTTATTGCCGAGTCGCCATCTACGTGCAGTTGTTGTGTACTGTCGTTGATAGAGTTATTTTTTCATTTATAATATGTATTATCATTTTCGTATCCAGTAATCTCTGTTTGTCCCATGTTTACTTCGACGCATCCGTTGTCTGTTGTAATCCTATCAATCGTTAACGTTTCTGTTGCCTGTCCCGTTACTAGTATTGTTAGTATGAGAAACACTAATGTCATCACCTGCAAACATACGAGGTCTTTTAATATTTATTGGGTGTTCCCTACCCATTTATTTTAATCTATATCTCGGTGCCTTTCTTAACCTTTCTGATTTCCTGATAACTTTCCCTATATTGATTAAGTTTTTATTTTAGTTTTTCTTTCTGTTTCTGTATGCTTCTAACTAAGCTTGGAAGGTCCGCAAACATAGCTTCCTCAGGTGTCATTTTAACAGTGGAATGACATCTATTGTTGTATATCTTCACTGCCCTATGTACTATTTGAATAAGTGTGATATCTACATTTCTCAAAGCTACTAATATTTCCTGTAATGTAGAATGGAACCTTTCTACGTCGCTGTTACGGTGTGAGTGTTGGGTTTGGCGAGATGAAGATAAACTACTTGTTCTCTTAAAATTTTGTTTAAAAGTTCCGAAACTTAACCGACTTTGGAGAAATGCTCCTTTTGACAGAAAGTAAGCATATGCTCTCTTTGTGAGTTTATCAATTGGTTTTAAGAATGGATGTTTTCTAAAATAGTAGTCCATATGAATAATTTCAGTAGGCCTACTTGGTGTCTGACTAAGTTCGTGTTTGTGTTTTATCGGTTTGCGTTCATTTTTGGTCTCTAAGCATATCTTGCAGTTGCTAATGATTCTAGTAATTTCTATAATTAAGTGAGGGTAGTATGTTTTGTTTTTTAAAATGTGGTAAGCTTAAATAGTTCCGCTATGGGCATTTCCTTGGGTATGGTATACAGAGATTTGTTTATGTGCTAATTCTAATGTTCTTATTTCTCCTGCTCTTAACGTTGTTTTTATAAATTTAATTTGTTTATCATGTCCGAAAAGTTCTATCAATAATTGCTGGATTTTGTTGAACTCATGGTATGAGAGCTCAGTATAAATTCCGATGAGAACTGGTTTAATATATCTTTTAAGTACGTCCGTCCAATAATCTTTTTCCTTGGTCATGTCGATGAATATTATACGTCTGTTGTGTAGTATCTCTATTTCTTTGTGAGCATACATATTTAGTAAGTATGAGTTGTGTCTTGTACTTGTTTACCATGGTTTCTTTAATTTGATTATGGTCAAGTTGTTGCTCTTCCTGTAAATGTGTTGTTGCATTATCTTTTCTTGTTTTTTTTCCCTGGGTGGGTGGATATCTTCAACAAGACTCTATGGCGCACGTTCGGCCATAGAAGTGTGAGATTTTTACTCACTAAAACCACCTCCCTTTAAATGTATATTTACAACTTATTGAAGCAATTGTTTGTATTTCTTGATTTAGATACGTTGGACAGGTAACTCTCCAATGAATGTTCCTGCTAACACCACAACGGCTGTAGGCTATCGCACAAGATCAAGGGGTTTGGTCCTTTGAAGTCTGCGCAAGACGTTAGTTTCCTCAAGGATCGAATAAACAGAGTTTGTTTGCAGAGTTTGTATGCTCTTCCAGGCAGCGCTTATGTTTATAAGCGATTTTTTGGATTTCATCTTGGACTGGTAAAATTTCTAGATCTCTGTGGATATCGTCGTTTCTGATACACCATGGTGCATTAACAATTGTTCTAAGCATCTTGTTTTGAAAAGTCAGTATAATATTCATATTGCTTGCTTTGGTACAACCTCAAAGTTGTATGCCATACGTCCCAACTGGTTTTAGGATTTGCTTGTATACAAGCAATTTGTTGTCAATACTTAGCTTGGAGTGGTTACCAATAAGTCAGTACATATCTTTGTATTTTTTGTCAAGTTCTGCACGTTTCTTTTTAACGTGTTCTTTCCACTTGAGTTTTATGTCAAGTCATCCCGAGATATTTCGCTTCATTACCGAAAAGTATTTGGACACGATTTAGAAAGACTGGCAAGTTACCATGCCTATAAGTAAAATTGATATGAACAGATTTGCCTTCGTTAGGGACAATTCGCCAGAAGCTCATCCATTTGAGTATCTATTTTCTTATCTTTATAATATGTAATACCCCGTAGCTCCTATGAAACCTTTCAGCTGTTTCTCAGTCTTGGGTAAAGGATAATCCTCAATGCATTTTATCTTAATCGGGTTAGGTTTCATTAATTCGGCTGTCAGGATATGACCTAAAAATTCAGTATTTCTTGTCATGAAGAAACATTTGTCAAATTGTACTTTTAAATTATGTTGAACTAATTTATTAAATATTATTTTTAGAGAGTTTATATGTTCTTTTAAGCTTGTTGCAAATATCAAGATGTCATCAGGATAGACGACGCATATTTTATTTATATAATCCCTGAGTATGTTGTTCATCAGACGTTCTTAGGTCGCGGGCGCATTCTTGAACCCGAACGGTGTTCGAACGTACTCATACAGACCACATGGTGTGACAAATGCAGTTTTTGGTATGTCATCTGGATTTACCTTCATTTGGTGGTATGCCTTTGCGAGATCTAGGGACTAGAAATACTGTGCTCTCCCCAGTTTATCTAATATACCCTCGATATTTGTTAACGGGTATTTGTCGTCAATAATTATTTCATTGAGCTTCCGGTAGTCAACGCAAAGACGAAACTTCTTTTTTCCGAAAATATCCGTTTTTATGTTAACCACCACAATAGGCGAGGCATATCTACTATTGAATTTTCTTATTATGCCTTGTTGCTCCATTTTAACTATTTGCCGTCGTACTTCCTCTTCATGCTATGGGGGAACCCGATAAAGCTTTACATTCATCTGTTGGTCCGCCGTTGTTCGAATTGTATATGTTATTATGTTAGTATTAGTCAGTTTATCGAGTTCTTTATATATTAACCTTTTATATTGGTCTAAAAGACTTTGAATTTCGTTTCTTTCTTCATTGTTGAGATGATTTAATTCTACCGTTCTTGCATTTGAAATTAATTCAAAACAATCATAAGTTATATCTTCATCAGAATATACTGGTATTATGATATTGTTATTGAGAGTTTAAGAATCAAGAGTTTTGTTCAGAAGATCCATGCCGATTAGAATATCGTATTGTTTATCTCCTAACTCTCTCTTATCTCGTAGCTCCAGCAGGACTATAATTAAATTCTTTTGGAATATTTATTATGGTACTCGGTTGCGGTTGTTGTCTACCGTTTCTAAATCATCCAAATTTATTAAAAACAGGTGTCTGATTTGGGATTGACCTATAGTTATTAGTTTGAATGTTACTTTGCCTATACTGTAATTAGTTTTGATTTGGCCTGTAATTATTATTTTGTTGAGGTTGATTATATTCTCTAAACTGCCCTGAACTTTGCCCTAATCTATAGTTATTTTGTTGAGGTTGGTAATGATGTCTGTATTGTCCTGAGTTATTTGAATTTTTAAAATTATTGTGACTATTCGTGTTGGTGTGATTATTATTGTTTCTTTTATCGTTGTTTATAGATTCTTTATGTGGGTTTTGGTATTCATATACTAATAATATAATATGGGTGGCGCAACAGCCCGTAGAGGGCCAGGGCCTAGCTTCTCAGCAACCACTCGTGTTGTGCGTGCTACTGTTATATCACGAGTGGAAGGGAAATACGGTTTAATGCCGACTGCGAACGACCAATTTTGAGAAGCTTTTTCTAGACATTTATAATCTTTGAGCATTGCCAGTGACTCGAAAGAGGTAGGCCGTGAAAAGTATTTCTTGTCGTACCAGGAATCGAACCTAGACAGCTAGGTCCAAGTGCGTAGGAGTCGACGCACACACCCACAACACCACGGGCCACCATTCATATACACCATTCATATACTACATAACTGTATAATATTTCTTTAATTTCATGTAGATTGTATATATCCTCGATTTCCCTGGATATATTGCCTGATAGTAATTGTTTTATTCGATTTATTAGAAGTGTATGATTGATTTTAGTTTCACTTCTATTTATTTCATAAGTAGCAAAAACATTTATTTCTTGAATAATTGATTATATTTTAAAATTTATTTCGGAGATAGAACTCACTTCTATATTGCTTATTCTTCTTGATATGACTTTATAGTTGATGGCGGGATGGAAATGTTGCTTTAGTAGTTTTTTAGCTTCAAGTTCCTTTGCTGCATTGCTGCATTGCAGATTTTGCAATTATGGATGGCTTGCCAGAGGACTGCTTTGTAGTTTTTTAGCGTCAAGTTCCTTCGCTGCACCACTGATATAGCAATTTTAGATGGCTTGCCAGAAGACTGCTTTGATGGCGGATTCAACTGCATCCAAGTGGGTTTGTACCATGCCAATTCCAATTCGTTCTCACTGGATTCTGCAAGTTGAGTCAGAATCCTACCGACTGCGCCACTTAACTGTTTAATTCTCACTCTAGAGAATAAAAACATTTTTTTATTATATTGTCCGGAATCGACCGATTTATTTAACGACTACTTACCAACTAACTTCATACAATATCTTAAAGAAAAATATTACTTTACTTTGCTCTCTCAGCTAAAGTGGTTAGGCGCGTGGCGACGACTTACGGGATATCGGACCCGTTGCACAATTCACCGGTTCGCATTATTTTACGTGCGCGTGCATCTTGACCTTCGAAAATATGGGAAAAGATGAAGCGAATGAAATTATTACTGAAGTGAGAAATGGAGAGGCTCGAGTTCCGTCTATAATATGTAACCTATATATACTGTCAGCAAAACTCATGAATATAAAACAAAAAAATAAGCCTGCCAATACATATGCAAAAGAAGTTGAAGATTTGACAAAGCGCTTGACTAACGCTTACATTTCCGATGGGTTCCGGTTCCCTCCGACCTAGCTAAGAAGAACTCAATACAGGCATCAGTACACGTGATAACAAAGAACGCTATCAATGATAAGATTAAAATTGTAATGGAGTCAGGCCAATTTAATAATATGAACGAGGTAGTAGATAAATTTGTAAATAGCAGCTCCGAAGCCGGTCACTTATTGCCGAGTCGCCATCTACGTGCATCTACGTGTTGTTGTGTACTGTCGTTGATAGAGTTATTTTTTCATTTATAATATGTATTATCATTTTCGTATCCAGTAATCTCTGTTTGTCCCATGTTTACTTCGACGCATCCGTTGTCTGTTGTAATCCTATCAATCGTTAACGTTTCTGTTGCCTGTCCCGTTACTAGTATTGTTAGTATGAGAAACACTAATGTCATCACCTGCAAACATACGATGTCTTTTAATATTTATTGGGTGTTCCCTACCCATTTATTTTAATCTATATCTCGGTGCCTTTCTTAACCTTTCTGATTTCCTGATAACTTTCCCTATATTGATTAAGTTTTTATTTTAGTTTTTCTTTCTGTTTCTGTATGCTTCTAACTAAGCTTGGAAGGTCCGCAAACATAGCTTCCTCAGGTGTCATTTTAACAGTGGAATGACATCTATTGTTGTATATCTTCACTGCCCTATGTACTATTTGAATAAGTGTGATATCTACATTTCTCAAAGCTACTAATATTTCCTGTAATGTAGAATGGAACCTTTCTACGTCGCTGTTACGGTGTGAGTGTTGGGTTTGGCGAGATGAAGATAAACTACTTGTTCTCTTAAAATTTTGTTTAAAAGTTCCGAAACTTAACCGAATTTGGAGAAATGCTCCTTTTGACAGAAAGTAAGCATATGCTCTCTTTGTGAGTTTATCAATTGGTTTTAAGAATGGATGTTTTCTAAAATAGTAGTCCATATGAATAATTTCAGTAGGCCTACTTGGTGTCTGACTAAGTTCGTGTTTGTGTTTTATCGGCTTGCGTTCATTTTTGGTCTCTAAGCATATCTTGCAGTTGCTAATGATTCTAGTAATTTCTATAATTAAGTGAGGGTAGTATGTTTTGTTTTTTAAAATGTGGTAAGCTTAAATAGTTCCGCTATGGGCATTTCCTTGGGTATGGTATACAGAGATTTGTTTATGTGCTAATTCTAATGTTCTTATTTCTCCTGCTCTTAACGTTGTTTTTATAAATTTAATTTGTTTATCATGTCCGAAAAGTTCTATCAATAATTGCTGGATTTTGTTGAACTCATGGTATGAGAGCTCAGTATAAATTCCGATGAGAACTGGTTTAATATATCTTTTAAGTACGTCCGTCCAATAATCTTTTTCCTTGGTCATGTCGATGAATATTATACGTCTGTTGTGTAGTATCTCTATTTCTTTGTGAGCATACATATTTAGTAAGTATGAGTTGTGTCTTGTACTTGTTTACCATGGTTTCTTTAATTTGATTATGGTCAAGTTGTTGCTCTTCCTGTAAATGTGTTGTTGCATTATCTTTTCTTGTTTTTTTTCCCTGGGTGGGTGGATATCTTCAACAAGACTCTATGGCGCACGTTCGGCCATAGAAGTGTGAGATTTTTACTCACTAAAACCACCTCCCTTTAAATGTATATTTACAACTTATTGAAGCAATTGTTTGTATTTCTTGATTTAGATACGTTGGACAGGTAACTCTCCAATGAATGTTCCTGCTAACACCACAACCATGGGCGGCTGTAGGCTATCGCACAAGATCAAGGGGTTTGGTCCTTTGAAGTCTGCGCAAGACGTTAGTTTCCTCAAGGATCGAATAAACAGAGTTTGTTTGCAGAGTTTGTATGCTCTTCCAGGCAGCGCTTATGTTTATAAGCGATTTTTTGGATTTCATCTTGGACTGGTAAAATTTCTAGATCTCTGTGGATATCGTCGTTTCTGATACACCATGGTGCATTAACAATTGTTCTAAGCATCTTGTTTTGAAAAGTCAGTATAATATTCATATTGCTTGCTTTGGTACAACCTCAAAGTTGTATGCCATACGTCCCAACTGGTTTTAGGATTTGCTTGTATACAAGCAATTTGTTGTCAATACTTAGCTTGGAGTGGTTACCAATAAGTCAGTACATATCTTTGTATTTTTTGTCAAGTTCTGCACGTTTCTTTTTAACGTGTTCTTTCCACTTGAGTTTTATGTCAAGTCATCCCGAGATATTTCGCTTCATTACCGAAAAGTATTTGGACACGATTTAGAAAGACTGGCAAGTTACCATGCCTATAAGTAAAATTGATATGAACAGATTTGACTTCGTTAGGGACATATCGCCAGAAGCTCATCCATTTGAGTATCTATTTTCTTATCTTTTTTCAAATATTTGATCATCGGATTAGCAATTTTGGCGTAATCCTTAACGAATTTCCGGTAATACCCCGTAGCTCCTATGAAACCTTTAAGCTGTTTCTCAGTCTTGGGTAAAGGATAATCCTCAATGCATTTTATCTTAATCGGGTTAGGTTTCATTAATTCGGCTGTCAGGATATGACCTAAAAATTCAGTATTTCTTGTCATGAAGAAACATTTGTCAAATTGTACTTTTAAATTATGTTGAACTAATTATTAAATATTATTTTTAGAGAGTTTATATGTTCTTTTAAGCTTGTTGCAAATATCAAGATGTCATCAGGATAGACGACGCATATTTTACTTATATAATCCCTGAGTATGTTGTTCATCAGACGTTCTTAGGTCGCGGGCGCATTCTTGAACCCGAACGGTGTTCGAACGTACTCATACAGACCACATGGTGTGACAAATGCAGTTTTTGGTATGTCATCTGGATTTACCTTCATTTGGTGGTATGCCTTTGCGAGATCTAGGGACTAGAAATACTGTGCTCTCCCCAGTTTATCTAATATACCCTCGATATTTGTTAACGGGTATTTGTCGTCAATAATTATTTCATTGAGCTTCCGGTAGTCAACGCAAAGACGAAACTTCTTTTTTCCGAAAATATCCGTTTTCATGTTAACCACCACAATAGGCGAGGCATATCTACTATTGAATATTCTTATTATGCCTTGTTGCTCCATTTTAACTATTTGCCGTCGTACTTCCTCTTCATGCTATGGGGGAACCCGATAAAGCAAGATAAAGGTCCGCCGTTGTTCGAATTGTATATGTTATTATGTTAGTATTAGTCAGTTTATCGAGTTCTTTATATATTAACCTTTTATATTGGTCTAAAAGACTTTGAATTTCGTTTCTTTCTTCATTGTTGAGATGATTTAATTCTACCGTTCTTGCATTTGAAATTAATTCAAAACAATCATAAGTTATATCTTCATCAGAATATACTGGTATTATGATATTGTTATTGAGAGTTTAAGAATCAAGAGTTTTGTTCAGAAGATCCATGCCGATTAGAATATCGTATTGTTTATCTCCTAACTCTCTCTTATCTCGTAGCTCCAGCAGGACTATAATTAAATTCTTTTGGAATATTTATTATGGTACTCGGTTGCGGTTGTTGTCTACCGTTTCTAAATCATCCAAATTTATTAAAAACAGGTGTCTGATTTGGGATTGACCTATAGTTATTAGTTTGAATGTTACTTTGCCTATACTGTAATTAGTTTTGATTTGGCCTGTAATTATTATTTTGTTGAGGTTGATTATATTCTCTAAACTGCCCTGAACTTTGCCCTAATCTATAGTTATTTTGTTGAGGTTGGTAATGATGTCTGTATTGTCCTGAGTTATTTGAATTTTTAAAATTATTGTGACTATTCGTGTTGGTGTGATTATTATTGTTTCTTTTATCGTTGTTTATAGATTCTTTATGTGGGTTTTGGTATTCATATACTAATAATATAATATGGGTGGCGCAACAGCCCGTAGAGGGCCAGGGCCTAGCTTCTCAGCAACCACTCGTGTTGTGCGTGCTACTGTTATATCACGAGTGGAAGGGAAATACGGTTTAATGCCGACTGCGAACGACCAATTTTGAGAAGCTTTTTCTAGACATTTATAATCTTTGAGCATTGCCAGTGACTCGAAAGAGGTAGGCCGTGAAAAGTATTTCTTGTCGTACCAGGAATCGAACCTAGACAGCTAGGTCCAAGTGCGTAGGAGTCGACGCACACACCCACAACACCACGGGCCACCATTCATATACACCATTCATATACTACATAACTGTATAATATTTCTTTAATTTCATGTAGATTGTATATATCCTCGATTTCCCTGGATATATTGCCTGATAGTAATTGTTTTATTCGATTTATTAGAAGTGTATGATTGATTTTAGTTTCACTTCTATTTATTTCATAAGTAGCAAAAACATTTATTTCTTGAATAATTGATTATATTTTAAAATTTATTTCGGAGATAGAACTCACTTCTATATTGCTTATTCTTCTTGATATGACTTTATAGTTGATGGCGGGATGGAAATGTTGCTTTAGTAGTTTTTTAGCTTCAAGTTCCTTTGCTGCATTGCAGATTTTGCAATTATGGATGGCTTGCCAGAGGACTGCTTTGTAGTTTTTTAGCGTCAAGTTCCTTCGCTGCACCACTGATATAGCAATTTTAGATGGCTTGCCAGAAGACTGCTTTGATGGCGGATTCAACTGCATCCAAGTGGGTTTGTACCATGCCAATTCCAATTCGTTCTCACTGGATTCTGCAAGTTTAGTCAGAATCCTACCGACTGCGCCACTTAACTGTTTAATTCTCACTCTAGAGAATAATAACATTTTTTTATTATATTGTCCGGAATCGACCGATTTATTTAACGACTACTTACCAACTAACTTCATACAATATCTTAAAGAAAAATATTACTTTACTTTGCTCTCTCAGCTAAAGTGGTTAGGCGCGTATCGATGACTTACGGGATATCGGACCCGTTGCACAATTCACCGGTTCGCATTATTTTACGTGCGCGTGCATCTTGACCTTCGAAAATATGGGAAAAGATGAAGCGAATGAAATTATTACTGAAGTGAGAAATGGAGAGGCTCGAGTTCCGTCTATAATATGTAACCTATATATACTGTCAGCAAAACTCATGAATATAAAACAAAAAAATAAGCCTGCCAATACATATGCAAAAGAAGTTAAAGATTTGACGAAGCGCTTGACTAACGCTTACATTTCCGATGGGTTCCCTCCGAGCTAGCTAAGAAGAACTCAATACAGGCATCAGTACACGTGATAACAAAGAACGCTATCAATGATAAGATTAAAATTGTAATGGAGTCAGGCCAATTTAATAATATGAACGAGGTAGTAGATAAATTTGTAAATAGCAGCTCCGAAGCCGGTCACTTATTGCCGAGTCGCCATCTACGTGCATCTACGTGTTGTTGTGTACTGTCGTTGATAGAGTTATTTTTTTCATTTATAATATGTATTATCATTTTCGTATCCAGTAATCTCTGTTTGTCCCATGTTTACTTCGACGCATCCGTTGTCTGTTGTAATCCTATCAATCGTTAACGTTTCTGTTGCCTGTCCCGTTACTAGTATTGTTAGTATGAGAAACACTAATGTCATCACCTGCAAACATACGAGGTCTTTTAATATTTATTGGGTGTTCCCTACCCATTTATTTTAATCTATATCTCGGTGCCTTTCTTAACCTTTCTGATTTCCTGATAACTTTCCCTATATTGATTAAGTTTTTATTTTAGTTTTTCTTTCTGTTTCTGTATGCTTCGAACTAAGCTTGGAAGGTCCGCAAACATAGCTTCCACAGGTGTCATTTTAACAGTGGAATGACATCTATTGTTGTATATCTTCACTGCCCTATGTACTATTTGAATAAGTGTGATATCTACATTTCTCAAAGCTACTAATATTTCCTGTAATGTAGAATGGAACCTTTCTACGTCGCTGTTACGGTGTGAGTGTTGGGTTTGGCGAGATGAAGATAAACTACTTGTTCTCTTAAAATTTTGTTTAAAAGTTCCGAAACTTAACCGAATTTGGAGAAATGCTCCTTTTGACAGAAAGTAAGCATATGCTCTCTTTGTGAGTTTATCAATTGGTGTTAAGAATGGATGTTTTCTAAAATAGTAGTCCATATGAATAATTTCAGTAGGCCTACTTGGTGTCTGACTAAGTTCGTGTTTGAGTTTTATCGGTTTGCGTTCATATTTGGTCTCTAAGCATATCTTGCAGTTGCTAATGATTTTAGTAATTTCTATAATTAAGTGAGGGTAGTATATTTTGTTTTTTAAAATGTGGTAAGCTTAAATAGTTCCGCTGGGCATTTCCTTGGGTATGGTATACAGAGATTTTTTTATGTGCTAATTCTAATGTTCTTATTTCTCCTGCTCTTAACGTTGTTTTTATAAATTTAATTTGTTTATCATGTCCGAAAAGTTCTATCAATAATTGCAGGATTTTGTTGAACTCATGGTATGAGAGCTCAGTATAAATTCCGATGAGAACTGGTTTAATATATCTTTTAAGTACGTCCGTCCAATAATCTTTTTCCTTGGTCCTGTCGATGAATATTATACGTCTGTTGTGTAGTATCTCTATTTCTTTGTGAGCATACATATTTAGTAAGTATGAGTTGTGTCTTGTACTTGTTTACCATGGTTTCTTTAATTTGATTATGGTCAAGTTGTTGCTCTTCCTGTAAATGTGTTGTTGCATTATCTTTTCTTGTTTTTTTTCCCTGGGTGGGTGGATATCTTCAACAAGACTCTATGGCGCACGTTCGGCCATAGAAGTGTGAGATTTTTACTCACTAAAACCACCTCCCTTTAAATGTATATTTACAACTTATTGAAGCAATTGTTTGTATTTCTTGATTTAGATACGTTGGACAGGTAACTCTCCAATGAATGTTCCTGCTAACACCACAACCATGGGCGGCTGTAGGCTATCGCACAAGATCAAGGGGTTTGGTCCTTTGAAGTCTGCGCAAGACGTTAGTTTCCTCAAGGATCGAATAAACAGAGTTCGTTTGCAGAGTTTGTATGCTCTTCCAGGCAGCGCTTATGTTTATAAACGATTTTTTGGATTTCATCTTGGACTGGTAAAATTTCTAGATCTCTGTGGATATCGTCGTTTCTGATACACCATGGTGCATTAACAATAGTTCTAAGCATCTTGTTTTGAAAAGTCAGTATAATATTCATATTGCTTGCTTTGGTACAACCTCAAAGTTGTATGCCATACGTCCAAACTGGTTTTAGGATTTGCTTGTATACAAGCAATTTGTTGTCAATACTTAGCTTGGAGTGGTTACCAATAAGTCAGTACATATCTTTGTATTTTTTGTCAAGTTCTGCACGTTTCTTTTTAACGTGTTCTTTCCACTTGAGTTTTATGTCAAGTCATCCCGAGATATTTCGCTTCATTACCGAAAAGTATTTGGACACGATTTAGAAAGACTGGCAAGTTATTACCATGCCTATAAGTAAAATTGATATGAACAGATTTGACTTCGTTAGGGACATATCGCCAGAAGCTCATCCATTTGAGTATCTATTTTCTTATCTTTTTTCAAATATTTGATCATCGGATTAGCAATTTTGGCGTAATCCTTAACGAATTTCCGGTAATACCCCGTAGCTCCTATGAAACCTTTCAGCTGTTTCTCAGTCTTGGGTAAAGGATAATCCTCAATGCATTTTATCTTAATCGGGTTAGGTTTCATTAATTCGGCTGTCAGGATATGACCTAAAAATTCAGTATTTCTTGTCATGAAGAAACATTTGTCAAATTGTACTTTTAAATTATGTTGAACTAATTATTAAATATTATTTTTAGAGAGTTTATATGTTCTTTTAAGCTTGTTGCAAATATCAAGATGTCATCAGGATAGACGACGCATATTTTACTTATATAATCCCTGAGTATGTTGTTCATCAGACGTTCTTAGGTCGCGGGCGCATTCTTGAACCCGAACGGTGTTCGAACGTACTCATACAGACCACATGGTGTGACAAATGCAGTTTTTGGTATGTCATCTGGATTTACCTTCATTTGGTGGTATGCCTTTGCGAGATCTAGGGACTAGAAATACTGTGCTCTCCCCAGTTTATCTAATATACCCTCGATATTTGTTAACGGGTATTTGTCGTCAATAATTATTTTATTGAGCTTCCGGTAGTCAACGCAAAGACGAAACTTCTTTTTTCCGAAAATATCCGTTTTCATGTTAACCACCACAATAGGCGAGGCATATCTACTATTGAATTTTCTTATTATGCCTTGTTGCTCCATTTTAACTATTTGCCGTCGTACTTCCTCTTCATGCTATGGGGGAACCCGATAAAGCTTTACATTCATCTGTTGGTCCGTCGTTGTTCGAATTGTATATGTTATTATGTTAGTATTAGTCAGTTTATCGAGTTCTTTATATATTAACCTTTTATATTGGTCTAAAAGACTTTGAATTTCGTTTCTTTCTTCATTGTTGAGATGATTCAATTCTACCGTTCTTGCATTTGAAATTAATTCAAAACAATCATAAGTTATATCTTCATCAGAATACACTGGTATTATGGTATTGTTATTGAGAGTTTAAGAATCAAGAGTTTTGTTCAGAAGATCCATGCCGATTAGAATATCGTATTGTTTATCTCCTAACTCTCTCTTATCTCGTAGCTCCAGCAGGACTATAATTAAATTCTTTTGGAATATTTATTATGGTACTCGGTTGCGGTTGTTGTCTACCGTTTCTAAATCATCCAAATTTATTAAAAACAGGTGTCTGATTTGGGATTGACCTATAGTTATTAGTTTGAATGTTACTTTGCCTATACTGTAATTAGTTTTGATTTGGCCTGTAATTATTATTTTGTTGAGGTTGATTATATTCTCTAAACTGCCCTGAACTTTGCCCTAATCTATAGTTATTTTGTTGGGGTTGGTAATGATGTCTGTATTGTCCTGAGTTATTTGAATTTTTAAAATTATTGTGACTATTCGTGTTGGTGTGATTATTATTGTTTCTTTTATCGTTGTTTATAGATTCTTTATGTGGGTTATGGTATTCATATACTAATAATATAATATGGGTGGCGCAACAGCCCGTAGAGGGCCAGGGCCTAGCTTCTCAGCAACCACTCGTGTTGTGCGTGCTACTGTTCTATCACGAGTGGAAGGGAAATACAGTTTAATGCCGACTGCGAACGGCCGAGTTTGAGAAGCTTTTTCTAGACATTTATAATCTTTGAGCATTGCCAGTGACTCGAAAGAGGTAGGCCGTGAAAAGTATTTCTTGTCGTACCAGGAATCGAACCTAGACAGCTAGGTCCAAGTGCGTAGAAGTCGACGCACACACCCACAACACCACGGGCTGTCTCGCCGACAACTGTTGGCCATGCGATGTGTGAGTTCTGTGAAGGCACTCTGCATCGTTGTACACTGTGTGTGCGTGTGTTCACAGCTTGTCAGCCGAAAGCATTTCCTATGTACTTAGCCAAATAAAATTGTTGCCATGTATCCACTGACCGGCATTTTTTTTGGGGGGAACTAATCACTGCTGCAGATGCTTGTAAACGGAGAGATCCACGATGTGAATGTTCACTAAGTTTGGAACTGTTGCTGGAAACTGGTTTCGAATGCCTGACGCATCGAGAGATGAATGGTGACTGCTTCTTTACAAAGTCATTGGCTCCCGAATTGTAGGCGTTTTTGAAATAGTTGTATATAAAGAGATATTCTCTGACGCATCGATTTCCATAGCGGTTTTTTTTTTGATTTTTTTTCGAAGTTGCTTGCAGCATTTCGATCTTACTCGAAGTCATTCGCTGGGTGGCCATAATTGTAATTCCAATTTAGGATTGTTCATGTCGAAACCCGAAGGAAACTGGCTAGATTTAGATCGATCTGAGGCCAACGCGGAGTAATAACCGCCAACTCTGCGGGGTATTGAAATGAAATACAAGTTTCTTTTTAAAACTGCAATAAAATGAACAAAATTAAATTTTGTACTTGCACTATGGTTGCCTCGCCTGGCTTTGCAGTAGCGCATTCTGTCACAACAATTTTCCAAGACCTTGTTGATGGTACCGGGCTGTAGCTCACGGATTGCTTGAATGGTATTGGCCTTAAGTGCTTGAATCGTTTCCGGTTTGTTTCCATAACATCAATCCTTCAAGGTTGCCCACAAAATGAAGTCCAAATTGGTCATATCGCAGCCCCGAGGCGGGCAACTGTCATGGCCAAGACGGCTGATAACACGATTTGGGAATTTGTCTTGCCGTCATGCATGAAAAAGAGGTTGTCCAAATCCATGTCTTCAATTTCAGTAAAAAAACGGAAAAAAAACGTTCCCAGCCTTATTTTCGAAGAAAAATAGTCCAATGATGCCACCACTCGACAATCCGCACCAAGCTCTCTGTGGATACATTGGCTTCTCGACAATAAAGTGCAGGTTTTCCAAGCTCAGATGCGGCACTTTTGTGTGTTAATGTAGTCGCCGAGATGAAAATGCGCCTTGTCAGCAAATATGAGTTTTCGCCCAAAATCGTTGTCGAATTCGAGCTGCTCTAAGGCCCAAACTGCGAAGCGACAACGAAGTTGAGTCAATCGGACCTTGTAAGCGAATAATCCGAGGTCCTTGTGCAGAATTCACCTCAGTCTAGTGCGTTAGTCTATTGCGAGTTGAAGTTCGAGTCTTACACTCTCGGCCACTGCAGCCACATTCTCATCTATCAGCACGATGGCGGGGACCATGAGAGTTGTCCACTAGCATACCAGTCTCACGAACTTTTTGCACAACCGTACGTACAGCAGTCGCGGTGGTTGCTTTATTTCGGTCAAAACATCTTCTTTTCAAAAAACTTGTTTGGGGTACAACTACAGCACTCACTTTGAAAAAAGTTTTCAATATTTCCCAACGTTGTTCAAGCGCAAAGCCACTCATTTCATTCGTCGACGGTATGATATGATGACTTTCTGTCAAGATTTCGAGCGCAAAACAGTCGTCAGTGTCAAAATAACCTATGATTTAACAAAAAAAAACCACTAGATGGCCCACACAGTACAGTTGCTTTCGACTTGGTCAATTTGTGGGAGTCAGTGACTGGATTATGATGAAATGTTAAGAATTGCCTAGCAGCCCGCCGACGGAATTGTGCTAATTGCTCCTGTGGTGCCTATGCAAATTCGTGGTTTTCAGGGGGGCTTGCCACCAGACTAAGCCTAAATAAGTCAAGATGGGGTGACTGTGTATATCCACAGGTATCTCTGGGGACTACCTGCAGCACAATTCCATTACCAACACCCCCGAAAGTGCAAGTCCTAGTGAACTAGTGATGCAAATGCATGCGGATCTTTAGAATGTTAAGGATGTTCTCAGTTTCAAACGCTAGTCACCAGACGACGAACCCGTATGAATTGGTCTTACCACACCACATCCAGTGGCCTACCTTCGACTGTAGTGTACACTTGGTTGTGTTCATACAAAATGATGACAATTCCAAACAAAAAACGTCTCTGACATTGTGCCCATTGTGACTGAGTGTTTTATACGCGGCACACTACCTCTCAACATGATCTGTGATTTATGATCGATCGTAAGTCTCATGGGCATTCAGCGAGGAGAAAACTCATATCAAATCTGATCAATCTACAAAATGTAACGAAATCATGCGAAGATTGACGAGTTGTGAGTGCCTGTTGGCAGTCTCGCCTACGCGATCCCATTCCCACGTGACAAATTTAACGATTTATTTAAGCCATAATCAATCATTTACATCCTCCCGAGCTAGTTGACCGCTTCAGTCAGCCGCACAAAATTAAATTTTACATTCCACAATTAATGGCAACAACGCCTTCCGGACTGAGGCATAGCCTCAAAAAATAATATGACGCGCTGTCTGGTGTTGGAACAGATCCAACACATTTTCTTCTTTTCACGCAAAAATTATTACAGGTTTAGAAATAGATTCGTTTTTTCTTCACAATTTCCTTCCATTTGGCAATGTCGAATCAGTGAATCAGAGGCCGAGATGCGCGATAGATGGTCAGTCGCATGTGGTCATGCTCTCGGCATATTGTCATCGTCGAAAATAAACAAAACAAAAATCTAATTTCCATGAGGAATAGAATCAAAAAGAGCCGCGCATTTACTAGTGTTTTCTGTTAGCAATTAAAGTTGCGTTTGAGGGCCATTGATGGGGATTTGATATCGCTTAGATGTTTGTTTTTTGGGGTTTTATTAATCGCACAAGACCCTCTTTAATTCGGATTAGTGCCGTCTGGCTTGGTACATGCTGCGAAAAGCTTACAATCTGTGAGTGATCACGAACATTTGTCATAATTAACTGACAGACCGAGTGTTCATGCGAATGGATCTTCATCGACAAATTGAGTTAAATTAACCGAATTAATCGACGTATTTGCCTGTGAGATGTGGAGTGAAATGCGCATGTGCTTTTGGGGGAGACGAATGTTGCCAGGAAGAAATCTCTGAAGACAGCCGATGCCACGAATGAATATGATTTAAATTGTCTGCTAAATTCGTCGAAATTCTATAACTTGTTGGCGCATTTCTCAACCATAGAAATTTGATCTAAGAAGACTCGGTTGCCAGTCGACTTTACAAGCTTGTACCTTCTTTAGATCCTGTTCACTCCTTGATTGTGCCGCTTCAATAAGTCAGAGGTAAATGGTCAGATTAATATTTAGCTAAAAAGCATATAACCGTGAACTATGGAAAGAGATGTGCCAAGAGATATGAGTTTGCGAAATATGTGCGGATAGTCCGGATGTTAAAGATCTCCACAACCATAGGCGGCTGTAGGCTATCGCACAAGATCAAGGGGTTTGGTCCTTTGAAGTCTGCGCAAGACGTTAGTTTCCTCAAGGATCGAATAAACAGAGTTTGTTTGCAGAGTTTGTATGCTCTTCCAGGCAGCGCTTATGTTTATAAACGATTTTTTGGATTTCATCTTGGACTGGTAAAATTTCTAGATCTCTGTGGATATCGTCCTTTCTGATACACCATGGTGCATTAACAATAGTTCTAAGCATCTTGTTTTGAAAAGTCAGTATAATATTCATATTGCTTGCTTTGGTACAACCTCAAAGTTGTATGCCATACGTCCAAACTGGTTTTAGGATTTGCTTGTATACAAGCAATTTGTTGTCAATACTTAGCTTGGAGTGGTTACCAATAAGTCAGTACATATCTTTGTATTTTTTGTCAAGTTCTGCACGTTTCTTTTTAACGTGTTCTTTCCACTTGAGTTTTATGTCAAGTCATCCCGAGATATTTCGCTTCATTACCGAAAAGTATTTGGACACGATTTAGAAAGACTGGCAAGTTATTACCATGCCTATAAGTAAAATTGATATGAACAGATTTGACTTCGTTAGGGACATATCGCCAGAAGCTCATCCATTTGAGTATCTATTTTCTTATCTTTTTTCAAATATTTGATCATCGGATTAGCAATTTTGGCGTAATCCTTAACGAATTTCCGGTAATACCCCGTAGCTCCTATGAAACCTTTCAGCTGTTTCTCAGTCTTGGGTAAAGGATAATCCTCAATGCATTTTATCTTAATCGGGTTAGGTTTCATTAATTCGGCTGTCAGGATATGACCTAAAAATTCAGTATTTCTTGTCATGAAGAAACATTTGTCAAATTGTACTTTTAAATTATGTTGAACTAATTTATTAAATATTATTTTTAGAGAGTTTATATGTTCTTTTAAGCTTGTTGCAAATATCAAGATGTCATCAGGATAGACGACGCATATTTTATTTATATAATCCCTGAGTATGTTGTTCATCAGACGTTCTTAGGTCGCGGGCGCATTCTTGAACCCGAACGGTGTTCGAACGTACTCATACAGACCACATGGTGTGACAAATGCAGTTTTTGGTATGTCATCTGGATTTACCTTCATTTGGTGGTATGCCTTTGCGAGATCTAGGGACTAGAAATACTGTGCTCTCCCCAGTTTATCTAATATACCCTCGATATTTGTTAACGGGTATTTGTCGTCAATAATTATTTTATTAAGCTTCCGGTAGTCAACGCAAAGACGAAACTTCTTTTTTCCGAAAATATCCGTTTTCATGTTAACCACCACAATAGGCGAGGCATATCTACTATTGAATTTTCTTATTATGCCTTGTTGCTCCATTTTAACTATTTGCCGTCGTACTTCCTCTTCATGCTATGGGGGAACCCGATAAAGCTTTACATTCATCTGTTGGTCCGTCGTTGTTCGAATTGTATATGTTATTATGTTAGTATTAGTCAGTTTATCGAGTTCTTTATATATTAACCTTTTATATTGGTCTAAAAGACTTTGAATTTCGTTTCTTTCTTCATTGTTGAGATGATTCAATTCTACCGTTCTTGCATTTGAAATTAATTCAAAACATTCATCAGTTATATCTTCATCAGAATACACTGGTATTATGGTATTGTTATTGAGAGTTTAAGAATCAAGAGTTTTGTTCAGAAGATCCATGCCGATTAGAATATCGTATTGTTTATCTCCTAACCCTCTCTTATCTCGTAGCTCCAGCAGGACTATAATTAAATTCTTTTGGAATATTTATTATGGTACTCGGTTGCGGTTGTTGTCTACCGTTTCTAAATCATCCAAATTTATTAAAAACAGGTGTCTGATTTGGGATTGACCTATAGTTATTAGTTTGAATGTTACTTTGCCTATACTGTAATTAGTTTTGATTTGGCCTGTAATTATTATTTTGTTGAGGTTGATTATATTCTCTAAACTGCCCTGAACTTTGCCCTAATCTATAGTTATTTTGTTGAGGTTGGTAATGATGTCTGTATTGTCCTGAGTTATTTGAATTTTTAAAATTATTGTGACTATTCGTGTTGGTGTGATTATTATTGTTTCTTTTATCGTTGTTTATAGATTCTTTATGTGGGTTTTGGTATTCATATACTAATAATATAATATGGGTGGCGCAACAGCCCGTAGAGGGCCAGGGCCTAGCTTCTCAGCAACCACTCGTGTTGTGCGTGCTACTGTTATATCACGAGTGGAAGGGAAATACGGTTTAATGCCGACTGCGAACGACCAATTTTGAGAAGCTTTTTCTAGACATTTATAATCTTTGAGCATTGCCAGTGACTCGAAAGAGGTAGGCCGTGAAAAGTATTTCTTGTCGTACCAGGAATCGAACCTAGACAGCTAGGTCCAAGTGCGTAGGAGTCGACGCACACACCCACAACACCACGGGCCACCATTCATATACACCATTCATATACTACATAACTGTATAATATTTCTTTAATTTCATGTAGATTGTATATATCCTCGATTTCCCTGGATATATTGCCTGATAGTAATTGTTTTATTCGATTTATTAGAAGTGTATGATTGATTTTAGTTTCACTTCTATTTATTTCATAAGTAGCAAAAACATTTATTTCTTGAATAATTGATTATATTTTAAAATTTATTTCGGAGATAGAACTCACTTCTATATTGCTTATTCTTCTTGATATGACTTTATAGTTGATGGCGGGATGGAAATGTTGCTTTAGTAGTTTTTTAGCTTCAAGTTCCTTTGCTGCATTGCAGATTTTGCAATTATGGATGGCTTGCCAGAGGACTGCTTTGTAGTTTTTTAGCGTCAAGTTCCTTCGCTGCACCACTGATATAGCAATTTTAGATGGCTTGCCAGAAGACTGCTTTGATGGCGGATTCAACTGCATCCAAGTGGGTTTGTACCATGCCAATTCCAATTCGTTCTCACTGGATTCTGCAAGTTTAGTCAGAATCCTACCGACTGCGCCACTTAACTGTTTAATTCTCACTCTAGAGAATAAAAACATTTTTTTATTATATTGTCCGGAATCGACCGATTTATTTAACGACTACTTACCAACTAACTTCATACAATATCTTAAAGAAAAATATTACTTTACTTTGCTCTCTCAGCTAAAGTGGTTAGGCGCGTGGCGACGACTTACGGGATATCGGACCCGTTGCACAATTCACCGGTTCGCATTATTTTACGTGCGCGTGCATCTTGACCTTCGAAAATATGGGAAAAGATGAAGCGAATGAAATTATTACTGAAGTGAGAAATGGAGAGGCTCGAGTTCCGTCTATAATATGTAACCTATATATACTGTCAGCAAAACTCATGAATATAAAACAAAAAAATAAGCCTGCCAATACATATGCAAAAGAAGTTGAAGATTTGACGAAGCGCTTGACTAACGCTTACATTTCCGATGGGTTCCCTCCGACCTAGCTAAGAAGAACTCAATACAGGCATCAGTACACGTGATAACAAAGAACGCTATCAATGATAAGATTAAAATTGTAATGGAGTCAGGCCAATTTAATAATATGAACGAGGTAGTAGATAAATTTGTAAATAGCAGCTCCGAAGCCGGTCACTTATTGCCGAGTCGCCATCTACGTGCATCTACGTGTTGTTGTGTACTGTCGTTGATAGAGTTATTTTTTCATTTATAATATGTATTATCATTTTCGTATCCAGTAATCTCTGTTTGTCCCATGTTTACTTCGACGCATCCGTTGTCTGTTGTAATCCTATCAATCGTTAACGTTTCTGTTGCCTGTCCCGTTACTAGTATTGTTAGTATGAGAAACACTAATGTCATCACCTGCAAACATACGAGGTCTTTTAATATTTATTGGGTGTTCCCTACCCATTTATTTTAATCTATATCTCGGTGCCTTTCTTAACCTTTCTGATTTCCTGATAACTTTCCCTATATTGATTAAGTTTTTATTTTAGTTTTTCTTTCTGTTTCTGTATGCTTCTAACTAAGCTTGGAAGGTCCGCAAACATAGCTTCCTCAGGTGTCATTTTAACAGTGGAATGACATCTATTGTTGTATATCTTCACTGCCCTATGTACTATTTGAATAAGTGTGATATCTACATTTCTCAAAGCTACTAATATTTCCTGTAATGTAGAATGGAACCTTTCTACGTCGCTGTTACGGTGTGAGTGTTGGGTTTGGCGAGATGAAGATAAACTACTTGTTCTCTTAAAATTTTGTTTAAAAGTTCCGAAACTTAACCGAATTTGGAGAAATGCTCCTTTTGACAGAAAGTAAGCATATGCTCTCTTTGTGAGTTTATCAATTGGTTTTAAGAATGGATGTTTTCTAAAATAGTAGTCCATATGAATAATTTCAGTAGGCCTACTTGGTGTCTGACTAAGTTCGTGTTTGTGTTTTATCGGCTTGCGTTCATTTTTGGTCTCTAAGCATATCTTGCAGTTGCTAATGATTCTAGTAATTTCTATAATTAAGTGAGGGTAGTATATTTTGTTTTTTAAAATGTGGTAAGCTTAAATAGTTCCGCTGGGCATTTCCTTGGGTATGGTATACAGAGATTTGTTTATGTGCTAATTCTAATGTTCTTATTTCTCCTGCTCTTAACGTTGTTTTTATAAATTTAATTTGTTTATCATGTCCGAAAAGTTCTATCAATAATTGCTGGATTTTGTTGAACTCATGGTATGAGAGCTCAGTATAAATTCCGATGAGAACTGGTTTAATATATCTTTTAAGTACGTCCGTCCAATAATCTTTTTCCTTGGTCATGTCGATGAATATTATACGTCTGTTGTGTAGTATCTCTATTTCTTTGTGAGCATACATATTTAGTAAGTATGAGTTGTGTCTTGTACTTGTTTACCATGGTTTCTTTAATTTGATTATGGTCAAGTTGTTGCTCTTCCTGTAAATGTGTTGTTGCATTATCTTTTCTTGTTTTTTTTCCCTGGGTGGGTGGATATCTTCAACAAGACTCTATGGCGCACGTTCGGCCATAGAAGTGTGAGATTTTTACTCACTAAAACCACCTCCCTTTAAATGTATATTTACAACTTATTGAAGCAATTGTTTGTATTTCTTGATTTAGATACGTTGGACAGGTAACTCTCCAATGAATGTTCCTGCTAACACCACAACCATGGGCGGCTGTAGGCTATCGCACAAGATCAAGGGGTTTGGTCCTTTGAAGTCTGCGCAAGACGTTAGTTTCCTCAAGGATCGAATAAACAGAGTTTGTTTGCAGAGTTTGTATGCTCTTCCAGGCAGCGCTTATGTTTGTAAGCGATTTTTTGGATTTCATCTTGGACTGGTAAAATTTCTAGATCTCTGTGGATATCGTCGTTTCTGATACACCATGGTGCATTAACAATAGTTCTAAGCATCTTGTTTTGAAAAGTCAGTATAATATTCATATTGCTTACTTTGGTACAACCTCAAAGTTGTACGCCATACGTCCAAACTGGTTTTAGGATTTGCTTGTATACAAGCAATTTGTTGTCAATACTTAGCTTGGAGTGGTTACCAATAAGTCAGTACATATCTTTGTATTTTTTGTCAAGTTCTGCACGTTTCTTTTTAACGTGTTCTTTCCACTTGAGTTTTATATCAAGTCATCCCGAGATATTTCGCTTCATTACCGAAAAGTATTTGGACACGATTTAGAAAGACTGGCAAGTTATTACCATGCCTATAAGTAAAATTGATATGAACAGATTTGCCTTCGTTAGGGACAATTCGCCAGAAGCTCATCCATTCGGGTATCTGATCCAGTACGCGTTGTAATTTTGATGTAGACTCTTCTTCCATTTTGGCTGTTACCAAAATAGCGGTGTCGTCAGCAAATGTTCCTAGAACAGTGTGTTCTTCTTGTGGTAAATCACTCGTATACAGCAGGTATAGCAGTGTGCCAAGAACACTCCCTTGCATTTTTTAAAGTCTATCAGAGAGATAGTACGCTAGAATACTAAAAAGTTTCCCCGGTAGGGATCGGTTAAGTTTATATTTCAGGCCTTCGTACCAAACTTTGTCAAAGGATTGGGAAACATCAAGAAATGCGGCTGAACAATCGAGTTTTTTGTTGAAATGCCTTTTCTACTACATCAGTTATACGATGTACTTGGTCAATAGTTGAGTGTTTACTTCTAAAACCAAATTGGTGATTTGGAATAAGCTGTTTTTCTTCCACAATTAAAATTAAACGTTTAAGTAGATTTTTTTCAAAAACCTTAGACATTATCGGGAGAAGTGAAATTAGTCTATATGACTTTTTATCCGTTGGTGGTTTCCCGGGTTTTAGTACCATTATAACTTCTGCCACTTTCCATTGACTAGGGACATGTTCTAGTCTAAAGGCGGAATTAATTATGTAGAGTAACTCAAAAAGGGCTTTCTTGGGTAACTCTTTCAGAATTTCTCCTGCAATTAAATCATAACCTGGAGCTTTTTCGGTTTGAGCTTTTGTAGTACTTCCTTAAGCTCTGACAAGGTACCACATCTCATTATGTAATTGTCGTCATGTACGTGAAGTGCATTGTATCTGGCAGGGAGCGTTTGACCGTCGAATGGTTTAAACGTTTCCTCCAGGTAATCTACGAAGAGATTAGCTTTCTCTTTATCTTCTTTCGCCCACTCGTCTCTATTCTTCCGGATTGGCGCGGTATGTGCCTCAGGGTTTTTAAATCTCTCCACCGCTTTCCAGAGTGAGTAGTTGGTTTCTTTTTTTTTCAGATAAGTTTACTAGATACGCATTCAAGTTATTGTTTTTGAACGCTTTGATTTTCGCCTTCAACAGATTACACAATTGGTTAAGACGAGTTTTATGCTGCGGCGAGCGAGTTTGTTGCCATTTCTTGCGTGCTTTTCTTTTTTTCTTTACGATTTTCTTTATTTCCTGTGGGTATCGTAAGATGTGTTTAATCGTGGCTCTTCTTGCGCGTGGTGTACTGCTCCATGCGGCACACTGTATATTTACTATCAAGTTGTCAAGTTCAATTTCTAAGTCGTATGGGGTTCTCAGCGGTATCAGAAGTTCAACATGATCTTGCAAATAGGTCCTAAATGCTTGCCAATTTGTACGTAGATTAGTTAATGTAGGCGGCGCTTCCCTTTTTTACTAGCGTATCGCTCATAGTCAATATTATTGGAGAATGATCTGAACTGAGATCAAAGCTTTCTTCTAGTTTTAAATAGTTTCGTGAAATACCCTTCATAACGAAGAAATCAACGACGTCTGGTATTTTTGTGAAATCCGTAGGCCAGTGGGCTTCCCTGTCGAGTAAAGGTCGCAGATAAGTTTCATACCGGCTTTGTACAATGTTCTGCCTTTTTGGGAGATGTGTTTTCATACTCGTATTGTTCAATTTTACTGCGCAGTGGGCAGTAAATAGACGACACGTTGTGTGTAACACGTTGTTAACGTGTTTGTTATGTACGCGAACTGTACATAATTGCATAGTATGGGATTCTATCTTTAATCCTACTAAGATTTTGATGTTATCTCGTTTAACAATGATGACCCGCCTCTTGCCCTCTCCTATGGGTGATAGGCGTGATAGCCACAGTAGCCCTTTAAACTTAAACGAGATTCCTTCGTTAAGTGTGTCTCAGAAATCAAACACATGTCGATATGTTTTTTCCCGAATATAAAGCTCTAGTTCGTCAAGCGTTTGCAGCAGTCCGTTCGCATTCCAGTTCAAAATTCTTACTGACTTATTCATGTTCGGTTATTTTTGTTGTTAATTATAGTTTCTAGAATTCTAGAAAAAGTCTCTCAAATATAAGTTTGTTCGTCCGAATCTGCTCTTCGAGTTTTTGCAGAATAATAGAGAGAGTATGAGAAACGGGACCTAGTGGCTTACTACTACTCTCACTCGGTGCTGCTACTGTTTCGGCAAATGTTTTCACTCTAAAGAATGATGATTTAGCCGACTTTAACTCTTTCGTTTCCGACCGTGCTCGCTGAGCCTTCGGTTTTGCAACTACACTCTTACGTTGTTTTGTATTTGTTTTATATTCAGCG
The DNA here is from genome assembly GCA_907269125.1 of Eristalis pertinax. Taxonomy (NCBI): domain Eukaryota; kingdom Metazoa; phylum Arthropoda; class Insecta; order Diptera; family Syrphidae; genus Eristalis; species Eristalis pertinax. Next base: position 80,817,669 of record OU026145.1, on the reverse strand, counting down.
TTTACAGTAATGTATTTTTTTATTTGTTTAGGTGGTTGGGACAGATTTGCCTTGATTTTGTCACGTCTTTTTTGAAGCTCTTTAGCAACCTTGCAGCCACGGGAATTAGCTGGGTGCTTCCCTTTGCAATTAATGCAGGTTGCAAATGTGCCCTTGCTTGTGTTGCATTCTTCGGATAAGTGCTCTCCTGAGCATTTAACGCAACGAGGTCTTTTTTGGCAGTACTTTCTTGTGTGATTAGAACCCTAGCATCGCTTGCATTGAGGTATTCATTTTGCATTCCTGTTTCAATCTTAACAGACATGTTCAAGATTGTTTTTAGACTACATATTTTGTCTATGCTTTCACTTTTATCGAACGTTAACATGAAGAGAGGCAGACTGCGACGTGTCTCATCTGCCACGCCTCTGTATAGATTCTCTTTTTTGAGAGTATGGTGGTAGCATCAGCTATTTTGAAGCCTTTATTTTTTAAGTCATCAACAATGTCCTCTTTTGGGCATGACGAATGAAGTCCTCTAGCAATGACTCGAGTAGGCCTTTCTGATTTGTTTTCATATGAATACGTGTTAGTTTTTGTGAAAGTGCTCTGTAGCCATCAGGGCCTTTTACGGTTATCTTCCATGTACTATTGTTACGCGATGATAGTCTATATTCGGATCATAACGTTGCTTTTAAGATAGTGGTCAACTCTTTGTACTCCGTAATTCCGAGTACGGTGTGATCGAGTTTTCCTTCATCCGTGAGGTCCGGGCTTGGCTTCTTGCCTTTACGTATTTTCTATTTTTAGTTTACTAAGCTCCAGTCTTAGTTCTTTGCAGAGAGCTTCCATGCTAGTGACCTTAGTCCAAAGTTCTGCATTCTCTTGTTCGAGCAGTTTGAGTCTCGCTAAGGCATGTTCGTCATGAAGTGGCGAATGCGGCCTCGTTCGAGATGTCATTACCTGTATTTTGGACACAGTACTTTTAACTGGCGCTAATGAGCATATGGTTTTTTTAGTTGATCGTGATGGTGGTGATTTTGTTACCCTTGAACTTCTTACGTAAGGGTCAATCAAACGCAATAACTGGCTCTCCCCAGAATCCGTAGAGCCTGCCTCTAAAGAGTGTGCATTTTCCAGTGTCCCGCTACAAATATATTTAATATTATTTTAGAGAAACTTGACGAACAAACCAGAACGAACAAACTTATTTTCGAAAGGCTACTCGACCTCGAAAATAAGATTAACAGCAAGATTAACATGAATATGTCAATTAAAATTTTAAATTGGAATGCGAATGGTCTGCTACGAAAAATTGACAAATTATATATTAGAGAAAAATATATCGATATTTGTCTGATCTCTGAGACACACTTGACGAAGCAATCGTGTGTAAGCTTAAAAGGGTACTGTGGTTACCATGCCTGCCAACCGTCCGAACGGGCAAGAGGTTCATCCCTGTTTATAATCCATTTACTACCCTCCACGTAGTATAATTGATCAAAGCTAGCTCGAACGAATTTTCCACACTCTAGGCCCAAATTTCTTAATTGGTGGAGATTTTAATGCGAAGCACCCCTTTTGGGGAGCAAGATTAATCGCACAAAAAGGCAGAGATTTATACAGAGCTGGTATGAAATAAACTGTGATTTTTACTCGACAGGAAAACCAACCAACTGGCCGTCGGATGTTACAAAAATACCTGACGTTGTTGATTTCTTTGTCATAAAAGGTATTTCTCGAAACTACTTACGAATTGAAGAAAGCTTTGATCTTAATTCAGATCATTCTCCCATTGTACTATGTGTAAACAATACCCTTGTAAAAAATTAAGTTCCACCTACGTTAACAAATAAACGTACGAATTAGCAAGCATTTAGAAATTATCTACAAGATAATATCGAACTTAGAGTACCGCTGAGAACAGCATACGATTTAGAAATAAAACTCGATAAATTTATAGAAGTAATACAGTGCGCTGCGTGGAGCAATACAAATCTCGCTAGAAAAACGACGATGAAACATGTATTGCGATATCCACCGGAAATACGAGAATTAGTAAGAGAGAAGCGTAAGGCTCGTAAGAAATGGCAGCAGACCCGTGCGCCGCAGCATAAAACTAGCTATATAAACTTTTGAAGGCGAAAATTAAGTCGTTTAAAAATAATAACCTAAATACCTACTTGGCAGGCTTGTCAGTGAAAAAGGATACCCATTACTCACTCTGGAAAGCAGCCAAATGCTTAAGAAAACCTCAACCACATGCGGACCCAATTCGAAAAAATCAATACGAGTGGAAGATAAAGAGAAAGTGGATCTCTTCGCAGATCACTTGGAAGCAACGTTTAAATCACGCGACGGACAAGCGTTTCCTGTAAACTCCTACGGTTCAAACACAAATAATGATAATTTTTATATAGGAAATGCTACTTTGACAGAACTTAAGGAAGAATTGAAAAACCTCAAACCCAAAAAAGCTCCTGGTTATGATTTAATCACAGGAGAAGTTCTGAAAGAATCACCTCAGAAAGCGCTTCTTATGTTTCTCTACCTAATTAACGCCGCCTTTAGATTAGAACATGTCCCTAGTCAGTGGAAAGTGGCGGAAATAATAATGGTGCCGAAACCGGGTAAACCCCCAACAGACTAAATGGCTTGTAGACCGATTTCACTGCTTCCGATAATGTCTAAAGTGTTCGAACGAATATTACTCAGACGTTTAAGCCCGGTTGTGGAAGAAAGACGACTTATTCCTAATCACCAGTTCGGTTTTAGAAGTAAGCATTCAACTATCGACCAAGTACATCGAATAACTGATGTTATAGAAAAATCATTTGAACAAAAGCAAGTCTGCACAGCTATATTCCTCGATGTCTCGCAAGCCTTTGACAAGGTTTAGCACGAAGGTTTGAAACACAAGCTTCGACAGTTCCTCCCGAGAAGACTTTACACACTTTGTCGAATTATCTAACTGACAGAATCTTCCGTGTGAAATATGGGAAAGAATACTCCATATTTAAGCCTATACAAGCTGGAGTACCTCAAGGAGGTGTTTCCTCCCTTCCTTTACTTACTGTATAGCAGCGATATACCGCAGGTCGTAGGCACAGTGCTAGGCACATTTGCTGAGGACACCGCCATTTTAGTAACTGCCAAAACGGTCGAAGAATCAACCAGAAAATTACAATGTGCTCTAGACCGGATACACGAATGGACGAACACTTAGCGAATTGAGCTTAACGAAGCTAAATCCGTTCATATAAATTTTTCGTATAAGAACGTGAATAACTTGCCCGTTTTTATAAATAATGTTCAAATACCCTTCGGTAATGAAGCGAAATACCTCGGAATGACTCTCGATGTAAAGCTTAAATGGAAGGAGCATGTCAAAAAGAAACGTGAAGAGCTCCAATTAAGATACAAAGACATGTACTGGCTTATTGGAAAATATTCCTAGCTAAGTATTGACAACAAATTGCTTATATACAAGCAAGTGCTAAAACCCGTCTGGACGTATGGTATACAACTATGGAGTTGTACCAAAGAAAGTAATAGAAACATACTACAAACATTTCAAAATAAAGTGCTAAGGGCCATCCTCAACGCACCCTGGTATATACGAAACAGCGACATCCACAGAGATTTTGGTGATTCTATCAGTCCATGATGAAATTACGAATTTTGCTCGGAAGCATAAGCGTCGTCTGGAAGAGCACATAAACTCTGCTGTCCTTCCAATTCTCGACGAAAGCAACGCTTTCCGCCATCTGCAAAGGACCAAACCCCTTGACCTAGCACGGTGAATTCAACCCGGGCTTAGATGCGGTGATAGCAAGAACTCTCAATGGAGAATTTCTTGCCAAATGCGCCCAAACCAAGAAAGTAAAACTGCTGGATAAGTGTAAGACTTAGTTGTAGTGGAAATATATTTTATCTGAAGAGAGGTGTTTTTACTGGGTAAAAATCCCTTTCGCTATGTGGGAACGGTCCCCATAGTGTCTTTTGAAGATTTTCTACTACTACCGCAAAAAAAAAAATAGTTTCCAGTGTAACTGGCATTCCACCTGGGGTAATAAGTCCGTTTGTTTTGCTCATTGCATTTTTAAAAATTTAGTTTGTGTAAACAAACGTTATCTAACACATTGTTGACTGACTGGTTGTCGCTAGATTCTTCTTCTTGGCTATTCTCAGGAATCCTGCTTGGAAAGTCCGCTACCTTTTTCTTTTTGCCTTGCAGGTATTATATGTCCAATTGGTATTCTTGCAACGTGAGTAGCCATCTCTGTGTTCCCTGACTAAATTATTTTCCTGATATTTAGATATTTTATCGGCAAGTGATCTTTTATAATTTGGAATCGTTTTCCCCACAGGTGCGGCCTAAAGTACGTTACTGCAAATACAATCGCCAAGAACTCTATGCCAGTAACAGAGTAGTTCTTTTCGTGATAATTGAGGGATCTGCAAGCGCAACACACAGGTCGTCCTTCCTGCGTTAGCACCGGTCCAATTGCGTAATTGCTTGCATCGGTAAAAACTGTGAAACTTTTGGTGAAAACGGGAAATTTTTAAAATTGGGTGTTTTATTATATTTAATTTTAATGTTTCTAAATCCTGAATGTACTCTGGGTCATTGGTATTTATTTTCTTATCCTTAACAAATTTCCGGTATTTCCCCGTGGCTCCTAAGAAACCTTTCCGCTGTTTTTCAGTCTTGGGTAAAGGGTAATCCTCAATGCATTTTACCTTAATCGGATTAGGTTTCATAAATTCGGCTGTCAGGATATGACCTAAAAATTCAGTATTTCTTGTCATGAAGGAACATTTGTCAAATTGTACTTTTAAATTATGTTGAACTTATTTATTAAATATTATTTTTAGACAGTTTATGTGTTCTTTTAAGCTTGTTGCAAATATCAAGATGTCATCAAGATAGACGACGCATGTTTTATTTATATAATCCCTGAGTATGTTGTTCATCATGCTCTGTTAGATCGCAGGAAATAAATAACTGAAGGGTGTTCAGTGTAGAGAAAAGAAAAAAAAAACGTTTTTCATTCACCGAGTCTCTTTATTGACTGCTCTTACAATACTGCATCGGTTTACTCGATGTTACCTTAAAATTACCTTAACATGTTAAAAGTGCATTTATGCATTTATGCAGCAACAGCTTTGGGTTGTTGCTCGACCTATTTAAATACATTGACACACATTATGTCGCAACGATATTGCCCAACATAAATGTTCTGATTCTCATATATGTCGCAACGACTTAAGGTTGTTGCTCAACATGTGGTGGAGTCAGTGGAGGTCACCGTATAGATATGTAACTTCTCCTCCCTTATTCTTAAAATTCTCCTGAATCTTTGGAGAAACTTATCTCTAAGCTTAGTTTTGATTAGTTTTATTTCTGCATAAAGTGCTTGTCTGTCCCCATATTTTAAGTTATCTATATTAGATTCTAGTTGGTTTAAGATATTCACTATTTCAATTGGATTTATAATATGCAAGATTGTATTCGTATCATTAGCTATCTCTGCATGTTTTATCCTTATTCTTATGTACCCGTTCTCTTCCTGGATCGGATGTACCTGAAGTACCCCATGTACTGCGATTACTCTCATCATCAGGAGTATTATTAATATCTGCAAAATTGGAAAGTGTTTTGATATTTGTAGGATGTACATTTCTTAAATTATGTTTCCTTTAGTAAGTTTAATTCTTATGTCTGAGATGTTTATAGTTTCTAATGTAACCTGCTTTGCGTTTTTCCTGACAGTTTTCTGTACTCGAATTTTTCTTGTTTATGACTTTGCATTTATTTGTACATATTTTTTTGCTTTTTGCTTTTTTAATGCTTCCTGTTTTCTTAGCTTTATTAGGATACATGCCCAATGTGATGTGATATCTATTATTATATATTTGAATAGCCTTATATATTTTTCTATTGGTGGAAATGTCATCTTTAATGGTAAGTAAGGTTTCAAGTTGAATGAAATCTTTCTATGTCCGAATTACCTGTATAAGAATTTGCTTTGGTCATATGCATTTTATTCCCTCTTTCCGTAAGTATTCTTTTATATTCGCCGAGTTGAATTCGTTGTCGCATATTATTTTAGCTGGCTTCCCGAATTCATTTATTTGCTGATCTATACACTCTAATTTACTTGTCCAATGCTTACTATTCAAACTATAACTATACGCTTTTTTTTGTCAATTTGTCTATAAGTCAGGTATTTTAATTTATTAAAATGATAGATATTCATATGAAGTATTTATTTATTTATTTATTTCTTCATCTATCGGGTTGCCCCTTACAGATTGCTAGATAATATTTACATTTTCATTTAATAATAATTTAAATACATTTCTTTCAAGGCTTAAATCTAAATGTAATTGTAATTCATTATACAGTTTCATTAGAACCATAATTGCTTCTACGCAAATGTATATAAACAAATTGTCTATCTCGAATATTTCTTCTTGGAACATATAAATTTAGCAATTTTAGTAACTCTGGGCATTTAATGTGGTTAGACAATATATCAAAAACAAACATTACACAGTTAACATGCCGACGATTTTCAAGAGAATTTAATCCAATTAAAGCGCATCTTGTTGAGTAGCAAGGCGTTTCAGGTAAATTCCACTTTAATTGCGAATCTCGTGAATGCCTTTTGAATTTTCTCGATCCGAGTTTTTGAAACCGCATAATGTGGATCCCATACAACTGAAGCATATTCCAAATGAGGACGGACAAGCGATATATAAACAGCTTTAATTGCGTAAGGATTAGAGAATTCAGAGCAATTTCTCTTAAGAAATCCTAGCATTGAGTTTGCTTTAGCAACCATAAAATCCATTTGTATTACTTACTTACTTAAGGTGGCGCTACAGTCCGGGGTGGACCTGGGCCTCAACCAACAAGCGTCTCCAGCCAGCTCGATCTTTAGCTAGCTGTCTCCAGTTTCGCACGCATAGTTGGTTGAGGTCCCTTTCCACTTGCGTGCGCCACCTGAGTCGCGGTCTTCCTTTACTGCGCCGTCCCTCGGGGTGGATTCGAAGACTTTTCGGGCCGGAGTTTTGGTTTCAAGATCCATTTGTATGGAGAAGTTTAAATGTTCATCAAAAAGATCCATTTGTATGGAGAAGTTTAAATGTTCATCAAAAACTATCCCGAGATCTTTCACTTCCGAGACTCTTTCTAAAACAATATTGGAAAATTTATATTCATGTAAGATTACAGTTTGAGATCGAAAAAATGATAAGCTATTACATTTTTTATATTAAATGATAAAGAATTGCGGTTGCACCAATCAACAATCGCATTAATATCATTCTGTATCAAGTTACAATCATTGGCACTTTTAATTACTGAAAATGTTTTAAAATCATCAGCAAATAATAATCGTGATGCAATTTTTAAGACAGATGGTAGTTCGTTCACAAAAATTAAAAACAGTAATGGGCCAAGATGGCTTTCTTGAGGAACTCCAGATGAGACAGATATTACTTTTGAAGATTTACAGTTGAACATTTTTACTACTTGCTTTCTATTTGCCAAATAACTAGAAATCCACTTGAGCAAGATTGAGTGAAATCCAAACTTCTAAAGTTTCTGAACAAGGAGTGGGATACAAATGCAATCAATAGCTTTTTGAAAATCTGTATATATTACGTCTACCTGTAATCCAGCTTCTAGAGCACCAGACACGTAATTGGTAAAAATTGATAAATTAGAAGTTGTGGATCTGCCACTTACAAACCCACGTTGCCATGGGGAAATGTGTTCTTTTATATGAAAATAAATTTTATTCTTAACAATAAGCTCAAATAGCTTAGGGATAGCAGAAATTTTAGAAATTGCACGATAGTTTTCAATTTTGTGTTTTTGTCCTGCTTTAAAAATAGGGGTAATGGATGAGAATTTCCAGTCATCTAAAAAAATTCCTGTCGAAAGTGACCGATTGAAAATTATTTGCAGTGGCTCAACTAATGAAATACACTGTTTTATTAAAAAAGATGGAATGTCGTCTGGACCAGCAGTTAAACTAGAATTAAAATTTAAGATCCCTGCAGTTACATCATCAACCGTTAAAAAAATATGTCCCAAATTAACATTAAATACAGAATATCACTGCAGATGAATGATTCACATATACACTCTCAAAAAATGACGCAAATAAATCACATGTAGAAGCTAAATCCGAAGATACTTGATTATTGTACTCCAGATTAGTAAAAACTCCCGAGTTTTGTTTTTTTCGAATTTATGAACGTCCAAAAAGCTTTCGGGTCTCTTGAGACTTGTGATTGAATATTTATGATATATTGTCTATTCAAAAATTTATTTAAAAAATCATATTCACGTCGTAACTGACAATAACGATTTTTGTCAAATACAGATTTGGTTTTTTTAAACGATTTAAAGGCTTTGTCTTTTATATTCTGAAGATTACTTAACCTTTGATTACCCCAAGGCAATATTGTAACATGCCTTTTGTAGTTTTTGGAATATAACAAAAAAATATTGTAATCTAATCTAAAATTTGTTCCAGAAAGAAATTCCGACCAGTTTAAAGAGTAAAAATAATCGTTTAAATTTTGATAATCTCCTTTTAAAAAGTTATAATCATTAATTTTAAGTCGATTAATCGTGCTGGATACAGTATTATTATAAGTTTGTAAATTTAAGCAAATCGCTTTATGAAAAACAGTGTTTCGAACAATCGGAAAGATTGCTTCCATAACATCATAAGCTAAACTATTATAAGAAAATACTAAATCCAGATATCTCTGCATGAAATTACATACATTATTAATCTGAATGAGATTTAGTGACTTCAATGAATCCACAAATACAATTTCATTATCCTTTTTAACATTGTAAGGAATCATACACTGTTCATCATTTGAATAGTTCCATTGAACATTACACAAATTAAAATCGCCTAAAATACAAGGCAGTTGATAATACAATAGGTTTTCTATTAAGAATTCAATATTATGAACATGCCGTTCATAAAATAATGTAGGGCTCTTTGGAGGAATATAGCTAACTGCAAAACTTCATGCACTCCTAGGGTACTACCCAAGTTTACATCTGTCTTGTTTCGCCCCAACAACAACACCTAATGCCAATTTTTCTTATGCATCAAACAAATTGAAGATTCCTGCAAAAACTCTATCTTATTTCCCATTGTGTAAACAAAATACTGATCAATGCTCTGAAACATATAAACTCTCGGCTTGGCTATCCATCAATAGCATTAGATAATGCCATGAAAGGTGAAAACTGGCCGCAGTGCGTAAATGTGAAAATGTTTCGTTTTTTTCCAAAAAAAGAAATTGCGTCATTAGCCGATGTCAGCATATAAACACTTCTCAACGTCATCAAGTCATCTCTCTCGCTCAACAACAACGACAAGATCTTCCCTCTCATTCATCGTTTTTTTCTTCGCCATCATCATCACTTTCTCCGTCATCTCATCCTTATCACAAGAACTCGCTCTCTGTTTACTATCAGAATGTTGGTGGAATTAGAACAAAAACAAAAGATGTTTTTCTTGCAACATCGTTACATGAATATGATGTCATCATTTTTACTGAAACTTGGCTACATACATTCATCAGAACATTTTAATGAAAGTTATGCTGTTTACCGTGCAGACAGATGTCAACATTCAACTCAGAAAGGTGGTGGAGTGCTTATCGCTGTCAAATTGATATTTTCAAGTCGGAAGGTTGATCTCCGAATTAAAGACAAGCTAATAGAACAGCTGTGTGTTATATGTGTGTCAATAACATTCTTTTCGCATTTCGCACATATATAAGCCATTACAAAAGAAAATATTAACTTGAAATTTTAATTTTTAGAGAAGAATTTAAACCACATCTATCTCGCACGAGTGATAACTTCGGTTCATTTATCCTACTTGGAGTTTCTGTAATATTGAATTTCGGTTTAATTGGTTTCCTATCATATTTACCTTCTTGGAAGGTCTCACAGTTCCCTATTACTTTCGAAATTTCATGGATTAATTTGGGTAAGAATATTTTTTCCTTTAGAGTACGGTATGTTTCTACTATCCCTGAGTGATTACTCTCCTTGTTGTGGTAAAGAGACATTTGTCTATGAACTTCTTCTTCTTTCTCTAAATCCTTTGCTCTTCGTGTTAGTTTATAAAAATATATTTATAATAAATTTAACTTACTTATAGTGTCCATACATTTCTATATTTATCTTCTGCACTTCATTGTACTTATGATCGCCTACTTCCGAAAAAAATACCTATAATTCCTGCCTTTACCGTTTTTCTAAGTAAATCCTTCCAGTCAACTGTGTCTTATATATGTTAATAATCATATCTTTTATCGGTATGTGGTCTAGCATTTGTTCTTCGGTGGAGTGTGCAGTTTCTAACTCGGATGCTTCATTGACTTCTCCTGGGATTCTACTTAAGAAGTCCGCAACTATATTCTCTTTTCCTTTTATATATTCAACGTCGAATTGGAATTCTTGTAATTTAAGAAGTCTTTGGCTAAATTCTTTACTATTGTATTTTTTTGTTAAATATTTTATTGGCATGTGGTCAGTTATTAGTATAAATTGTTGTCCCCAAAGGTATGGCCTAAAATACCAAGTGGCCCATACTACTGCAAGAAACTCCTTATCAGTTACTGAGTAGTCGTTTTCGTGGTCATTTAAAGTTCTCGAGGCATAACCTTCCTGTGTTACTACTGTGTTACTACTGCTCACTCTTTGAGTAACTCTTGAAAGTGATAGACGTGATTCTTTTTTAAGTGCGTTCAAGTCCCAAAGTTTTAATAAAAAGTGCCATCCCAATAATTTATTCAGACAGCAAAGGATATCAAACAACAGGGTTTGTAAATTTTTAATTTTCAAACAGTATACATATACAAATATATACATATACTATATATTACCTGTTTGGCAATAAATAAAAACAAAACAAAAAAAAAAACAAAACATGGTACGTTGTGGAAACTGCGAGGAAGACATCTCTACCGAGAGTGATTGTGTTAAGTGCTCCGCTTGCCCAAGAAAACTCCACTTCGGCTGCACCACCATCACAGCCAGAACTTTCAGGGGGATGTCGACAGAGCAGAAGAAATCCTGGAAGTGCCAATACTGTCGTGCTCGTCCCGCTACACCGAATGAGGACAGACAGCCCGATGCGCAAGATCTCAAGGCACCTAAGGAGTCCATCAGCGCTGATGTCAAAAAGGACATCACAGAAATCAAAGAAACGCTGAAAGAATATTTGAGATGTGTAGATTTCTTGTCCAAGGGATATGATGACGTGAAAGAGGCACTAAGGAAAAGTAATGAGCTCTTACATGCACTGACGGGACAGATCAACGATCTAAAAACACAATGCCAACAGAAAGACACGATTATTACAGGCATGCAAAAACAAATAAACAAATTGGAACAAGAGACAATCAAGAACAACATAGAAATTTCAAACATTCCTTTCAATAAAGATGAAAACTTGCTGGACCTGGTGAAGGATATTGCTGCTGCAGTAGGTTCTGAAATTAAAGAAACTGACGTTGAAAGTGTATATCGTGTTAACACACGACAAACCTCAGAAGCACCGAAGTTAGTGATATCTTTAACTAATTCCACCTGCAAGCAAAAGATCTTGAAATCTGCAAAATCACGAGGTCCGTTGAAAGCTTTAAATGTTGTAAAAACTATCAATATGCCCAAAATCACAGAAAGTAGGAAAACTGAACTATTAAACAGCAAAATATATATAAATAGCCAACTAACGGCGACAAATAGAAAACTTTTATGGCAAACGAAAACAAAGGCCAGAACTGCCGGTTGGAAATATGTATGGGTTACTGACTGTAAAATACTGGCACGCAAAGACGAAGGAGCAACAGTATTACGAATTACTGATATTGAAGATATAAACAAAATAATATAAAACCCATTTATTTCACATGTCAAACATAGTAAACAAACATCAGAACGACAAAATGTTTGACAATAATAAAAATGACAGCAATGAAAGTGAAAATGGGTGTGTTCAAATGTCAAGTGTGAATTGTAGGGTATATGATATGTTTACCGGCATAAATATAAATGAAGTGGAAAATTTGGATTGTCTGTGTTTGTACATGAATATTAGATCGTTAAGAAAACATTGGAATAATTTTGTATGTAGCATAAATAATATAATTAAATGTATTAAAATAATCATACTGGTGGAAACAAACATCTACGATGAAGAAAATTCAGTATATCAACTAGACGGTTTTAATTCGGAATTTCTAAATAGACATTATAGAAGTGGTGGTGGAATTGCTATGTTTGTGAGAAAAGACATTCGATATGAAAGAACCGTCTACAGAACTGTGAATTATGAAAACCTACAGATCCAAGCAAAAGTAAACAACAAAGAATTTACATTTCTGGCGATTTACAGACCACCAAGATTATCGGCATATAATTTCATAGAAGAATTAGAAAACCATTTAAATTCGGTTATCAATAGCCAAAATTTAGTATTAATGGAAGACATGAATATAGATGTTAACAAGGACCACGATATTGATGCGGCAAGATACCTTGAAATGATAAGTGGTAAAGGCCTCCAGAATATTGTTGAATCAAACACCAGAGTGGACTTAAACAGAGGCTCCAGTACAACAATCGACCATTGCTTGGTACGTTGTGAGCTTAAAACAATATATGCAGCTATTGTAGAATCAAATATATCGGATCATTACACGCTTATGTTTGGAATACCCAAAGATTCTAAAACACAGAGCAAAACAACGACAAAATCAGTGCTAAGCGAGAGCAGAGTACGTGAACAATTGTCGAAAGTTAACTGGAGCCTTCTGAATAATGAAACTAATGTTGATGATATGTATGATAAGTTAGCAGATATATTCAATGGTGTGTACGAAAAATCCTATGTAAAAATTAAAGTAAAGGAAAGAGAAAAACCAAATCCATGGATAACAGCGGAAATTCTAGATCTGTGTAAGACAAGAGATAAGCTGTACAATAAATGGAAAAGTAACAGACAGTGCCAAAGTTACGAAAATCAGTACAAATATTTCCGAAATTATGTAAATAAAAGGATTAAAACTATAAAATCGGAGTATTACAAAAACAAATTTGCAGAGTATAGAAAGGATGCAAAGAGTACCTGGCGACTTATAAACAATTTACTTGGAAAAGCCACCAACAGAATCGATGAAACTATCAGCAGAAATTTCCCATCGGCTTGCAATGCGAGTGTCTTAGCACCCACAGTCACGCAATTGGTGACTAAGTCTTTGGAGGAAAGTCAATTTCCAAAGAAACTTAAAACAGCCATTGTACGACCTATCTATAAGTCCGGGACAAAATCCGATGTCTCGAACTACCGTCCTATCTCAATACTACCAGCGATTGATAAGGTGTTGGAAGAAGTAATGGCGAGAAGGTTGCAAGATTATATTGCCAAATACCAGATTATAAATAAGAACCAGTATGGTTTCCTCAGAAACCGAAATGTAAATCAACTGCTGAGTAAATTTGCCAATTATATAAACAGCAATCTCAATAAGAACTTCCACTCGCTGGTGATCTTTCTAGACTTCAAGAAAGCTTTTGACACACTTTGCCACACCAACATCATCAAAATGCTGGAGAAGATAGGAATTCGTGGTCGAACATTGGATTGGTTTGCGAGTTATCTTCAGAATAGAGATTTCAGAGTTAAAATATCGAACAGCTATAGTAATTTGCGAAATGTTGAATTTGGTGTACCTCAAGGGTCGATTTTAGGACCTCTCCTATTCATCATATATGTAAATGATATGCTGTCTGTGTTGAAAAAGAGCGTCGGTTTTCAATATGCTGATGATACGGCCATAATTGTGAGCCACAAAGATATTAACATTGCCACTCAAACAATGCAGTCAGAGTTCGATAATATTCTGCGATGGTGTCACGATAATGATCTTGTTATAAACTCGAAGAAAACTAAGGTCATGCATATTCGTCCACATCACATAATAAGAACACCAATAAAGATAAAGTTCCATAGTTTCGAGTGCCTGCACAGGTCTCATCCAGCACCTGAGACAGATGACTGCGCAGAATATATTGATGCAGTTAACGTGTATCGATATCTCGGCGTGGAAGTAGACTGCAACTTTAAGTGGGACTACCACATAAGGTACTTATACAGGCGACTTCGGCAGTCGACATATGCTCTATACCACCTGAGCAACCACACGTCGTTTGAAGTACTGAAGCAAGTATACTACTCTCTAGTGGAGCCGATACTTCAGTACGGAATAACGGCGTGGGGTAATGCAGCGCAACATAGAATAATGGAACTTCAAAGGATTCAAAATAGAATATTCAAGATTCTCTGGCGAGCCAAGAATTGTACTTGTTATGTCGAAAATATGTGTAATCTAAGCGAGAACTTAAATATATTAAATGTAAAAAAACTTTTTCTTTTCAATGTAATCAACGAGACGTACAACGACACACGATTCAAACATCCGATCGACCATTGTGTCAACACCAGACAAAGGGCAAATGGACTCTTGAAGGTCCCTAGGATCCACAACTCATATGGAAGACGACAACTTTCCTTTGTGGTTCCAACCATACACAATCAACTTCCTCGCTCTCTATGGAATATCCAACCGATACACACACGAAAACAAAAAATAAAAAACTATGTCTTATTAAATAATGTTAATCTTTAAAATTGTATAATGAATTAATTTGTGTTCCCAAAACAAATAAGAATTACTCACAACTAAATGTAAATTCCTTTTGAATAATCTTCTGCAGAAAAGCCTCTAGGCTTCGCAGATTCCATATTGTCATGTTATGTAATTTTAGTTTAAATGTTTTAAATAATCTCCGAATGCTAACCGATATCTTACATGGACTCTCCTCTACCGCTTCAAGGTTCCATCCAGCATTGAAGAGATAACTCCATGGAGACGTTGGGAGGCATAGAAGATAACGAATTTTATTTTTTAAATTGTAAATATATTTATGAAGACAATAAAAAAAAAAAAAAAAGCAAAATTACTTGCATCGGTATATAAGCAAAATTGTTTATTAAAATCGGAGAATGTCAGAGGGCGCTTAATAGGCGTTTCC
This sequence comes from Eristalis pertinax, assembly GCA_907269125.1. Classification (NCBI taxonomy): domain Eukaryota; kingdom Metazoa; phylum Arthropoda; class Insecta; order Diptera; family Syrphidae; genus Eristalis; species Eristalis pertinax. The sequence goes on along the minus strand of OU026145.1, from coordinate 80,802,533 downwards.
TTCAATGTTTCGCAGGCTTGAATGTATTCTGGGTCATTGGTGATAAGTTTCATGTTCTTTTTTTAATATTTTACCTACCCTATGGTAATCTTAGAATAATCCCTGATAAACTTTCGATAGTATCCAGTGCTGCCTAGAAATCCTCTTAATTGTTTTACGGTAGAGGGTAATGGGAACTTTTGAATTGCTTCTACCTTATTGGGGTTTGGTTTCATCGGATGTTAGAATATGATCCAAGTATTCTGCACCTTAAGGTTATGTTCAGCTAGTTTTTTTGAATATCTTATCAAGAGATATTATATGGTCTTCAAATGAGGTGGAGAAGATAAGTATGTCGTCAAGATATACTGTACATATGACATCTATATACTCTCTCAATATATCATTCATTAGCCGTTGGAATGTGGCTGGGGCATTTTTGAGCCCGAAAGACATTCTAACATATTCATACAGACCGTTTGGAGTAACAAATGCCGTCTTATGAATATCGTCAGGATGTAGTCTTATTTGATGATATCCGTTGGCTAAATCAAGGGTGGAGAAATATTGTGATTTGCCTAGCTTATCCAAAATTGCATCTATATTCTATAACGGATATTTATCACCCACCGTAATATCGTTTAATGCTCGACAATCTACACATAGTCGAAACATTGCTTTCCCATCACTGTCGGGTTTCTTAGCTACTACAACGATTGGAGAGACATAACGGCTATTCGATTTGCGGATGATGCCTTGTGTTTCCATATCCCTTATTTGTGTTTTAACCTCTTCCTCGTCTGGAAGTCTGTAGATCTTCGCATTTGTATGTTGGTCCGTGATTAATTTTATTTCGTGAAGTACACTTTCAGAGTTTGTAAGTTGGTCTCGTTCTTTATATAGAAGACACTTATACTTTTTTAATAACATCTGAATTTCTTCCGCTTCGTATGGTTTTAAATGTCCCAATTGAACCTGGCTACTGCCGTCTAATTGATAACATTCGATAATAGGACCGACGTCCAATACCATTGGAATTACGGTTTTATTTAACAGTACTACTTCTTGTTTTCGTATATTTATAGTTTCTATCATGTTCATAATAACAGCCATACCTAGTAAAAGACTGTATGGCTTATCTTCTAAGGATTTACCATATGTCTCTATAAATACATTGGATTTGTATCCAAATTCTTGAGGCAAAGGAAATTGATAGATTTTAATTTTTTTGACAGTTTGTTTATTGACCGTCTTGAGGTTTACAGTTACTTCTTCCGAGACTTAAAATTTACTGCAATCAATTTCTCTAGTATTAATGACACTTATGGTCGAACCTGTATCTATTAGACATATGTGTTTTCTATTACCTATAAAAAATGCTTTTTGTGTCTTGTTCGTGAGGCTTTGTTCAGAAAAACAGATGTGTCAATCGAATGGATTTCTTGTTCAATGATAGTGTCTCCCTGAGTGTGTTCTTGTGAGTTTGAATGTGCTTTATGATCTATGTCCATTGGTTGAGCACTTCGTCTACTATGACGTGTTTGTCCTGAAAATGTAAATTGTTCCCTATTTTGTGCGGAGTTATTACATTTGTAGTTTCTCTGTTGGTTACTTTGCCTTTGGTAGTTGCCACTAATTGGTCGTTGAGGTCGATAACTATTTGTTGAAAATTGGTTTGACCTAATGTCGGTGTAGCCTTAACATGAGTAGAATTCTGAAAATTAGGATTTGTATATTTTCTTTCTTTCTCTGTATCATTATGGTAATCCCTATTAACTTGCAAATTGCAATTGGTCGAGACCTACATATGAATATAAAATGTTCTTCATTTTTTGTAGATCGTACTCGTTTCTGATTTTTCTGGCTAAGTTTCCTAGAGCTAATTCAGTAACATTATTAACTATAAGACCGTACAAGAGTGTTTTAAGACTTTGTTGCTGTTCCTCAAACATAACAATAGTATGAATTCCCGACATTAAATATTCTATTTTGTTATTTAAGTCTAAAATTGAGTTCACCCTTAATGTATTTATTTTTCTGGTGACTTCCTTTTGATCAGTGGCAGGTCTAAAGTTGTTTTTAAGAAGAATTATAGCGTCTTCCCACGTTGTCGTGTTGTTGATGAGTATCAAATACTTCGCCTTTCCGATTAACTTGCACTGTGAAATCGTTGTCCATGTGGAATGTCTTCTGTCCTGGGGTGTAAGCGCCATGTGGCTATCAACGATGGTTACAAACTGGTTTAGTTTCCTTTGCTCTCCAGAAAACTCCGGAATATATGAAATTTCCTTCATTATTACTAAAGCTCGGCTTGTTCCGTGCTGTTGGTTAGCTTCCAGTCTTTTTAGAACACGAGCCATGGTGGTTAAAATGTTTACTGTGTCGTTGGCCATATTTTCTTCTTCCTCCTGTCCTTGGGAGATATTACGTCCCAAATCGTGTAGTTCTTGTCGTGATAGAATTTTTTTCACTTTTACTTCTTTTTAAGATTAATCAACTGATATGTAGTTGACAAATCTATTTCTTTTGTTCTCACTATAATACCGTTTCTCGTTTAGTTGTTCGAACACTTCCACTTTAACTAGCAGTTTCCGTTTTATTCTCAGTATATTTTGTATGTCAACTGATTTTTAGTATATTCATACTAATTCAACTGATTTGTAGTTGAACAATTTTATTGATTGTCAAAACTTAACTTTCACTGTAAGTTCGTTCTCTTTGGATATCCTAAGTACTAAGGATATCCTACCGTCAAATAAATAATTGAAGGGTGTTCAGTGTAGAGGAAAGAAAAATACGTTTTTCGTTCACTGAGTCTCTTTATTGACTGCTCTTACAATACTGCATCGGTTGACCCCATGTTACCTTAAAATTACCTTAACATGTTAAAAGTGCATTTATGCAGCAACAGCTTAGGGTTGTTGCTCGACCTATTTAAATATATTGATACAGCACATTTTGTCGCAATGACATTGCCCAACATAAATGTGCTGATGCTCATATATGTCGCAACGACTTAAGGTTGTTGCTCAACATGTGGTAGAGTCAGTGGAGGCACCGTATAGATATGTAACTCGGGCGCATTCTTGAACCCGAACGGTGTTCAAACGTACTTATACAGACCACAAATGCAATTTTTGGTATGTCATCTGGATTCACCTTCATTTGGTGGTATCCCTTTGCGAGATCTAGGGACGAGAAATACTGTGCTCTCTTCAGTTTATCTAATAACGGGTATTTATATTTGGGTATTTGTCGTCAATAGTTATTTCGTTGAGCTTCTGGTGGTCAACGCAAAGACGAAACTTCTTTTTTCCGAAAATATCCGTTTTCATTTTAGGCAAGGCATATCTACTATTGAATTTTCTTATTATGCCTTGATCTGTTGGTCCGTCGTTGTTCGAATTTTATGTGTTATTGTGTTAGTATTAGTCTGTTTATCGACTTCTTTATATATTAAGCTTTTATATTATACCGTTCTTGCATTTGAAATGAATTCAAAAAAAACATTAGTTGTATCTTCATCAGAATACACTGGTATTGTGGTATTGTTATTGAGAGTTAATAATATAATAATAATATGGGTGGACCTACAGCCCGTAGAGGGCCAGGGCTTAGCTTCTCAGCAACCACTCGTGTTGTGCGTGCTATTGTTCTATCACGAGTGGAAAGAACCTCTAGTTTTATGCCGACTCCGAACGGCCAAGTTTGAGAAGCTTTTTCTAGACAGTTATACTCTTTGAGTATTGTCAGTGACTCGAAAGAGGTGGGGCCGTGAAAAGTATTTCCTGTCGTACCAGGAATCGAACCTAGACAGGTAGTTCCAAGTGCGTAGGAGTCGACGCACATACCCACAACGCCACGGGCCACCACTATTGAGAGTTAAGCATTCATTTTAAGAATCAAGAGTTTTGATAGTTTTGCTCAGAAGATCCATGCCGATTAGACTATCGTATGGTTTATCTCCTAACTCTCTCCTATCTCGTAACTCCAGCAGGACTATAATTAAATTCTTTTGGAATATTTATTATGGTTCTATCTACCCTTCTCGTTGTGATGTTATTTATTGTTTGGAGTCACATATAAATTGTCTACAACCTACTTTACTAGAGTTGATTATACTCATATGTTCATACTTCGTCTCGTCTATCGTTAAATCTACAAAAATTTTACTTCCGAGGCCTAGTTTAGAAAAAACTGTAGGTCAATGTTATGGAATTCTTCATGCCTATTTTCCTCCACTTTATGCTGACTTGATATATGCCTATTTTCCTCCACTTTATGCTGACTTGATATTTGACCGACGTCCATCGGTTGCGGTTGTGTCTACCGTTTCTAAATCATCCAAATTGATTAAAAACAGGTGTCTGATTTGGGATTGACCTATAGTTATTAGTTTGAATGTTACTTTGCCTATACTGTAATTAGTTTTGATTTGGCCTGTAATTATTATTTTGTTGAGGTTGATTATTTTATCTAAACTGCCCTGAACTTTGCCCTAATCTATAGTTATTTTGTTGGGGTTGGTAATATCTGTATTGTCCTGAGTTATTTGAATTTTTAAAATTATTGTGACTATTCGTGTTGGTGTGATTATTATTGTTTCTTTTATCGTTGTTTATAGATTCTTTATGTGGGTTATGGTATTCATATAATAATAATATATAGGGCCTAGTTTCTCAGCAACCACTCGTGTTGTGCGTGCTACTGTTCTATCACGAGTGGAAGGGACCCACAGTTTAATGCCGACTCCGAACGGCCAAGTTTGAGAAGCTTGTTCTAGACATTTATACTCTTTGAGCATTGTCAGTGACTCGAAAGAGGTGGGGCCGTGAAAAGTATTTCTTGTCGTACCAGGAATCGAACCTAGACAGCTAGGTTCAAGTGCGTAGGAGTCGATGCACACACCCACAACACCACGGGCCACCATTCATATACACCATTCATATACTACATAACTGTATAATATTTCTTTAATTTCATGTAGATTGTTATATCCTCGATTTCCCTGGATATATTGCCTGATAGTAATTGTTTTATTCGATTTATTAGAAGTGTATAAAAAGTGATTTTAGTTTCACTTCTATTTATTTCATAAGTAGCAAAAACATTTATTTCTTGAATAATTGATTATATTTTAAAATTTATTTCGGAGATAGAACTCACTTCTATATTGCTTATTCTTCTTGATATGACTTTGTAGTTGATGGCGGGTGGAAATGTTGCTTTAGTAGTTTTTAAGCTTCAAGTTCCTTTGCTGCACCGCAGATTTTGCAATTATAGATGGCTTGCCAGAGGACTGCTTTGTAGTTTTTTAGCGTCAAGTTCCTTCGCTGCACCACTGATATAGCAATTTTAGATGGCTTGCCAGAAGACTGCTTTGATGCCGGATTCAACTGCATCCAAGTGGGTTTTTACCATGTCAATTCCAATTCGTTCTCACTGGATTCTGCAAGTTTAGTCAGAATCTTACCGACTGCGCCACTTAACTGTTTAATCCTCACTCTAGAGAATAAAAACATTGTTTTATTATATTGTCCGGAATCGACCGATTTATTTAACGACTACTTACCAACTAACTTCATACAATATCTTAAAGAAAAATATTACTTTACTTTGCTCTCTCAGCTAAAGTGGTTAGGCGCGTGGCGACGACTTACGGGATATCGGACCCGTTGCACAATTCACCGGTTCGCATTATTTTACGTGCGCGTGCATCTTGACCTTCGAAAATATGGGAAAAGATGAAGCGAATGAAATTATTACTGAAGTGAGAAATGGAGAGGCTCGCGTTCCGTGTATGATATGTAACCTATATATACTGTCAGCAAAACTCATGAATATAAAACAAAAAAATAAGCCTGCCAATACATAGGCAAAAGAAGTTGAAGATTTGACGAAGTGCTTGACTAACGCTTACATTTCCGATGGGTTCCCTCCGAGCTAGCTAAGAAGAACTCAATACAGGCATCAGTACACGTGATAACAAAGAACGCTATCAATGATAAGATTAAAATTGTAATGGAGTCAGGCCAATTTAATAATATGAACGAAGCAGTAGATACATTTGTAAATAGCAGCACCGAAGCTGATCAATCACACTCTGTAGTGTACGTTAATAGAAAAAATAATAATTGGAATAACTATCAGACCAGTTGGAATCATGGTAGGGGTCGTGGACGCTGTCAGAACCGTTCAGTTTACCTTGGTGGCCGCCGCCGTGAATGATTTCAGAACAGTGGCCGATACCGTGGTAATAATCGTGGTAACCAGGCCAGTGTAAGATACACAAACAACAGTCAAGGTTAGGAAAACAGGAACATAGCCCCAAATCTTTGAAAATAACGATTTTCCTATACCCTGTGATGGTATACCTGGTTAAAAGGTACAATTGTGTACTAGATTATCAATGTTGTCAAGACTGCTTAATCTTACGCCCAAACAACTTTCCGGAAAAGTTTGTGATACCCATGAATCACCAACACCTTTTTAGTGTCCGCTAGATCTGAAGTTTTAGAGTTATATCTGTCAACCGCAAAAAAGATGAGCTTGTGATTTAAAATCAAGAAGTTCAAACTGTAATAATTGAGACTAAAAACCCATTAGTGCGTATAACAGTTAACAATCCGAAAATAAAAACAGAAAATCGGTCGGATTACAAGGTTTTTAGAAATAAAATATCTTTAGAAGCACACAATGAAAATGTTCTTGAATGGTTATCTAAAAAGTTTGAGCAATTCGTAAAATCTGAATTGACGAATCTATGCAGTGAGTTTAATGATGCCTTCACAAAAACAAGAAATACTTAGACAGGTTGAGAAATTAATTGAAGAAAGCATTACCAGGAAAAAACTGAAAAGCGGTGGAGATTGTAGTTGACTACAGGCAAGTGGACAAGAAACTAATTGCTGACAAATTTCCATTACCCAGAATAGATGATATTCCTGACCAACTTGGTAGAGCAAATTACTTTTCTTGTCTTGACATAATGGCATATTTTCTTCAAATCGATTGAATGAGAGATCGGGAAATATTACATCCTTTTCTACGGACACTTCGCTTCAAACGACTTCCATATGCCATCAAAATCGCTCCAAATTCGTTTCAGCGTATGATGTCAATAGCATTTTGTTATCTTTGTCCAGAGCAAGCCTTTTGTACATGGACGATTTAGTCGTATTAGGATGCTCAATAAGACATATGTTAAACAACCTCAAAGACCTTTTTTCCATTTGTTGTAAATACAACTTTAAACTTCATCCCGATACATGTTCATTTTTCGGTCATGAAGTGACATATTTAGGACACAAATGTACCGATAAAGGCATACTTCTAGATGATAGTAAATACAATGTAATTTTAAATTATCCAACTCCTCAAACTGATGGTCAAGCGAAAAGGTATATTGCTTTTTGCAACTATTATCGACGTTTTATTCCAAATTTTTCCGAACATTCACGTCATCTGTCAAAACATTGTCGAAAGAACGTCCCAACACAAATGAATGTGAAAACGCATTCCAATACCACAAAAATGCTTGCTGAGTCCGAATATTTTGCAATATCCCCAACTTTCAAATATAATTTTGTATAACCACAGACGCTAGTAAACATGCTTCTTATGCTGTACTAAGTCAGGAGTATGATGGAAAACAACTTCCTGTTGCGTATGCTTCAAGAGCATTCACGAAAGGCGAATGCAACAAGTCAACTATAGAACAACTCATTTTAAGCCATATATATATAGTAAGAAATGTTCGGAAGAAGCGATCATAAGCCACCTACTTATCTCTTCTCAATGAAAAACCCATCCTCAAAACTGACACGCATGAGGTTAGACTTCAAGAAATATGTCTTCGTAGTCGAGTATATTAGCGGAAAACAAAACAATGTAGCAGGTGCGTAATCTTGCATCGATTTTTCTGAAATAACACAAATTCCTAGCCACTCTAAGAATATTTTGAAGGTCACTACAAGACAACAAACAAATAAGGGTGAATTAAAAAGAAAACTTAAAAATCCTAGGTCTGAACATTTCCAAATATATGAAGCGCTAAATATTAAAGAAATAAATAAATTTGCTCGCTTTTGTCTAAAAAACGACGAATTAAATATCAAAACAGGCAAACAAATAATAAACACAATAAAAAGTATCGATTTTATTACTAATGGGAAAATTGATTTAGTTCCCAAAGCTTGAAAAAGTAGCTCGTAATAAACAAATAAAGTGATTCCAACTGTCGCTTTGTGACGAAATATTTAATAAAATCCGGATAAATTAATTTAAAGAAAAAGGAAACGCGTTATTAAGAAATATATGTATGGCACTGGTGATTGTTATAAAAGACTAGGAAGAAAAATTTGTATAAAATTACCACGATGGCTCTGTTTTTGGTGGCCACCCAGGGATCACGAGGCCTACTAATAAGATTAGAAATTACTACTACTGGGAGAACATGACGAAACATATAAAACTATATGGCAAAGCATGTGACCATTGCCAAAAGAATAAACGTTGGATTAAAAATAAAGAGGAATTAACAATAACTCCAACACTACAAATCTCTTCTCATATTGTATAAACAGCTACTACTGGCACAATTTCCAGACGTAATCTGATTCGCACTGTTTGAATGCTTGGAAACCAACGATATCGAAAACTCCCAAGAATTCGGCAGTATGCACTCACTCAGAAAATGATGGTTGCCTTGCATTTCAGCTAGGCAAAGAATATGCGACAGAGAACAGTGCAGTCGACAATCAGAATTCAAACGAATGGTTCTGTGGTTCTGGATGGTTTTGATTAATTAATACCACAGCAGCATCTACAGAAAAACCGGAGGCATCCGTGAAAAGCACTAAGGGTTGCATCAATTAAATCTTGTCTACAATCTGAAAGCCCTCGTGGCTGAATCATCTCACTGGATTGGAGTATTGTCATTATTTGTGTTACCTTTATAGTTTGATAGCGGGATGGAAATGTTGCTTTAGTAGTTTTTTAGCTTCAAGTTCCTTTGCTGCATTGCAGATTTTGCAATTATAGATGGCTTGCCAGAGGACTGCTTTGTAGTTTTTTAGCGTCAAGTTCCTTCGCTGCACCACTGATATAGCAATTTTAGATGGCTTGCCAGAAGACTGCTTTGATGGCGGATTCAACTGCATCCAAGTGGGTTTGTACCATGCCAATTCCAATTCGTTCTCACTGGATTCTGCAAGTTTAGTCAGAATCCTACCGACTGCGCCACTTAACTGTTTAATTCTCACTCTAGAGAATAAAAACATTTTTTTATTATATTGTCCGGAATCGACCGATTTATTTAACGACTACTTACCAACTAACTTCATACAATATCTCAAAGAAAAATATTACTTTACTTTGCTCTCTCAGCTAAAGTGGTTAGGCGCGTGGCGACGACTTACGGAATATCGGACCCGTTGCACAATTCACCGGTTCGCATTATTTTACGTGCGCGTGCATCTTGACCTTCGAAAATATGGGAAAAGATGAAGCGAATGAAATTATTACTGAAGAGAGAAATGGAGAGGCTCGCGTTCCGTGTATGATATGTAACCTATATATACTGTCAGCAAAACTCATGAATATAAAACAAAAAAATAAGCCTGCCAATACATATGCAAAAGAAGTTGAAGATTTGACGAAGTGCTTGACTAACGCTTACATTTCCGATGGGTTCCCTCCGAGCTAGCTAAGAAGAACTCAATACAGGCATCAGTACACGTGATAACAAAGAACGCTATCAATGATAAGATTAAAATTGTAATGGAGTCAGGCCAATTTAATAATATGAACGAAGCAGTAGATACATTTGTAAATAGCAGCACCGAAGCTGGTCAATCACACTCTGTAGTGTACGTTAATAGAAAAAATAATAATTGGAATAACTACCAGACCAGTTGGAATCATGGTAGGGGTCGTGGACGCTGTCAGAACCGTTCAGTTTACCTTGGTGGCCGCCGCCGTGAATGATTCCAGAACAGTGGCCGATACCGTGGTAATAATCGTGGTAACCAGGCCAGTGTAAGATACACAAACAACAGTCAAGGTTAGGAAAACAGGAACATAGCCCCAAATCTTTGAAAATAACGATTTTCCTATACCCTGTGATGGTATACCTGGTTAAAAGGTACAATTGTGTACTAGATTATCAATGTTGTCAAGACTGCTTAATCTTACGCCCAAACAACTTTCCGGAAAAGTTTGTGATACCCATGAATCCAAACACCTTTTTAGTGTCCGCTAGATCTGAAGTTTTAGAGTTATATCTGTCAACCGCAAAAAAGATGAGCTTGTGATTTAAAATCAAGAAGTTCAAACTGTAATAATTGAGACTAAAAACCCATTAGTGCGTATAATTAACACCACAAATAGCAATATAACAGTTAACAATCCGAAAATAAAAACAGAAAATCGGTCGGATTACAAGGTTTTTAGAAATAAAATATCTTTAGAAGCACACAATGAAAATGTTCTTGAATGGTTATCTAAAAAGTTTGAGCAATTCGTAAAATCTGAATTGACGAATCTATGCAGTGAGTTTAATGATGCCTTCACAAAAACAAGAAATACTTAGACAGGTTGAGAAATTAATTGAAGAAAGCATTACCAGGAAAAAAACTGAAAAGCGGTGGAGATTGTAGTTGACTACAGGCAAGTGGACAAGAAACTAATTGCTGACAAATTTCCATTACCCAGAATAGATGATATTCCTGACCAACTTGGTAGAGCAAATTACTTTTCTTGTCTTGACATAATGGCATATTTTCTTCAAATCGATTGAATGAGAGATCGGGAAATATTACATCCTTTTCTACGGACACTTCGCTTCAAACGACTTCCATATGCCATCAAAATCGCTCCAAATTCGTTTCAGCGTATGATGTCAATAGCATTTTGTTATCTTTGTCCAGAGCAAGCCTTTTGTACATGGACGATTTAGTCGTATTAGGATGCTCAATAAGACATATGTTAAACAACCTCAAAGACCTTTTTTCCATTTGTTGTAAATACAACTTTAAACTTCATCCCGATACATGTTCATTTTTCGGTCATGAAGTGACATATTTAGGACACAAATGTACCGATAAAGGCATACTTCTAGATGATAGTAAATACAATATAATTTTAAATTATCCAACTCCTCAAACTGATGGTCAAGCGAAAAGGTATATTGCTTTTTGCAACTATTATCGACGTTTTATTCCAAATTTTTCCGAACATTCACGTCATCTGTCAAAACATTGTCGAAAGAACGTCCCAACACAAATGAATGTGAAAACGCATTCCAATACCACAAAAATGCTTGCTGAGTCCGAATATTTTGCAATATCCCCAACTTTCAAAAATAATTTTGTATAACCACAGATGCTAGTAAACATGCTTCTTATGCTGTACTAAGTCAGGAGTATGATGGAAAACAACTTTGCGTTGCGTATGCTTCAAGAGCATTCACGAAAGGCGAATGCAACAAGTCAACTATAGAACAACTCATTTTAAACCATATATATATAGTAAGAAATGTTCGGAAGAAGCGATCATAAGCCACCTACTTATCTCTTCTCAATGAAAAACCCATCCTCAAAACTGACACGCATGAGGTTAGACTTCAAGAAATATGTCTTCGTAGTCGAGTATATTAGCGGAAAACAAAACAATGTAGCAGGTGCGTAATCTTGCATCGATTTTTCTGAAATAACACAAATTCCTAGCCACTCTAAGAATATTTTGAAGGTCACTACAAGACAACAAACAAATAAGGGTGAATTAAAAAGAAAACTTAAAAATCCTAGGTCTGAACATTTCCAAATATATGAAGCGCTAAATATTAAAGAAATAAATAAATTTGCTCGCTTTTGTCTAAAAAACGACGAATTAAATATCAAAACAGGCAAACAAATAATAAACACAATAAAAAGTATCGATTTTATTACTAATGGGAAAATTGATTTAGTTCCCAAAGCTTGAAAAAGTAGCTCGTAATAAACAAATAAAGTGATTCCAACTGTCGCTTTGTGACGAAATATTTAATAAAATCCGGATAAATTAATTTAAAGAAAAAGGAAACGCGTTATTAAGAAATATATGTATGGCACTGGTGATTGTTATAAAAGACTAGGAAGAAAAATTTGTATAAAATTACCACGATGGCTCTGTTTTTGGTGGCCACCCAGGGATCACGAGGCCTACTAATAAGATTAGAAATTACTACTACTGGGAGAACATGACGAAACATATAAAACTATATGGCAAAGCATGTGACCATTGCCAAAAGAATAAACGTTGGATTAAAAATAAAGAGGAATTAACAATAACTCCAACACTACAAATCTCTTCTCATATTGTATAAACAGCTACTACTGGCACAATTTCCAGACGTAATCTGATTCGCACTGTTTGAATGCTTGGAAACCAACGATATCGAAAACTCCCAAGAATTCGGCAGTATGCACTCACTCAGAAAATGATGGTTGCCTTGCATTTCAGCTAGGCAAAGAATATGCGACAGAGAACAGTGCAGTCGACAATCAGAATTCAAACGAATGGTTCTGTGGTTCTGGATGGTTTTGATTAATTAATACCACAGCATCATCTACAGAAAAACCGGAGGCATCCGTGAAAAGCACTAAGGGTTGCATCAATTAAATCTTGTCTACAATCTGAAAGCCCTCGTGGCTGAATCATCTCACTGGATTGGAGTATTGTCATTATTTGTGTTACCTTTATAGTTTGATAGCGGGATGGAAATGTTGCTTTAGTAGTTTTTTAGCTTCAAGTTCCTTTGCTGCATTGCAGATTTTGCAATTATAGATGGCTTGCCAGAGGACTGCTTTGTAGTTTTTTAGCGTCAAGTTCCTTCGCTGCACCACTGATATAGCAATTTTAGATGGCTTGCCAGAAGACTGCTTTGATGGCGGATTCAACTGCATCCAAGTGGGTTTGTACCATGCCAATTCCAATTCGTTCTCACTGGATTCTGCAAGTTTAGTCAGAATCCTACCGACTGCGCCACTTAACTGTTTAATTCTCACTCTAGAGAATAAAAACATTTTTTTATTATATTGTCCGGAATCGACCGATTTATTTAACGACTACTTACCAACTAACTTCATACAATATCTTAAAGAAAAATATTACTTTACTTTGCTCTCTCAGCTAAAGTGGTTAGGCGCGTGGCGACGACTTACGGAATATCGGACCCGTTGCACAATTCACCGGTTCGCATTATTTTACGTGCGCGTGCATCTTGACCTTCGAAAATATGGGAAAAGATGAAGCGAATGAAATTATTACTGAAGAGAGAAATGGAGAGGCTCGTGTTCCGTGTATGATATGTAACCTATATATACTGTCAGCAAAACTCATGAATATAAAACAAAAAAATAAGCCTGCCAATACATATGCAAAAGAAGTTGAAGATTTGACGAAGTGCTTGACTAACGCTTACATTTCCGATGGGTTCCCTCCGAGCTAGCTAAGAAGAACTCAATACAGGCATCAGTACACGTGATAACAAAGAACGCTATCAATGATAAGATTAAAATTGTAATGGAGTCAGGCCAATTTAATAATATGAACGAAGCAGTAGATACATTTGTAAATAGCAGCACCGAAGCTGGTCAATCACACTCTGTAGTGTACGTTAATAGAAAAAATAATAATTGGAATAACTACCAGACCAGTTGGAATCATGGTAGGGGTCGTGGACGCTGTCAGAACCGTTCAGTTTACCGTGGTGGCCGCCGCCGTGAATGATTCCAGAACAGTGGCCGATACCGTGGTAATAATCGTGGTAACCAGGCCAGTGTAAGATACACAAACAACAGTCAAGGTTAGGAAAACAGGAACATAGCCCCAAATCTTTGAAAATAACGATTTTCCTATACCCTGTGATGGTATACCTGGTCTAGACTTTATTAAAAGGTACAATTGTGTACTAGATTATCAATGTTGTCAAGATTGCTTAATCTTACGCCCAAACAACTTTCCGGAAAAGGTTGTGATACCCATGAATCCAAACACCTTCTTAGTGCCCGCTAGATCTGAAGTTATTAGAGTTATATCTGTCAACCGCAAAAAAGATGAGCTTGTGATTTAAAATCAAGAAGTTCAAACTGTAATAATTGAGACTAAAAACCCATTAGTGCGTATAACAGTTAACAATCCGAAAATAAAAACAGAAAATCGGTCGGATTACAAGGTTTTTAGAAATAAAATATCTTTAGAAGCACACAATGAAAATGTTCTTGAATGGTTATCTAAAAAGTTTGAGCAATTCGTAAAATCTGAATTGACGAATCTATGCAGTGAGTTTAATGATGCCTTCACAAAAACAAGAAATACTTAGACAGGTTGAGAAATTAATTGAAGAAAGCATTACCAGGAAAAAACTGAAAAGCGGTGGAGATTGTAGTTGACTACAGGCAAGTGGACAAGAAACTAATTGCTGACAAATTTCCATTACCCAGAATAGATGATATTCCTGACCAACTTGGTAGAGCAAATTACTTTTCTTGTCTTGACATAATGGCATATTTTCTTCAAATCGATTGAATGAGAGATCGGGAAATATTACATCCTTTTCTACGGACACTTCGCTTCAAACGACTTCCATATGCCATTAAAATCGCTCCAAATTCGTTTCAGCGTATGATGTCAATAGCATTTTGTTATCTTTGTCCAGAGCAAGCCTTTTGTACATGGACGATTTAGTCGTATTAGGATGCTCAATAAGACATATGTTAAACAACCTCAAAGACCTTTTTTCCATTTGTTGTAAATACAACTTTAAACTTCATCCCGATACATGTTCATTTTTCGGTCATGAAGTGACATATTTAGGACACAAATGTACCGATAAAGGCATACTTCTAGATGATAGTAAATACAATGTAATTTTAAATTATCCAACTCCTCAAACTGATGGTCAAGCGAAAAGGTATATTGCTTTTTGCAACTATTATCGACGTTTTATTCCAAATTTTTCCGAACATTCACGTCATCTGTCAAAACTTTGTCGAAAGAACGTCCCAACACAAATGAATGTGAAAACGCATTCCAATACCACAAAAATGCTTGCTGAGTCCGAATATTTTGCAATATCCCCAACTTTCAAAAATAATTTTGTATAACCACAGATGCTAGTAAACATGCTTCTTATGCTGTACTAAGTCAGGAGTATGATGGAAAACAACTTCCTGTTGCGTATGCTTCAAGAGCATTCACGAAAGACGAATGCAACAAGTCAACTATAGAACAACTCATTTTAAACCATATATATATAGTAAGAAATGTTCGGAAGAAGCGATCATAAGCCACCTACTTATCTCTTCTCAATGAAAAACTCATCCTCAAAACTGACACGCATGAGGTTAGACTTCAAGAAATATGTCTTCGTAGTCGAGTATATTAGCGGAAAACAAAACAATGTAGCAGGTGCTTAATCTTGCATCGATTTTTCTGAAATAACACAAATTCCTAGCCACTCTAAGAATATTTTGAAGGTCACTACAAGACAACAAACAAATAAGGGTGAATTAAAAAGAAAACTTAAAAATCCTAGGTCTGAACATTTCCAAATATATGAAGCGCTAAATATTAAAGAAATAAATAAATTTGCTCGCTTTTGTCTAAAAAACGACGAATTAAATATCAAAACAGGCAAACAAATAATAAACACAATAAAAAGTATCGATTTTATTACTAATGGGAAAATTGATTTAGTTCCCAAAGCTTGAAAAAGTAGCTCGTAATAAACAAATAAAGTGATTTCAACTGTCGCTTTGTGACGAAATATTTAATAAAATCCGGATAAATTAATTTAAAGAAAAAGGAAACGCGTTATTAAGAAATATATGTATGGCACTGGTGATTGTCATAAAAGACTAGGAAGAAAAATTTGTATAAAATTACCACGATGGCTCTGTTTTTGGTGGCCACCCAGGGATCACGAGGCCTACTAATAAGATTAGAAATTACTACTACTGGGAGAACATGACGAAACATATAAAACTATATGGCAAAGCATGTGACCATTGCCAAAAGAATAAACGTTGGATTAAAAATAAAGAGGAATTAACAATAACTCCAACACTACAAATCTCTTCTCATATTGTATAAACAGCTACTACTGGCACAATTTCCAGACGTAATCTGATTCGCACTGTTTGAATGCTTGGAAACCAACGATATCGAAAACTCCCAAGAATTCGGCAGTATGCACTCACTCAGAAAATGATGGTTGCCTTGCATTTCAGCTAGGCAAAGAATATGCGACAGAGAACAGTGCAGTCGACAATCAGAATTCAAACGAATGGTTCTGTGGTTCTGGATGGTTTTGATTAATTAATACCACAGCAGCATCTACAGAAAAACCGGAGGCATCCGTGAAAAGCACTAAGGGTTGCATCAATTAAATCTTGTCTACAATCTGAAAGCCCTCGTGGCTGAATCATCTCACTGGATTGGAGTATTGTCATTATTTTTGTTACCTTTATAGTTTGATAGCGGGATGGAAATGTTGCTTTAGTAGTTTTTTAGCTTCAAGTTCCTTTGCTGCATTGCAGATTTTGCAATTATAGATGGCTTGCCAGAGGACTGCTTTGTAGTTTTTTAGCGTCAAGTTCCTTCGCTGCACCACTGATATAGCAATTTTAGATGGCTTGCCAGAAGACTGCTTTGATGCCGGATTCAACTGCATCCAAGTGGGTTTTTACCATGTCAATTCCAATTCGTTCTCACTGGATTCTGCAAGTTTAGTCAGAATCTTACCGACTGCGCCACTTAACTGTTTAATTCTCACTCTAGAGAATAAAAACATTTTTTTATTATATTGTCCGGAATCGACCGATTTATTTAACGACTACTTACCAACTAACTTCATACAATATCTTAAAGAAAAATATTACTTTACTTTGCTCTCTCAGCTAAAGTGGTTAGGCGCGTGGCGACGACTTACGGAATATCGGACCCGTTGCACAATTCACCGGTTCGCATTATTTTACGTGCGCGTGCATCTTGACCTTCGAAAATATGGGAAAAGATGAAGCGAATGAAATTATTACTGAAGAGAGAAATGGAGAGGCTCGCGTTCCGTGTATGATATGTAACCTATATATACTGTCAGCAAAACTCATGAATATAAAACAAAAAAAATAAGCCTGCCAATACATATGCAAAAGAAGTTGAAGATTTGACGAAGTGCTTGACTAACGCTTACATTTCCGATGGGTTCCCTCCGAGCTAGCTAAGAAGAACTCAATACAGGCATCAGTACACGTGATAACAAAGAACGCTATCAATGATAAGATTAAAATTGTAATGGAGTCAGGCCAATTTAATAATATGAACGAAGCAGTAGATACATTTGTAAATAGCAGCACCGAAGCTGGTCAATCACACTCTGTAGTGTACGTTAATAGAAAAAATAATAATTGGAATAACTACCAGACCAGTTGGAATCATGGTAGGGGTCGTGGACGCTGTCAGAACCGTTCAGTTTACCGTGGTGGCCGCCGCCGTGAATGATTCCAGAACAGTGGCCGATACCGTGGTAATAATCGTGGTAACCAGGCCAGTGTAAGATACACAAACAACAGTCAAGGTTAGGAAAACAGGAACATAGCCCCAAATCTTTGAAAATAACGATTTTCCTATACCCTGTGATGGTATACCTGGTCTAGACTTTATTAAAAGGTACAATTGTGTACTAGATTATCAATGTTGTCAAGATTGTTTAATCTTACGCCCAAACAACTTTCCGGAAAAGGTTGTGATACCCATGAATCCAAACACCTTTTTAGTGCCCGCTAGATCTGAAGTTATTAGAGTTATATCTGTCAACCGCAAAAAAGATGAGCTTGTGATTTAAAATCAAGAAGTTCAAACTGTAATAATTGAGACTAAAAACCCATTAGTGCGTATAATTAACACCACAAATAGCAATATAACAGTTAACAATCCGAAAATAAAAACAGAAAATCGGTCGGATTACAAGGTTTTTAGAAATAAAATATCTTTAGAAGCACACAATGAAAATGTTCTTGAATGGTTATCTAAAAAGTTTGAGCAATTCGTAAAATGTGAATTGACGAATCTATGCAGTGAGTTTAATGATGCCTTCACAAAAACAAGAAATACTTAGACAGGTTGAGAAATTAATTGAAGAAAGCATTACCAGGAAAAAACTGAAAAGCGGTGGAGATTGTAGTTGACTACAGGCAAGTGGACAAGAAACTAATTGCTGACAAATTTCCATTACCCAGAATAGATGATATTCCTGACCAACTTGGTAGAGCAAATTACTTTTCTTGTCTTGACATAATGGCATATTTTCTTCAAATCGATTGAATGAGAGATCGGGAAATATTACATCCTTTTCTACGGACACTTCGCTTCAAACGACTTCCATATGCCATCAAAATCGCTCCAAATTCGTTTCAGCGTATGATGTCAATAGCATTTTGTTATCTTTGTCCAGAGCAAGCCTTTTGTACATGGACGATTTAGTCGTATTAGGATGCTCAATAAGACATATGTTAAACAACCTCAAAGACCTTTTTTCCATTTGTTGTAAATACAACTTTAAACTTCATCCCGATACATGTTCATTTTTCGGTCATGAAGTGACATATTTAGGACACAAATGTACCGATAAAGGCATACTTCTAGATGATAGTAAATACAATGTAATTTTATATTATCCAACTCCTCAAACTGATGGTCAAGCGAAAAGGTATATTGCTTTTTGCAACTATTATCGACGTTTTATTCCAAATTTTTCCGAACATTCACGTCATCTGTCAAAACTTTGTCGAAAGAACGTCCCAACACAAATGAATGTGAAAACGCATTCCAATACCACAAAAATGCTTGCTGAGTCCGAATATTTTGCAATATCCCCAACTTTCAAAAATAATTTTGTATAACCACAGATGCTAGTAAACATGCTTGTTATGCTGTACTAAGTCAGGAGTATGATGGAAAACAACTTTGCGTTGCGTATGCTTCAAGAGCATTCACGAAAGGCGAATGCAACAAGTCAACTATAGAACAACTCATTTTAAACCATATATATAGTAAGAAATGTTCGGAAGAAGCGATCATAAGCCACCTACTTATCTCTTCTCAATGAAAAACCCATCCTCAAAACTGACACGCATGAGGTTAGACTTCAAGAAATATGACTTCGTAGTCGAGTATGTTAGCGGAAAACAAAACAATGTAGCAGGTGCTTAATCTTGCATCGATTTTTCTGAAATAACACAAATTCCTAGCCACTCTAAGAATATTTTGAAGGTCACTACAAGACAACAAACAAATAAGGGTGAATTAAAAAGAAAACTTAAAAATCCTAGGTCTGAACATTTCCAAATATATGAAGCGCTAAATATTAAAGAAATAAATAAATTTGCTCGCTTTTGTCTAAAAAACGACGAATTAAATATCAAAACAGGCAAACAAATAATAAACACAATAAAAAGTATCGATTTTAGTACTAATGGGAAAATTGATTTAGTTCCCAAAGCTTGAAAAAGTAGCTCGTAATAAACAAATAAAGTGATTCCAACTGTCGCTTTGTGACGAAATATTTAATAAAATCCGGATAAATTAATTTAAAGAAAAAGGAAACGCGTTATTAGGAAATATATGTATGGCACTGGTGATTGTTATAAAAGACTAGGAAGAAAAATTTGTATAAAATTACCACGATGGCTCTGTTTTTGGTGGCCACCCAGGGATCACGAGGCCTACTAATAAGATTAGAAATTACTACTACTGGGAGAACATGACGAAACATATAAAACTATATGGCAAAGCATGTGACCATTGCCAAAAGAATAAACGTTGGATTAAAAATAAAGAGGAATTAACAATAACTCCAACACTACAAATCTCTTCTCATATTGTATAAACAGCTACTACTGGCACAATTTCCAGACGTAATCTGATTCGCACTGTTTGAATGCTTGGAAACCAACGATATCGAAAACTCCCAAGAATTCGGCAGTATGCACTCACTCAGAAAATGATGGTTGCCTTGCATTTCAGCTAGGCAAAGAATATGCGACAGAGACCAGTGCAGTCGACAATCAGAATTCTAACGAATGGTTCTGTGGTTCTGGATGGTTTTGATTAATTAATACCACAGCAGCATCTACAGAAAAACCGGAGGCATCCGTGAAAAGCACTAAGGGTTGCATCAATTAAATCTTGTCTACAATCTGAAAGCCCTCGTGGCTGAATCATCTCACTGGATTGGAGTATTGTCATTATTTTTGTTATCTTTATAGTTTGATGGCGGGATGGAAATGTTGCTTTAGTAGTTTTTTAGCTTCAAGTTCCTTTGCTGCATTGCAGATTTTGCAATTATGGCTTGCCAGAGGACTGCTTTGTAGTTTTTTAGCGTCAAGTTCCTTCGCTGCACCACTGATATAGCAATTTTAGATGGCTTGCCAGAAGACTGCTTTGATGGCGGATTCAACTGCATCCAAGTGGGTTTGTACCATGCCAATTCCAATTCGTTCTCACTGGATTCTGCAAGATTAGTCAGAATCCTACCGACTGCGCCACTTAACTGTTTAATTCTCACTCTAGAGAATAAAAGCATTTTTTTATTATATTGTCCGGAATCGACCGATTTATTTAACGACTACTTACCAACTAACTTCATACAATATCTTAAAGAAAAATATTACTTTACTTTGCTCTCTCAGCTAAAGTGGTTAGGCGCGTGGCGACGACTTACGGAATATCGGACCCGTTGCACAATTCACCGGTTCGCATTATTTTACGTGCGCGTGCATCTTGACCTTCGAAAATATGGGAAAAGATGAAGCGAATGAAATTATTACTGAAGAGAGAAATGGAGAAGCTCGCGTTCCGTGTATGATATGTAACCTATATATACTGTCAGCAAAACTCATGAATATAAAACAAAAAAATAAGCCTGCCAATACATATGCAAAAGAAGTTGAAGATTTGACGAAGTGCTTGACTAACGCTTACATTTCCGATGGGTTCCCTCCGAGCTAGCTAAGAAGAACTCAATACAGGCATCAGTACACGTGATAACAAAGAACGCTATCAATGATAAGATTAAAATTGTAATGGAGTCAGGCCAATTTAATAATATGAACGAAGCAGTAGATACATTTGTAAATAGCAGCACCGAAGCTGGTCAGTCACACTCTGTAGTGTACGTTAATAGAAAAAATAATAATTGGAATAACTACCAGACCAGTTGGAATCATGGTAGGGGTCGTGGACGCTGTCAGAACCGTTCAGTTTACCGTGGTGGCCGCCGCCGTGAATGATTCCAGAACAGTGGCCGATATCGTGGTAATAATCGTGGTAACCAGGCCAGTGTAAGATACACAAACAACAGTCAAGGTTAGGAAAACAGGAACATAGCCCCAAATCTTTGAAAATAACGATTTTCCTATACCCTGTGATGGTATACCTGGTCTAGACTTTATTAAAAGGTACAATTGTGTACTAGATTATCAATGTTGTCAAGACTGCTTAATCTTACGCCCAAACAACTTTCCGGAAAAGTTTGTGATACCCATGAATCCAAACACCTTTTTAGTGTCCGCTAGATCTGAAGTTTTAGAGTTATATCTGTCAACCGCAAAAACGATGAGCTTGTGATTTAAAATCAAGAAGTTCAAACTGTAATTATTGAGACTAAAAACCCATTAGTGCGTATAATTAACACCACAAATAGCAATATAACAGTTAACAATCCGAAAATAAAAACAGAAAATCGGTCGGATTACAAGGTTTTTAGAAATAAAATATCTTTAGAAGCACACAATGAAAATGTTCTTGAATGGTTATCTAAAAAGTTTGAGCAATTCGTAAAATCTGAATTGACGAATCTATGCAGTGAGTTTAATGATGCCTTCACAAAAACAAGAAATACTTAGACAGGTTGAGAAATTAATTGAAGAAAGCATTACCAGGAAAAAACTGAAAAGCGGTGGAGATTGTAGTTGACTACAGGCAAGTGGACAAGAAACTAATTGCTGACAAATTTCCATTACCCAGAATAGATGATATTCCTGACCAACTTGGTAGAGCAAATTACTTTTCTTGTCTTGACATAATGGCATATTTTTTTCAAATCGATTGAATGAGAGATCGGGAAATATTACATCCTTTTCTACGGACACTTCGCTTCAAACGACTTCCATATGCCATCAAAATCGCTCCAAATTCGTTTCAGCGTATGATGTCAATAGCATTTTGTTATCTTTGTCCAGAGCAAGCCTTTTGTACATGGACGATTTAGTCGTATTAGGATGCTCAATAAGACATATGTTAAACAACCTCAAAGACCTTTTTTCCATTTGTTGTAAATACAACTTTAAACTTCATCCCGATACATGTTCATTTTTCGGTCATGAAGTGACATATTTAGGACACAAATGTACCGATAAAGGCATACTTCTAGATGATAGTAAATACAATGTAATTTTAAATTATCCAACTCCTCAAACTGATGGTCAAGCGAAAAGGTATATTGCTTTTTGCAACTATTATCGACGTTTTATTCCAAATTTTTCCGAACATTCACGTCATCTGTCAAAACTTTGTCGAAAGAACGTCCCAACACAACTGAATGTGAAAACGCATTCCAATAATTCAAAAATGCTTGCTGAGTCCGAATATTTTGCAATATCCCCAACTTTCAAAAATAATTTTGTATAACTACAGATGCTAGTAAACATGCTTGTTATGCTGTACTAAGTCAGGAGTATGATGGAAAACAACTTTGCGTTGCGTATGCTTCAAGAGCATTCACGAAAGGCGAATGCAACAAGTCAACTATAGAACAACTCATTTTAAACCATATATATATAGTAAGAAATGTTCGGAAGAAGCGATCATAAGCCACCTACTTATCTCTTCTCAATGAAAAACCCATCCTCAAAACTGACACGCATGAGGTTAGACTTCAAGAAATATGACTTCGTAGTCGAGTATGTTAGCGGAAAACAAAACAATGTAGCAGGTGCTTAATCTTGCATCGATTTTTCTGAAATAACACAAATTCCTAGCCACTCTAAGAATATTTTGAAGGTCACTACAAGACAACAAACAAATAAGGGTGAATTAAAAAGAAAACTTAAAAATCCTAGGTCTGAACATTTCCAAATATATGAAGCGCTAAATATTAAAGAAATAAATAAATTTGCTCGCTTTTGTCTAAAAAACGACGAATTAAATATCAAAACAGGCAAACAAATAATAAACACAATAAAAAGTATCGATTTTATTACTAATGGGAAAATTGATTTAGTTCCCAAAGCTTGAAAAAGTAGATCGTAATAAACAAATAAAGTGATTCCAACTGTCGCTTTGTGACGAAATATTTAATAAAATCCGGATAAATTAATTTAAAGAAAAAGGAAACGCGTTATTAAGAAATATATGTATGGCACTGGTGATTGTTATAAAAGACTAGGAAGAAAAATTTGTATAAAATTACCACGATGGCTCTGTTTTTGGTGGCCACCCAGGGATCACGAGGCCTACTAATAAGATTAGAAATTACTACTACTGGGAGAACATGACGAAACATATAAAACTATATGGCAAAGCATGTGACCATTGCCAAAAGAATAAACGTTGGATTAAAAATAAAGAGGAATTAACAATAACTCCAACACTACAAATCTCTTCTCATATTGTATAAACAGCTACTACTGGCACAATTTCCAGACGTAATCTGATTCGCACTGTTTGAATGCTTGGAAACCAACGATATCGAAAACTCCCAAGAATTCGGCAGTATGCACTCACTCAGAAAATGATGGTTGCCTTGCATTTCAGCTAGGCAAAGAATATGCGACAGAGACCAGTGCAGTCGACAATCAGAATTCAAACGAATGGTTCTGTGGTTCTGGATGGTTTTGATTAATTAATACCACAGCAGCATCTACAGAAAAACCGGAGGCATCCGTGAAAAGCACTAAGGGTTGCATCAATTAAATCTTGTCTACAATCTGAAAGCCCTCGTGGCTGAATCATCTCACTGGATTGGAGTATTGTCATTATTTTTGTTATCTTTATAGTTTGATGGCGGGATGGAAATGTTGCTTTAG
This sequence comes from Eristalis pertinax, assembly GCA_907269125.1. Lineage (NCBI taxonomy): Eukaryota > Metazoa > Arthropoda > Insecta > Diptera > Syrphidae > Eristalis > Eristalis pertinax. The sequence continues at coordinate 80,778,429 of OU026145.1, read as the reverse complement.
TAGTTTTTTAGCTTCAAGTTCCTTTGCTGCATTGCAGATTTTGCAATTATGGCTTGCCAGAGGACTGCTTTGTAGTTTTTTAGCGTCAAGTTTCTTCGCTGCACCACTGATATAGCAATTTTAGATGGCTTGCCAGAAGACTGCTTTGATATGCGGATTCAACTGCATCCAAGTGGGTTTGTACAATGCCAATTCCAATTCGTTCTCACTGGATTCTGTAAGTTTAGTCAGAATCCTACCGACTGCGCCACTTAACTGTTTAATTCTCACTCTAGAGAATAAAAGCATTTTTTTATTATATTGTCCGGAATCGACCGATTTATTTAACGACTACTTACCAACTAACTTCATACAATATCTTAAAGAAAAATATTACTTTACTTTGCTCTCTCAGCTAAAGTGGTTAGGCGCGTGGCGACGACTTACGGAATATCGGACCCGTTGCACAATTCACCGGTTCGCATTATTTTACGTGCGCGTGCATCTTGACCTTCGAAAATATGGGAAAAGATGAAGCGAATGAAATTATTACTGAAGAGAGAAATGGAGAGGCTCGTGTTCCGTGTATGATATGTAACCTATATATACTGTCAGCAAAACTCATGAATATAAAACAAAAAAATAAGCCTGCCAATACATATGCAAAAGAAGTTGAAGATTTGACGAAGTGCTTGACTAACGCTTACATTTCCGATGGGTTCCCTCCGAGCTAGCTAAGAAGAACTCAATACAGGCATCAGTACACGTGATAACAAAGAACGCTATCAATGATAAGATTAAAATTGTAATGGAGTCAGGCCAATTTAATAATATGAACGAAGCAGTAGATACATTTGTAAATAGCAGCACCGAAGCTGGTCAATCACACTCTGTAGTGTACGTTAATAGAAAAAATAATAATTGGAATAACTACCAGACCAGTTGGAATCATGGTAGGGGTCGTGGACGCTGTCAGAACCGTTCAGTTTACCGTGGTGGCCGCCGCCGTGAATGATTCCAGAACAGTGGCCTATACCGTGGTAATAATCGTGGTAACCAGGCCAGTGTAAGATACACAAACAACAGTCAAGGTTAGGAAAACAGGAACATAGCCCCAAATCTTTGAAAATAACGATTTTCCTATACCCTGTGATGGTATACCTGGTCTAGACTTTATTAAAAGGTACAATTGTGTACTAGATTATCAATGTTGTCAAGACTGCTTAATCTTACGCCCAAACAACTTTCCGGAAAAGTTTGTGATACCCATGAATCCAAACACCTTTTTAGTGTCCGCTAGATCTGAAGTTTTAGAGTTATATCTGTCAACCGCAAAAAAGATGAGCTTGTGATTTAAAATCAAGAAGTTCAAACTGTAATAATTGAGACTAAAAACCCATTAGTGCGTATAATTAACACCACAAATAGCAATATAACAGTTAACAATCCGAAAATAAAAACAGAAAATCGGTCGGATTACAAGGTTTTTAGAAATAAAATATCTTTAGAAGCACACAATGAAAATGTTCTTGAATGGTTATCTAAAAAGTTTGAGCAATTCGTAAAATCTGAATTGACGAATCTATGCAGTGAGTTTAATGATGCCTTCACAAAAACAAGAAATACTTAGACAGGTTGAGAAATTAATTGAAGAAAGCATTACCAGGAAAAAACTGAAAAGCGGTGGAGATTGTAGTTGACTACAGGCAAGTGGACAAGAAACTAATTGCTGACAAATTTCCATTACCCAGAATAGATGATATTCCTGACCAACTTGGTAGAGCAAAGTACTTTTCTTGTCTTTTCTTCTTAATGGCATGTTTTCTTCAAATCGATTTAATGAGAGATCGAGAAATATTACATCCTTTTCTAAGGACACTTCGCTTCAAACGACTTCCATATGCCATCAAAATCGCTCCATATTCGTTTCAGCGTATGATGTCAATAGCATTTTGTTATCTTTGTCCAGAGCAAGCCTTTTGTACATGGACGATTTAGTCGTATTAGGTTGCTCAGTAAGACATATGTTAAACAACCTCAAAGACCTTTTCCATTTGTTGTAAATACAACTTTAAACTTCATCCCGATACATGTTCATTTTTCGGTCATGAAGTGACATATTTAGGACACAAATGTACCGATAAAGGCATACTTCTAGATGATAGTAAATACAATGTAATTTTATATTATCCAACTCCTCAAACTGATGGTCAAGCGAAAAGGTATATTGCTTTTTGCAACTATTATCGACGTTTTATTCCAAATTTTTCCGAACATTCACGTCATCTGTCAAAACTTTGAACGTCCCAACACAAATGAATGTGAAAACGCATTCCAATACCACAAAAATGCTTGCTGAGTCCGAATATTTTGCAATATCCCCAACTTTCAAAAATAATTTTGTATAACCACAGATGCTAGTAAACATGCTTGTTATGCTGTACTAAGTCAGGAGTATGATGGAAAACAACTTTGCGTTGCGTATGCTTCAAGAGCATTCACGAAAGGCGAATGCAACAAGTCAACTATAGAACAACTCATTTTAAACCATATATATAGTAAGAAATGTTCGGAAGAAGCGATCATAAGCCACCTACTTATCTCTTCTCAATGAAAAACCCATCCTCAAAACTGACACGCATGAGGTTAGACTTCAAGAAATATGACTTCGTAGTCGAGTATGTTAGCGGAAAACAAAACAATGTAGCAGGTGCTTAATCTTGCATCGATTTTTCTGAAATAACACAAATTCCTAGCCACTCTAAGAATATTTTGAAGGTCACTACAAGACAACAAACAAATAAGGGTGAATTAAAAAGAAAACTTAAAAATCCTAGGTCTGAACATTTCCAAATATATGAAGCGCTAAATATTAAAGAAATAAATAAATTTGCTCGCTTTTGTCTAAAAAACGACGAATTAAATATCAAAACAGGCAAACAAATAATAAACACAATAAAAAGTATCGATTTTAGTACTAATGGGAAAATTGATTTAGTTCCCAAAGCTTGAAAAAGTAGCTCGTAATAAACAAATAAAGTGATTCCAACTGTCGCTTTGTGACGAAATATTTAATAAAATCCGGATAAATTAATTTAAAGAAAAAGGAAACGCGTTATTAGGAAATATATGTATGGCACTGGTGATTGTTATAAAAGACTAGGAAGAAAAATTTGTATAAAATTACCACGATGGCTCTGTTTTTGGTGGCCACCCAGGGATCACGAGGCCTACTAATAAGATTAGAAATTACTACTACTGGGAGAACATGACGAAACATATAAAACTATATGGCAAAGCATGTGACCATTGCCAAAAGAATAAACGTTGGATTAAAAATAAAGAGGAATTAACAATTACTCCAACACTACAAATCTCTTTTCATATTGTATAAACAGCTACTATTGGCACAATTTCCAGACGTAATCTGATTCGCACTGTTTGAATGCTTGGAAACCAACGATATCGAAAACTCCCAAGAATTCGGCAGTATGCACTCACTCAGAAAATGATGGTTGCCTTGCATTTCAGCTAGGCAAAGAATATGCGACAGAGAACAGTGCAGTCGGCAATCAGACTTCAAACGAATGGTTCTGTGGTTGTGGATGGTTTTGATTAATTCATACCACAGCAGCATCTACAGAAAAACCGGAGGCATCCGTGAAAAGCACTAAGGGTTGCATCAATTAAATCTTGTCTACAATCTGAAAGCCCTCGTGGCTGAATCATCTCACTGGATTGGAGTATTGTCATTATTTTTGTTACCTTTATAGTTTGATAGCGGGATGGAAATAGTAGTAGTTTTTTAGCTTCAAGTTCCTTTGCTGCACCGCAGATTTTGCAATTATAGATGGCTTGCCAGAGGACTGCTTTGTAGTTTTTTAGCGTCAAGTTTCTTCGCTGCACCACTGATATAGCAATTTTAGATGGCTTGCCAGAAGACTGCTTTGATATGCGGATTCAACTGCATCCAAGTGGGTTTGTACCATGCCAATTCCAATTCGTTCTCACTGGATTCTGCAAGTTTAGTCAGAATCCTACCGACTGCGCCACTTAACTGTTTAATTCTCACTCTAGAGAATAAAAACAGTTTTTTATTATATTGTCCGGAATCGACCGATTTATTTAACGACTACTTACCAACTAACTTCATACAATATCTTAAAGAAAAATATTACTTTACTTTGCTCTCTCAGCTAAAGTGGTTAGGCGCGTGGCGACGACTTACGGAATATCGGACCCGTTGCACAATTCACCGGTTCGCATTATTTTACGTGCGCGTGCATCTTGACCTTCGAAAATATGGGAAAAGATGAAGCGAATGAAATTATTACTGAAGTGAGAAATGGAGAGGCTCGCGTTCCGTGTATGATATGTAACCTATATATACTGTCAGCAAAACTCATGAATATAAAACAAAAAAATAAGCCTGCCAATACATATGCAAAAGAAGTTGAAGATTTGACGAAGTGCTTAAGAAGAACTCAATACAGGCATCAGTACACGTGATAATAAAGAACGCTATCAATGATAAGATTAAAATTGTAATGGAGTCAGGCCAATTTAATAATATGAACGAAGCAGTAGATACATTTGTAAATAGCAGCACCGAAGCTGGTCAATCACACTCTGTAGTGTACGTTAATAGAAAAAATAATAATTGGAATAACTACCAGACCAGTTGGAATCATGGTAGGGGTCGTGGACGCTGTCAGAACCGTTCAGTTTACCGTGGTGGCCGCCGCCGTGAATGATTCCAGAACAGTGGCCGATACCGTGGTAATAATCGTGGTAACCAGGCCAGTGTAAGATACACAAAAAACAGTCAAGGTTAGGAAAACAGGAACATAGCCCCAAATCTTTGAATATAACGATTTTCCAATACCCTGTGATGGTATACCTGGTCTAGACTTTATTAAAAGGTACAATTGTGTACTAGATTATCAATGTTGTCAAGACTGCTTAATCTTACGCCCAAACAAATTTCCGGAAAAGGTTGTGATACCCATGAATCCAAACACATTTTTAGTGCCCGCTAGATCTGAAGTTATTAGAGTTATATCTGTCAACCGCAAAAAAGATGAGCTTGTGATTTAAAATCAAGAAGTTCAAACTGGAGTTTATGTAGCAAGTACAATAATTGAGACTAAAAACCCATTAGTGCGTATAATTAACACCACAAATAGCAATATAACAGTTAACAATCCGAAAATAAAAACAGAAAATCGGTCGGATTACAAGGTTTGGAGATTATAGTTGACTACAGGCAAGTGAACAAGAAACTAATTGCTGACAAATTTCCACTACCCAGAATAGATGATATTCCTGACCAACTTGGTAGAGCAAAGTACTTTTCTTGTCTTTTCTTCTTAATGGCATGTTTTCTTCAAATCGATTTAATGAGAGATCGAGAAATATTACATCCTTTTCTAAGGACACTTCGCTTCAAACGACTTCCATATGCCATCAAAATCGCTCCATATTCGTTTCAGCGTATGATGTCAATAGCATTTTGTTATCTTTGTCCAGAGCAAGCCTTTTGTACATGGACGATTTAGTCGTATTAGGTTGCTCAGTAAGACATATGTTAAACAACCTCAAAGACCTTTTCCATTTGTTGTAAATACAACTTTAAACTTCATCCCGATACATGTTCATTTTTCGGTCATGAAGTGACATATTTAGGACACAAATGTACCGATAAAGGCATACTTCTAGATGATAGTAAATACAATGTAATTTTATATTATCCAACTCCTCAAACTGATGGTCTAGCGAAAAGGTATATTGCTTTTTGCAACTATTATCGACGTTTTATTCCAAATTTTTCCGAACATTCACGTCATCTGTCAAAACTTTGTCGAAAGAACGTCCCAACACAAATGAATGTGAAAACGCATTCCAATACCACAAAAATGCTTGCTGAGTCCGAATATTTTGCAATATCCCCAACTTTCAAAAATAATTTTGTATAACCCAGATGCTAGTAAACATGCTTGTTATGCTGTACTAAGTCAGGAGTATGATGGAAAACAACTTTGCGTTGCGTATGCTTCAAGAGCATTCACGAAAGGCGAATGCAACAAGTCAACTATAGAACAACTCATTTTAAACCATATATATAGTAAGAAATGTTCGGAAGAAGCGATCATAAGCCACCTACTTATCTCTTCTCAATGAAAAACCCATCCTCAAAACTGACACGCATGAGGTTAGACTTCAAGAAATATGACTTCGTAGTCGAGTATGTTAGCGGAAAACAAAACAATGTAGCAGGTGCTTAATCTTGCATCGATTTTTCTGAAATAACACAAATTCCTAGCCACTCTAAGAATATTTTGAAGGTCACTACAAGACAACAAACAAATAAGGGTGAATTAAAAAGAAAACTTAAAAATCCTAGGTCTGAACATTTCCAAATATATGAAGCGCTAAATATTAAAGAAATAAATAAATTTGCTCGCTTTTGTCTAAAAAACGACGAATTAAATATCAAAACAGGCAAACAAATAATAAACACAATAAAAAGTATCGATTTTAGTACTAATGGGAAAATTGATTTAGTTCCCAAAGCTTGAAAAAGTAGCTCGTAATAAACAAATAAAGTGATTCCAACTGTCGCTTTGTGACGAAATATTTAATAAAATCCGGATAAATTAATTTAAAGAAAAAGGAAACGCGTTATTAAGAAATATATGTATGGCACTGGTGATTGTTATAAAAGACTAGGAAGAAAAATTTGTATACAATTACCACGATGGCTCTGTTTTTGCTGGCCACCCAGGGATCACGAAGCTTACAACTAATATTAAAAATTACTACTACTGGGAGAACATGACGAAACATATAAAACTATATGGCAAAGCATGTGACCATTGCCAAAAGAATAAACGTTGGATTAAAAATAAAGAGGAATTAACAATTACTCCAACACTACAAATCTCTTTTCATATTGTATAAACAGCTACTATTGGCACAATTTCCAGACGTAATCTGATTCGCACTGTTTGAATGCTTGGAAACCAACGATATCGAAAACTCCCAAGAATTCGGCAGTATGCACTCACTCAGAAAATGATGGTTGCCTTGCATTTCAGCTAGGCAAAGAATATGCGACAGAGAACAGTGCAGTCGGCAATCAGACTTCAAACGAATGGTTCTGTGGTTCTGGATGGTTTTGATTAATTCATACCACAGCAGCATCTACAGAAAAACCGGAGACATTCGTGAAAAGCACTAAGGGTTGCAACAATTAAATCTTGTCTACAATCTGAAAGCCCTCGTGGCTGAATCATCTCACTGGATTGGAGTATTGTCATTATTTTTGTTACCAAGAATAAGTTTCTGCATCACCATTTGATTTGTAACAGCACCGAGAAATTTGTTTAAGTCCTGGAATGTTTGAGACGCATTTCTCAAGCCGAAGGTCATATATTTAAATTCAAACAGACTAAACGGCGTCATAATGGCTGACTTGGGCTGACTTCCACTATTACTGATGCGAACGTTTCATTTGTATTGAAACTGTAAATTGAATCTTTACCTGATCTAGATGGATCCCCTGAAGATTCCAGCTGTGTCGTGCGGTCAATGACTTTCCCTGTGCGAATGTCGATTAAAAGATTAAAGAAATCAACACCTTTGATGGGACTTCGGACATCTGCGACAATGAAGTCTCACTTGAAATTTCTAAGTAGATCGAGATCGAGCGTGAGCTGCTGAATCTCAAACGTTTGATTTCACTTGTATTAGCTGCGTATATCCTCGCCGTGTGTGGCGACGGACACATCTGCACTAGAGTCAACAAGAAATTGCTTTGTTTATATTTTGTCGCTCATAAATAGACGCACAATTTGTAGGCCACTGCGGCCCGAAGTGTCTGACGCTTCGAACAGCTGGCTTAATGGTTTTTTGACAAGAAGGTGCAAGGAAAACGACACTTACGAGCGACCTCTCCAAATTTTTCTTGGGCGATACGTAAATAAATGTACGAATACTGTGGCTGCACAGTAACAAAAAAATGTAAGTATCTACCAGTTCTGCAACAGACCGATCAAATGCATACATCCACATCCAAGGGAGTTGCTTTGTGTCCTTCTTCTCTAAGGCTTCGTTATTTTTCGTTATTTATTATTTCAACACTTTTTTTTGTATGATATATAGAGACACAAAGCATCGTTATATCGATCACAACTGTATTGGCATTGAAATTTTTGTATGTAGGCAGCGATTTATCTCTTTATTTGAACTGTTAGTGTGAATAATTTCATTACAATTAGCCTGAAACCGATTTGAATAAAAGCCAAACATAAAATTTCCTGCCTATTTACTCGTGAATGGGTACGTAAAGCTGTCTATGCGAAAAGCTTTCATTACTTAAATCTGAGCCCTTTATGCACATCAATAAAAGCAATTATAAAAACATGTAAGTAACACATGATCATCATGCATTGAACCTGCAAATATACTTGGTAAATACTTTGATCTAATAGTATGCTCTACTAGACGAGGAATTGCACCATTTTGGCATCTCAATTTCGAAATTGCCCAAAGTGTTCACACTACGATTGAAACAATTTGGTTTGACGGCGAAATGTACATGTGCGTGAAAACTCGGTCGGAGAACAATTTATATCAATTGGTGTGCGAGGTATTGTGTAATCTGTGTGCGGTAGTTAAAAATCTGATATTTTTTTTGTTATAATTATACGAAAACTGGCATAATCTATCATAATACACAATTTCGTACGCAATTTCATATAAATTGAGATAAATGTGGCAATTTGGAAATTGGTTCGTAGTATGCGACATTGGAAATTGAAAATACTATAAGCCACTGATCAGTTTCTTAGTTCAGTTGCTCATTTTTCTCAAGATGGATTCCTATATATAGATGTAACAACATGGAGGACCATGATTGGGAGGAACGGTGATCCTCATCAGAACGTGAACGGAGAGAAGTTGTTGGACTTTTGCTGTACAAATGGCGTGTTCATAATGAACATCTTCTTTCTACAGAAAGGCCTGCAGGTACCATCGTGTATGAAACCGATGGTTTGTGACGTTTGCGTGATGAGAGGGGCTGAATTGTCAACTGATTATCACCTGGTGTTGTGTACGCTGAACCTCACTGATAGAGTACCACTGCGGCCAAGACGGAACCCAAGAGTGGTTACACCCATATGGTGGGAGAAACTACAAAACAATGAGATGCAGTAAAATTTAGCGTGAATGAATTCCGATTATTCGTCCTCTACCATTGCATGTAGAGGAAGAATGGACTGTTTTCAACAGCGGTCATTGTCTCCGCGCGAGTTTCGTATCTATGTGGTGACATCTACATCGAGCAAGTTGTTGCAATCGAACAATCAGCATATTTATGTTGAGCAACAACGGAAACAACAGAAAAGCCAAACATGAATATGCTGCATCTGCAGATTTAAATAGGTCAAGCAGCAACCTTAGGTTGTTGCTCGATAAATGCTAACTAATTTTAAGTAACATTTTTCGTAATTTTCATTGAGGGAGGCAGTCAATAAAGAGACTCGGTGAATGGAAAACGTTTTTTTTTTGTTCTCTATACTGAACGACTTTCAATTATTTATTTGGCGCAGCCGGTAGGATATCCAAAGAGAACTAACTTACAGACTTACAGACAACTTAAGTTAAGTTTTGACAATCAATAAAATTGTTCAACTACAAATCAGTTGAATTAGTATGAATATACTAAAAATCAGTTGACATACAAAATATATTGAGAATAAAACGGAAACTGCTAGTTAAAGTGGAAGTGTTCGAACAACTAAACGAGAAACGGTATTATAGTGAGAACAAAAGAAATAGATTTGTCAACTACATATCAGTTGATTAATCTTAAAAAGAAGTAAAAGTGAAAAAAATTCTATCACGACAAGAACTACACGATTTGGGACGTAATATCTCCCAAGGACAGGAGGAAGAAGAAAATATGGCCAACGACACAGTAAACATTTTAACCACCATGGCTCGTGTTCTAGAAAGACTGGAAGCTAACCAACAGCACGGAACAAGTAATAATGAAGGAAATTTCATATATTCCGGAATTTTCTGGAGAGCAAAGGAAATTGACCCAGTTTGTAAACATCGTTGATAGCCACATGGCGCTTACACCCCAGGACAGAAGACTTTCCACATGGACAACGATTTCACAGTGCAAGTTAATCGGAAAGGCGAAGAATTTGATACTCATCAACAACACGACAACGTGGGAAGACGCTATAATTCTTTTTAAAAACAACTTTAGACCTGCCACTGATCAAAAGGAAGTCACCAGAAAAATAAATACATTTAGGGTGAGCTCAATTTTAGACTTAAGTAACAAAATAGAATATTTAATGTCGGGAATTCATACTATTGTTATGTTTGAGGAACAGCAACAAAGTCTTAAAACACTCTTGTACGGTCTGATAGTTAATAATGTTACTGAATTAGCTCTAGGAAACTTAGCCAGAAAAATCAGAAACGAGTACGATCTACAAAAAATGAAGAACATTTTATATTCATATGTAGGTCTCGACCAATTGCAATTTGCAAGTTAATAGGGATTACCATAATGATACAGAGAAAGAAAGAAAATATACAAATCCTAATTTTCAGAATTCTACTCATGTTAAGGCTACACCGACATTAGGTCAAACCAATTTTCAACAAATAGTTACCGACCTCGACGACCAATTAGTGGCAACTACCAAAGGCAAAGTAACCAACAGAGAAACTACAAATGTAATAACTCCGCACAAAATAGGGAACAATTTACATTTTCAGGACAAACACGTCATAGTAGACGAAGTGCTCAACCAATGGACATAGATCATAAAGCACATTCAAACTCACAAGAACACACTCAGGAAGACACTATCATTGAACAAATGTTATCAATTAGACGGCAGTAGCCATGTTCAATTGGGACATTTAAAACCATACGAAGCGGAAGAAATTCAGAGGTTATTAAAAAAGTGTAAGTGTCTTCTATATAAAGACCAACTTACAAACTCTGAAAGTGTACTTCACGAAATAAAATTAATCACGGACCAACATATAAATGCGAAGATCTACAGACTTCCTCCAAAACACGAGGAAGAGGTTAAAACCCAAATTAGGGATATGGAAACACAAGGCATTATCCGCAAATCGAATAGCCGTTATGTCTCTCCAATCGTTGTAGTAGTTAAGAAACCCGACAGTGAGTAAGGTGCAGCTTATCAAATGCTAATTTTTAAAGAAGAACACTGAATACTTGGATCATATTCTAACATCCGAGGGGATGAAACCAAACCCCAATAAGGTAGAAGTAATTCAAAAGTTCCCATTACCCTCTACCGTAAAACAATTCAGAGGATTTATAGGCAGCACTGGATACTATCGAAAGTTTATCAGGGATTATTCTAAGATAGCATACCCTATGGTAAAATATTAAAAAAAGAACATGAAACTTAACACCAATGACCCAGAATACATTCAAGCCTTCGAAACATTGAAGGAAACGCCTATTAAGCACCCTCTGCGGACATTCCCCCATTTTAATAAACAATTTTGCTTATATACCGATGCAAGTAATTTTGCTTTAGGAGCAGTACTAACACAATACGCTTTTCTGTTGCTTCCGTTGTTGCTCAACTTTAATATGCTGCATCGGTAGATTTAAATAGGTCAAGCAGCAACCTTAGGTTGTTGCTCGATAAATGCTAACTAATTTTAAGTAACATTTTTTGTAGGCAGTCAATGAAGAGACTCGATGAATGGAAAACGTTTTCCTTTTTCTTTTCCCTACACTGAACACCTTTCAATTATTTTGAAATTTTGTGGAGTGGCGGCTGGTAGTGAGGAAAGAACTGCGTGGCACAGAGACTAGATTCTCTTAGCGAACTCTGCTCCGCGTGACCGGTACACTGAGGCGCGAAGAACTTGCAAATAGGCTGTGCGAGCAGCTAAAGAGCAATCCTGGAAGGATTTCGGCCAGAAGGTGGAAAGCAACCATACGACTTCCGAGGCGAGCATTGAATGCGATTCCATCAGGTGGCCGACCAGGTGGTTGGAATAAGTCCAAAAACTAGCCTTGGTGTGCTAGTTATTGTGTGTGGTAGTGCAATTTCGAAATTGGTTCATTGTATGGGAAATTGGGCACCTTCGATCCAAAAATTAAGAGGGAAATTACCGAAATCACTCAATTTCGTCTAGTGGAAACATACTATTAGAGTCGATGGCGGAGGATTGAGTGGCCTGGATATCTCTCGTGTGTGCATTACTCACGCGACCCCTGTAGTGGATCATGCGGGTCAGAAGATGATGATGATGATTATTATTGTAATGTATTATCTTATAATTACAACTTTAGTAAGTTAAAACAAAAGCGCCAACTGCACTAAACTGTATTAAATATATTACTAACTAAACTGGATTATTGAGTCTACTGAGTAGGTCGTTTATTCTATGAATGTTGGCATGGCTAGGATTTTTCAATAATTCCAGGGTTCATGAATATGTGATTAGGTTAGCTGTTGCACTTTCTGGACAGTTCGCGAAGTTTAATAAATGTTTTATGTCGAACGTTAATCTGCAGACAAGACACTTTGGAGGATTTGCCCTTTGAAAAAGATGTTGATGAGTTGTATTAGTGTGGCCTAGACGTAGTCTTACGAATGTGGTCTTCATTGCCTTTGAGGTATTAGTTGGTTAAGGTGGTGAAGATCTGTTCGGGTTAATCTTTGTATAGTAATTATGGTAATTGCTCAAATCCAAGAGTTGTTTGTCCTGAGCTTGCTGTTGATTAGACGGACTCGTATGAAATCGAGTTTGGTTGTCAATTCAAAGCTTTATATTGGATCTCGGTATGCATGAATGACGC